>JAVQMF010000034.1:11420000-12020000 GCA_032878935.1 Erythrophleum fordii
TCCAGTAACAATGTCAGAGGTCTAAATCCAATTGTTACAGAAGAATATGTCCATGAAATGATTTTTTTTTTGGTGGTTTTAATTTAAGCGTTTTGGAGCAGGGCATTTGCTTATAAAACTAAGATTAATTCCATTTCTACTGAAGAGTGAGGATTAGAGCGAGCTGCACTGTAAAGGCTTGCATTTGACTGCATAATAACTGCTTTTAACGTATAATTTTATATTTACTACTTATTTAATTTTGGTCTTGCAAAATTATGTCAAAATGCCTATTAGGGTGGACACATAATAAGATGTATAAATATTTGGAATGTTCATGTTTATACCAGAACCTTATAATCAAAGCATGGCTAAAGAGGGTGGATATATAATATAATACTACTGTCATTCTGTAGAAGCACTTGAAGTACTAATCATATACTAATGGGTGTAAGATTTCACGTACATGATCGTATTCAAATTTGAAGGAAAACAGAATAAATGTGAATCTCCCATAGTTTTGCTTTTTATAGTGTGCAGAAGGTTATTGAAAGGCATGATCTGCAATCAGACATTAAAAGATTAGACCATCCATCTATTGAGGTAAGATCTTTCCTTTTTTTTTTTTTTTTTCTAGTCCTCTGGGGCATTCAAACGAGGAATTCACTTTGGTTGAATAATTGAACCACAATACGGAAAGGCAGTTCATTACACATATTTCTTTTTTTTTTTTTTTTAAACAATCGACTTGGTCTACTTATAAATTTTTCAATCTTTCAGCTCCATTTTCTTCCTTCTTTTAATATAAATTATTTATGGGCAATTGTCCTGCCTCGTCCCTGCTGCCCATTTTAAAACATTAGTTTCATTCCCATGGATTTCACAGAACTTACCCCCTTTCAGCTTTCTGGATTATTCGTTTATTAATTACATAGACTTTCCCTTTTCCAAGTAAATATAATCAATTAAATTGTTATCTATAAAGGAATAGGAAAATTGATGCAATATTAGGAATTCAATAAGTTGGTTATGCAATTGACTTGGCTATTAGTGAAATGAAAATGCATGTCTAATCATTTCATATTTTTCCAAGAAATTCTTGGGTACATATACGTTGTCGTCTCATTTGCACGATAACCAATGATATCAAGTTCACATAATGTGTTGGCCTAATAACATTGGTTATTATACAAATGAGGTGACACCATATGGCACCTAAGAAATTCTCCTCCCTATATATGCCCTCACTTGAAATGATAGTCTCCACCTCATAGAAATGCAGAATAAATAAAAAATGCTTCAAGTTCCACAACAGTCAATTAAAAAAAAAAAAGGAAAAGATTATGTATATGGAGAGAATTATATCTTTCACTTTGCTTAACCTGAAATTCAATAGTAATGAATTAATAAAAATCTCTTGGAAATTTATGCGTAGAATGAAAGGGACACCTTCAGCATGCTCCACAAGGAAGAAGCCAATAAGATTCAGGAACTGAGGTATGTGTGTGTGTGTGTGTGTGTGTGTGTGTGTACATGTACATACACTGAGCAACTGTTATTTTGTGCCTTACCTATGCATAGACCTACAGTATTGTATTATTGAGGGATGGTTATACCTTATAATTAACAGGCAGTTGAGGGGAGAAGAGCTTCAAGGATTGAACACAAAAGAATTACAGAAGCTAGAGGAACAATTAGAAACGGGTTTGAGCCGTGTTGTCAAAGCAAAGGTTTGCACTTTGCCCCCTTATGTATTGCATGCTTATTTGTGTATATCTTTGATATAAGGGGAAAATCCAAAAGACCTCCCTTGAACTTTGGGTCATTTTGCAATTAGTCTTTTAAACTTTCAAAACCAGAAAATAGGTCCCTCAACTTTCATACTCTGAAAAGTAAGTTTTTCTGTCTATTTCTCTCGTCACATTGTTATACCTTATGCCGCTTCAGAGGACATGCTGGCTTTGGGATATTTGGGAGCTTACCATGCCAATTATGGGGGAGTTTGAAATAACATATGAAGTAATAGCATTAAGGGTGAAATAAAGAAGTACCTATTTTTGTGGATTTACTTTTCAGTTTTGAAAATTTAGGAAGCTATTTGCAGGTTTTTGCATTCTTTTTCTTTGATCTAATAATTAATAAGGGATTGAACCCTAATGAGGTTTTTTAATTGTGCAATTTAGAATTTTTGAAATTTCTTGTATGGATAACGATTGCATTCCAAACTTTTTGCATTTAAATTTACTTCTTTGGAATTTCTAATACACGCACCTATGCGTGTACGTGGGTGTGACCCTCAAAAATTGAGAAACAATATATTGAAACTTACCTATTTTGGTAGAATTCTGTTTTCTAAAAATTACTGAAGTAATTTAAAAATTCACTCACCGCTAATATAAACAAGGAATTTTTTAATGGAGTTATTCAAATACCAGCAAAAATTACTTTCCCCCTTAAATTATTTCATCCAAACACACTCTAATAGCTAAGCATTATACTGATTAATAATTGTTTTTTGGAGCCATTTTGCTGCTACACAGAAATTAACGTGATTAATCTTCGTAGATGGTACTTTGTGTTTTACAGGATGAAATGATCTTGAACGAGATCAGTGCGCTCAAGAGAAAGGTCAAATTTATTCCAAAATTAATTGTTTAAGTCTCTTTTCTTTTGTTTCCACTTGAAGCTTGAAAGGAAAAAAATTATCATGAATGTATAAAGGGTGAACTTAAAAAATAATTGCGTTTTAAGTTGACCATATTTTATCCCCCCTCCCACCCCCTCTCACAAGTAATTATAGTTAGTGCAAATGTCATGCTAAAAATTCTCTGCACACGACTGAAATCTCTCCATATGTTGGCCTATGTACAAAAACTATGAATTGAGGATTTGGGGTGCACATTTGGTTTATAGGTCTGAGGACTGAACTTTTGCCTGCGGTTGTTTGGCGAAGTGGGTGTTGAAATAAATAATCTGAAATTTCCTGGACATAGTCTAAGTTCCACATGGGTCTATGTAGTATAAATATGGTATTACATGCATTTGAAACTGATCATCATTCTTGTATGAAGGTTGTGAGTAAGAAAAGAAAAGAAAGTAAGCCAACAAAGAATTTTTGTTGTTTAGAAATTTCTTTGTTTTCTAACAGTGTCACTTAGTGTACGTTTGAATTGAGAAAAAAAGGAGAAAAAGAATTGTGGCCAAGAATAAAAAGAAGAGAAAAAAGAAGGGAAAGGAAGCAAATTTTTTAATTAGACATTTTCATAGTATCAGATTTAATTTTTTTTTTCTTTCTCTTCTCATCCATACACACTCAAGAAAAAGAAAGGTTAGATTAAATCTAACTCAAGGGGAATGTCTAAATTAAATTTTTTCTTCCCTTTTCCATTCTTCTAAATGCAATCATACATAGAGAATTTGAATCATTTTTCCATTTTGAATTCTTGAATCTTAAAAATACACGATTCAGTTCTTGAAATTTTTATACTCACTATTTATTAATCTCCATCAATACACGCTCTAAGGACTAAAGAACAGCAAGTCTAAAGTTTCTATGGATTGAACTGTGTATTTCTAAAATTCAGGAACGAAATAATTGAAGTATGTATATGCAAATATATATATACTAGGTGCCTTCCCCCTTGCATTGCACCGAAATATTAGAGTGATCAGTAAAAGAATGAAAAAAAAAAAAAGAAGAGAAGATGGCAGAGGAAAGGCACGGAGCCCAAGTAGGAGAGCTGTACTGTAAATGGCTTATCTACAGTGGGGCTTGGACAGAGTTTATATTATAAAAGATATATATGCAATAATCCTTGATCCTTATGTATTCTATCATAAACATGTTAACATAATATCTAGCTTTTTCCCTCACTGCTCTTAACAATGCTACTTATTTTGTCCGTTTAGGGAATCCAGCTGATGGAAGAGAACCAGCGATTGAAACAGGTGATTGGTATTTTCAAGTATTTGCATCGTAATTCAGTGTTAATTTCAGTTGTTTCAGATGGTGGGAAGAATCTCAAAAGATGGAAAATGTTTGTTTTTAGGTGAATAGCCTTGCACATGAACAAGGTCTGTCATCTGAGTCAACCAATATTGGCAGCACATCTGATCCTCCTCATGACTATGATAGCTCAGACACCTCTCTCAGATTGGGGTTAGTCTAACTAATTTAAAAGTACATTCACGAGTTTTCTGATAATTAAGTCTATGAAAAAATGCAAGAATTTGTTGATCAATTCTCATGATATAGCTGTATAGTGGTAGACTTGGGATTATAGGAATGGCTTGGTTTTATAAAAATACTGAAGATATTTAAAAAAAAAGAATTTTAGCACTCAGAGATCTTCAACAGTTTGGGGGAGAATTCAAGTCTCATGTTAATAAATGAATACAACTTTTTCAGTGTTCCAAAATCTCAATAATTGAGTATTGCATGAATTAGTCAACAATTTCAGATTCATAGCTTGTTGCAACAGGGCGAGATGAGGTTTAGTTAACAGGGGGTGGGAATTAAGAATTCCTATTAATGTAAGTCAAATATCTGTGATTGAAGAAAAATAAACAAAACTTAAAAGCTTATTGGACTATATAAAATGTCTGGATTAATTGCACTTCTGGTTCTTTTATTATTATAAGAGTTTCAATTCGGTCCATCGTATTTTAATTGAATCAATCTTGTCCTTCAACATTTAAAAATAACTCAAAATCCTACTATCTTAGATCTATCTTTGTGGTGACAAAATTTGATGTTGCAATTAACTTGCTTAGTGGGCATGATTGGGCTACAAAGACTCAGTAGATGATAGAAAGTAAAGTGAGATCAACCAAATTTTTTAGCCAAATCTGAGGAGAAAATGAATTGGGGAAGGAGGATCTTATGGCCAAAGCATAGCTATAATTGACTGCATGTTATTTAACGAGTTCATGAAATTAAAATCCCCTCACATAAACAAGTTAACTGCAACATCGTCATTTTCTGTTATGACAGATGAATGGAAGGACTTAATTGCATAAATTTTCAATGCTGAAAGACAACAAATGACTCAATTAAAACTAGAGGGACAAAGTTAAAATTTTTACAATACTAAAAGAACCCAAAGTATATTTAAGTCAAAATGTGTATATTAAATTCTATCGTATTTTTTTGTTTTTCATTTGCAAGAGGAGGCTAATGACAAGTACCACTTGAACTGAAAATATTGTTCTGTAGGGCTTCCATTCTATAAGCTCCACAGTTCTTATTTCCTAAGTGTATTTATTTTGACATATGAAAGATGGATATTTAAAAAATGAAGTCTTGTTTATCTTGGCGGTATTTTAAATTGCAATTACTTTAAATTTTTACATAAAGCACAATTTATGTATGTGTAGTGTTCATAACAGCGTCTGTATTTCTTAGGTTTTGGCTTTTGACAAAAGATTTAAACAACTAATCTATATGTATCCTTACATATATCCAATGTGAGACTTAATTTATTAATACAATCTACAGTATAAATTTGAATAGAAGCAAGAATTAGTAGTTATCAGATATATATATATATATATATATATATAAGGATCAGATGGATCTGTCGCATCTTGTTAAAGGCTAATTTGAGTTTTTTTTCTATCTGTTGCAGATTGTCTTTGTTTAAATAAATATATGAGGCAACATCGAGCAGACCCCGATTCTCCACCTTCCATCTTCTTTGCCAAATTTAACCATTGTCGGTGTTTTTATCCCATTTCATGGCAATTAAGTTTGCTTTGTATGTAAGTAGTTGTTGATATGCATAAAGTGAGCAATGAGTACCATTTTAGTTCCCCCCACTTTCTTCCTGCAAAATGATTCATATAGTGTTGCATAAACTTCCATTCTGTCGTAATGATGGGTGGCTAGGTTCATGAAACTGTACATCCTTCGCACAGAGATTAAAATTATAGAAGATTGTTGATATAGAGTAGGGCGGTGATGCCGCTGAAGTGGCTCTTTCTCTATGACTTTAAAAGTTAGGAGGATCTGTTGTATTTGAGATTGTTTCCTATTCTCTCTTTCTTCATACTCAAGTCTTAAAACCTTGTGTTTCGTATAACTGAAAAAAAAATTGAAGTGTCTAGAGCTTAAGTTAATATAGATAGATCAATGTTGATAGGATTTTGGATGCTTTTATTGGTAGGATGATTATGTGAAAAGAGATGATGAATCTTGTGAAATTAGTCGGTGTCTATCTCTCAATCCATAGGACTCTCCAGGTATTATGTAGGGATTTTGTGTCTTACAGACTTAACTCCCTGGAGATCATACGTCATAAGCAGCCACAAAGTGATGAGGAGGTCCAATGTTGCAAGCGCAATTTTCAGTTTTTAGCAGGACAGTTATAAGTTGCTCATCAATGTTTTGTTTTTATCAGTATACTCTTTGCCTTTCGTAATAAAAAAATTTTGAAGAGGACTCCTGTGATAGGATCTGAGAATTCTTGAGCTAAATACGTCAATATTCCATGGTGAAATCAAACCGCTTTATTAACTCAATTTATTGCTTCAACCAAGAAGTAAGCATTTTATCTGCGAAATTTTCAGAACTTTATAATTTAGTACATCTATAAGCTGTGCAAATCGTAAATCAAGGAATGCATAAAATTGAAAAGCCAATTAGAGTTGAATTTGGGATTAATTATAATTAATGTAAATTAGATCGACAACAATATTATACAATGGATCTGAAAGTAATATAAAAAAGTAGGAATATATATATATATATATATATATATTTATTTCTTCTTTTGACACATTTACTTTTTTATCTTTTTTTTTAATAAGTTATTGATTGCAGACTATACAGAATGCAATTTAATATGATTTTTTTTCTTTGAAAGTTAAGGGAGGAACAAAATCACAAGCTTTATCTACACAAATGGGCCAAAGCAAAACCTAAATGTGCTGCAGCTCCACCCCGCTGAAGCGATGGCTTGTCTTTGACAAGATAGGTAATTTTTCACAAACTCATCTTACTTGGCTCAATTAATGAGCGAATTCATTTTTTGGTCATTATATTTTTTTATTTGGTCCTTTAAAAATTAAACTTCTTATTTTAGTTCTGCACAAATTATTTTTATTATCATGTTAAGTTAGTTAATATATAGTTAATAGGATAGATAATGTGACCTAACAAAATGAGTGATATAGCCGTTAACTACTGATGTAATTATTAAAACTTTGTACATAAGACTCGTTTGGCAAATAAAATAGAAAAGGATTATTTTAGAAGAGAAAATAGAAAAAAATGATTTTGAATATAAAAATGATTTTCCTATTCTTATTTTGAAAAAATAATAAAAAACGATGAGATACTATTAATTAATAATTACAAAAATATAATAAATATTACATAAAATTAATGGAAAAAGATCTTCTTTTCAAAGTTGTGTAAGTCACTAGGGTAGCGTTTTTATTATTATATAAGCATTTAATAATCATATCTCTTATTTTAATAGATCACATATATTTAATGTGAGGATTATTTTAAAGTAGAAATAATTTTTGAAAGATTAAAATAGAACATACAAAAAAAAATCTCTTTAAAGTACCAGATAATCAATGTACACTAAACTTATTAATATATGGGTATTTAACAACATGATTTAAAAAGAGTTTTATTACATTAAATATTATTATTTTTTTGTTATTGACTTTCGTTCAAAATAACATCTATAAATAACATAAAAATCTTAACTTTCATAAGGAAAAATATTTTGATAAAACATAGCTCGAAGAATAATAAACGAAAAAATATGACAGGAATATGACCATATTTTAAACTGTGTTTTTAGATTAAAGTGAGTTGATATGCATACAAATTGGCATTAAAAATCAAAATTTTTCCCACTAAATTAAATAAATTCTCATACACTTTTTTTTGGGTGTAATGAACGTTAAGCATTAATGGAAAATCTTATAAAAAAAAAAAGAAGCTGTCGCTTTAAAATGGATGAAAATTGAGACAACCATGCTAAACGTTTATATGGCTTGTTTGATTTTTTGTTTTTAGAATATTTTTTTATTTTTAAGAACCAGACAAATGATGAAGAATTTGAACTCCCCGAAGTCGACCCAAAAATTACCTCTACGGTTTGTCAAGTGTGCCATTGACGGTTGGCACGTGATCCACACAGAATGAAAAATAGAGAATGATAGGGAAATGGAGAATAGGGAGAACCAAACAAAACAGGGTAGTGGAGTTTTTGGTGGGGGAAAGAGAAAGGAAGAGAAGAGAACCGAAACGGAATCTACAAACCCTACATTTTACAAGCCCAAGAAAATAAGAGACTTGAACAGTTGATTCGTGGACGTTGTGTCTCACCATTTATGGTGATATCGATGTTTCGTTGCTTTTCCGTACAGATATCCGTGTCTCCCTTGCTGCCCTGATCTTCTGATATTTTTGTACCCTCGTACTCCCCGAGTTTATTAGTTTAATTATCGCATACACACAACCCTAGATTTCTTAAAAAAAAAATAAAGAACTACGTCAAACTGTTTGATTCTATTATAATTTTAATATTTTTTAAAAAATTAAAAAATTTATTTGAATCATTATTTTAAAAATTATTATTTTTTTATCTTTTCTCAGATTCTAAAAAATAAAAATTAACAAAATATTTTAAAAATATTTTAATTTTTTATTTTTAAAAATATAATTCTATTTTTATATTTTACAAAATACTTTTTAAAAATACATTATCAAACAATTTTTTTTTTACTTTTTTGTTCTTAAAAATAAAAAAATAAAAGATTATAGAGTTTTGATCAATCACTCACCCCTCTGATAATCGGTGGGATTCATAGTTCATTGTACAATTTTTGTGTGTTTTATTTTTTGTTTGGTTTCGAATCAAGGAAATTTTTAGATGAATTTAAGTTATAAAATGTTTAGAACAAATTATGATAATTTTTTCATGAAATTTAAATTACATATAAGGTCTTTTTTGTTTCAAAAATTATACTCGAATCCCCGGACATTTTGAGTGTGTTTGGATTGGTGTTTAAAGGCCTGAAAAGCTTCTTTGGTTTCCAAAATGTGGGCTTGGAAAATGTAAATTATGTTTGGCTTCACGTTTGATTTTTCTCTTAACCCATGTTTGTCCTCTAAACCCTCGTTTGCACTGAAGTAGAATTTATTTGCTTCTACGTTTGTCCTCTCACGTGTGTTCCCAAAATCATTTTTTAAATAAAAGTTTTCAAATATAAATCATGATGATGAAAACTCACTTTTAACTAAAATTAGGTTTGCAAATCAAATGATCTAAAATCAAATTTGCACAACTCTAATCCAAACACACATTTTGATCTCTATTATAGAAACTTCCCATCTAATTTGATTTTATCAAAAAATAAATTTTCTTCACCACATCTAATTATGATTTTATTCCTAATATAACAACAAATATTGTTAAGTGATTTTATTTTTCAAAGAAACCCATATTTTGTAGAAAGTTTGCTTTATTAACAGAAAATAAATTTGAAGGAAGTCAAGTATAATTTAAAAACAAAAGGAATAATAGGTGAAATTTAACTAAACCTCAAAGGAAGTTAGTATAATTTATTCAAACATGTCAATTGATCAATTTTATCATATAAAATTATTAATATATTTTTAATTAAGATTTAATTTTTAATATACTTGCATATCTATGTATCATTAATTTATTAATATTTTTTGTTTTTCTTTTGCTCTAAATCTCTTTCTCTTTAGTGTCACTAGAGTTTTGAAATTCTCATGTGTGGTCATCAGAGTCCTTTTAGCCTAATCAACTTTGTTGGCTTCCTTCAAGTCTTAGTGGCTTTTCTCACCAAAATTGCATGGTTGTAACCCTATCCTCTGCACTTAAACCTTTTTTTCTTGCTCTAATTGGCATTTTCATAGTCAAATCAAATCTAATGTATAATTGAATCCTTAATCTACAAATCAAAAAATTTTGACCCCCTTGACCTCTATCAAATATATTCCAATCAAAAGAAAGAACATACCATTGTGTTAGAAAACAAGCAAATTTAAGAGGGTATCGAGACTGCAAAAAAGATTTCAATAGGTAAGAATTTTATTGACAAATCAATCTCAATCCACACTCTCCTTCTTATTTTAAAGGCTATTTAGAGAAGACAAAATTTTTTTAGAATTGAAGAAATTGGTTGAAACCTCTTTTAATTTTTCCTTAATGATCAATTTAAACATTATAGGATATTGATAATAGTTTCTAATTATACAAAACATCCCTTGATCAAGGAAAGGATCCTCTCTTCCAAAATAACCATTTAAGTTCCCTTTGATTTATAGGCCTAAAATTAAGGCCACTTAGTTAACTATTAAGGCTATCTTCCTTTTTTTCTAATCTTTGAAAGTTTATACACTTAGCATCTTTGTAACACTTGAAAATTAATTAAGAATAATTATGATGAATTAGGGGATTAATATGGGAAATTAGGAAAATTAACTAAGTGGAAAGGGGAGATGGATATTTAATTTGGGCCACATGATCATCCAATTATGCCATGAGTTTAGTATGAGAGTCCAACACTAGTCTTTTTGTAAGCCCAACTTAATTTTAAGAAGCCCAAAACATAGAAATGGATTTGAGTGAGACAATAGCCTATTTAACCCTAGTCTAAAACTTAAAGAAATGGGTCCAAATGGATCTTTTACTATTTGATCAGCATATTCCACCCCCAATCTTAAAATGTTTTGTAGCCCAACCTATAAAGCTTAGCCTAACAAACTAAAAATCTAAACCCACTTAGATTTAGGCCTTTGGGTCACCCCACAACCCAACTTAAACCCTTCTTCATTACTCCATTCTATAGGAAACACAAGAGCCACAAGGAAAATTTAAAGGTCTCAAGGGGAGGTTAAGGTTAACAACACATTTCCATCTTTTCTCACTTCTAAAATCAAAATCAACCAATAACTTACATATAACTCAATCTTCTCTTCTTCCTCTTTAATTTGAACTGATTAGTTTCTCATTTGGAGCATTTTCATCTTTTACCCTAAATTGAAACTTATTGTTTAGTGCTTTCATGGTGGATTTTTGAAGGTTAAAGTTAAGGGTGTTGTTAAGTAAGTGTTTCTTTCCCATTTTAATGTATTTTCTACTAGTTTGAGACTTCTATTGTTAATTTATAATATAGGTATTAATTTTATACGAATTTACCTAAAAAATTGAGGTGTCTTGAGATTTCTAGTGTGAGGAATACCAAATTCGAATTTTGAGCTTGTAGTGGTTAGGTAAGTATTTTTTAGATAGTCCTTGATAGTTTAATTCTATAGGTATCTAGTTTGCTATTATAAATAATGATTAAAAGTAGTGATTATCAGATTTTATGATCATAAGGTGATTTTGGCACTGTTGTTAGCCTTTAAGGATTGTCTACAAAGTGAGGTAGCCGGGGTTAATTTTTATTCCTTACATATGTTCAATTTAACCTTATATCTGCTACACATGTATGATTTTAAATACTAAATGAATGGTTGGATATATGATATGTTGTGATTGGACCTTGTAAGTCCAAAGTGGAGCTGTGGTGTGGCTGCCACTCATCCATCGTGCTTCGATCAAATACCAAATTGTGATTAGACTCTTGTATATACTAAGCCCAAGTGGTGTTCATTGAGGAGTTGGTGTTGTGGACAGGCCTCTCCTAGTATTATTGGCCCTTAACATATTATGTGTGATTGCTAGTATGGAATAGTGATTACTAGTAGATCAACTATTGCATTTTGTTGATATTATGTTATTTTTTATACTTATCCGATTTAATGCATATATGTTGATTAATTTGAAGCATATAAATGCAATTTACCTCTGATTATTAAGATTTGCATATCACCTTATTTTATAGGCTAACTATTTCAAGTGAAGGCTCTTTAGGTAAGGATAAAGTGAAGCAAGTAGATAAACATCCATAAGCTGTGACCCTGTGTAGGGAATGTTGCACTTGGGTTGATCTAATTTAGAATAGATGTTAATTTTTGTTATTCTTTTGTATAGCATCATCATATAATTATATTGCCAAGTGCAGGGGTTTTTTTTATTTTGGTAATCTATGATGTATCTAACGGGGAGGTAGGCCTTATATAAATTTGGAATCTAATGCATACACTTATTTACATTTGATATGGGACCTTGTTGACTTTGAGATTTAATTTATCATTTGAGAATGTAATCATGTGTCGTCTTAAATATTGACTTAGATTGGTATTGTATGGAACCTTTGTTGGAATTTACATTTGAATAATAATGGTAATGGCTTTTTGTATTTCTTGTGTCAAAGTCCATGATTTGCTGATATATAGTAAATGGATGGGTAGAGATCAAAACTTAAGTTTTGAATTAATTAGAATTGGTATGTTGAGTAATTTGGATAGTAGGATGCTATTAGAACCTTACAAATTAAGGTAGAATGACTTTATGATATTGCTAAAAGGAGGTCTAGTATGTGTGGGATGAAATTTAGAGAGTTTAGGTGCAATAAGGGGTTGAATTGTAGCCAAAACTACTTAAGTTGCGGCCAAGGGAGATCTAAAAGCTAGGAGCACCATTGGGTGAGATGCCTTGTCACGGCGTAACGTAAGAAATTTTCCTAGGGAGAGTAATAAAAAAGCAAACTCGCCACTGCACAAGGGAAGCTCACTGCAGTGAAAGTCAAAAGGAGAGCTTGAAGAGTTCCAAGAGGCTTTCTAGCAGTGACACCACATAGGCTCGCCACGGCTAGCACCGTAATGAGAATCGCGAAAGTGTGAATAGTAGGCTTCTGAGAACACCTTCACGACGGTGTGGAAGGCTTAAGTTGCAAGACAAGTTTCATATTTTTTATTTTGAGTTCCAGTAGCCACTTATGTCACAGTGCGAGTATACTAAGTCACTGCACAAGTTCCCAAACTTGGTTTTTAGGTTCCAATTGCCAATTTAGTTGAGGCAAGAAGGGTCCAAGTTGTGACGAAATTTCCTAAACTCTTATTTTTGACTTAGAAACCTTAATATTTGTTATGATAATGTTATGTAATGACTTAAGAATATTATATGAGAATTTGTGAGTCTGAAATCGATGAAACATGAATCAAAAGTCTTAATTGATAATTAAGATCACTTTTAAACTTGATTAGTTGTAATGGTTTGATTAATAACCCTAATAATATCAAAGTTCAAATTTTCTCACCTTTTTTTTTTATTTTAATTAATTGTAATGACTTCATATCTTAATTTATGATTATTAATCATGCAATTAATTCTAATCACGGTAGTTAAAAATTAGGATTGTTACAATCTTATTATTGGATACCTCTATAAGTAAAGATGTACTTTGGGTTATTTCAATTTTCTTTAAAATTGTTACTAACAAGTTTTATCTCCTTTTTTTCATTTGAATAAAATGAATCCCTTATCTTTTGAAAAAAAAAAAGTATATTAAATTAAATTACACTAATCTCCCTTAAGGTTTTGTAAAATTACGCTTGATATTTCTCTCATTTTAAAAATTATACTATGTTTTCCTAGAATTTTGATATATATCACAGAAACTTCTCCAATTTGTTTTTGTTTTGTTAAATAAGTTAACTTTTTGCACAACATGATACTATAATTTTATTCTTAATATGATATTAACGTAACTATGTTAATGTCAAGCTCCAACATGAGATTATAATTTTATTTTCATGTGATAATAGAAACAATTAGGTAATTTTATTTTTAGAAGAAAGGCATAATATGTAAAAAGTTAACCTTTTAAACAAAAAAAAAATTAAAGGGGAATTAGTTGTAATTTTTAAAATGAGGACGTGTTTAGGAATGAGATTTCTTATTTGATGAGTTTTTTTAGAGAGTTTCACTCTAGTGGGATTCCATTTTTCAAGGACTTAAAAAGGTTAATTTGTTTGAGTCTTTGGAATATTGCTTGAAATCCTTGAATTGTTTTCTCATTGCAAATTGTTGTGTAGCTTTACCATGTGATCACAAGATCTTGTCACAGTTGACAAGGATTTCTACTATGGATCATCTTAATTTCTTGTTTCTATATGAGGCTTTTCTAGTTTCTTTGGCTTATTTTCCTGTAGACTTTTCTTCCACTAGAGAACTTGCAACTTTGCCCATGGATTCTTTTTTTGTTAATGAATCTGTAGCTTGCAAGCACCGTTTGAAGATGGGCGGCCTATCTCATGGACCAAAAAGTGTTGTCCATAAGGAAAAGGTATCTATATATGTGATTAGGGTTGTAGAAATTACACCAACTTTTAAAGATGAGAAGTCTAAGCTAAAGAAGTCACTCTAAGTAAAAGATGGCATTGTAGTAAGAGAATAAGCATTATATGTTGAGGTGTTCTAGGAAGGGTTATGAAGGCCAATGAAGCATGCTTAAAGCTTGGCCTAGATTAATATTGTGAAGATATGCTACGATACATAGTTGGTTATGTAAGAAAAAAATATGAAAAATAAAAACATCATGGTCTTGACTTTTCTTCTACTTGTCTTATTTGAATAATGACCTCATTAGTTATTTAAAACCACTTAGGCTTATTTTAAGCTCATGGGTGCTTGATCCCATAGTTTTAAGGTTTTCAGGTCTCAAAGACCAAAGTTATTTCTAGTATGCATATCACCATACTTTGGGTTATTGTGCAAGCCTTTGAATATTATTTTTAGACCAAATCCTGCAAATTGGAATTTGAATATACATGTGTGCGCGCGTGCATGCACATGCAAATGAATGTGCTTATACCTTGATTTTTTTTTGGCAATCGAGATTATAGTTAAAGGTCTATAGGTTTTTTCTTCCATTTTGTTTTTGATCTTATATGTTTTAATAATATGAACATTACTCTGGGAAGGGTAAATTTTCCTTTCAAAGCATATAGGTTGATTTAATTTATTTTTCAACTAACTTTTAGTTGTCAAAAAATTGACATTTTTCAAGAGTTCGACTAACGCTTAACTAATGGTTCATAAACTTGACCTTAGAGGCTTGAATTCTTATGCTACCTTCAATTCATGATTTTCTCATGCTAAATTTCTTGGGTTTTCTATCATGGAATTTCCTCCTATCATGTTCAACTTTGTAAGGTTATCATTCAAACCTAAAAGTCCTGCAAGTCATAGTACTTCACTTGTTATGTTCAACTCTAATTTACTAAGACATATTCCTTCATCCATTAATCATATCAAGTCTAATTTTGCTAGGATCTATCGATCATGTTTGACTATGATTTTGCTAGGAAGGTATTCGATCTTCTTTTATCCAATGATCATGTTTAACTTTATTTTTTCTTTATCCATTGATCATGTTTAACTCAAATTTTGCTAAGGTTCACCATAATTTGTTATACTAAATTCTTTTTGTCATGTTTAAGTTTAACTTCATTAGTTATGCCCAATTCTATCATCAAGTACTCATGACATTTAACTTTATGCTTCCCCTATCTTCAATTATATACTTCATCATATTTTATCCTTGACTACTTATTTTAACTTTAAGCTTCTTGCATTAATATCCATCTTGCATAGAACTTGTCTTGACATCAAAGACATTTGTTAATATCTATAACTATACAAAGTGAGATTAATCTTATTGATTATGCTAACTCACTTTGTGTTAAGACTTATATTCTTTTTTAAGTCTTTTCCTATTTTTAGGATGTTCAGCAATAGTTGATGTGTAACTTGTATGCATTGTATAGAATGGATACATGCCATTTTAGTGGTGTGTTTTGCATAGAGGCCCTTGTTTTATCCTTAAGTTTGTATACTTTTGTCCATATTGCTCTTTCCACAAATTTTTCTAGGCATTTACTATTAGATGCCCTTAATGATGTTATATAAAGTGTTTGCTAGTTTATTTCAAGGTAATTATTTTTTATACATGCTTGAAGATAAAAGTTTGAAACACTTTGTATGTTTCCTGTTGTACTAGAAATAGGTGGAATTCATAATGTGGTGTATTACTAATAGGATTGACTGATGGCTTACTACCATAGAATTGTTACCTAATCCAAATAATGATAATGATGATAATGATGATGATGATAATCATAAGTTACAATGCTAATAAGTGAAATAGTTGCCTAAGTAATAAAATGAATAATGAATCGAATATCGATACCACAAGGATTGTCGAACAACAGTGAAAATATTTTCTTCCAATACGAAAGAATAAAATAATAGTGGACTAGTTAATTACAGTTAATTAAGTTGCATGCTAATACCTCACATCACCTTGAGTACTAGCTATTGAGTGTAAGAGTGTGTCATGGACAAATATAAAAGCATAAACAAAAGACAAAAGACTCAAAATTCTAGACTTTAGACTTAAAAGGAAAAGTAAGATGAAGTAGATATTTGACACTAGTCTTAAAAAGAGCAAAACTCATTATATTATGTTCTATTATTATGAATAACTCAATTAATCTAATGTGATAGTAGCTGATTAAAGTAGATCTCTTATCTTATCTTAGACATAGCCTTTCCCCAAAGAGTTAGAAGTAGGACATTTTGAGTTGGACTAACCTTAGAATGTATTAACCATACAAATTTTTATTGTGCTAGTAGCCGACAAGGCGGGTTGATTAAATAGTCTTATGGTAAACTTCTACCTAGGTAAGTTGAATACAGATCACATAGATTTGCTTAACTAGTACAAGTGTCACTTATAATTAACCTAGCTATACCTATTATAGACAATGGATGGTATGCACATATCATTAGTCATCCATATGCATGGTTGATAAAGTAAACCCAACATCCCATGGACTAAATTGCAGTATTATTATAAAGTTAATATTAACATTACTAATTAATAACTCCTAATTAGATGAAATTAAATAGCACTTATTAATCTAAGGAATAATAATAACAAAAGCATGAGAAAGAAATGAATATTCCAAATAATAAAAACATAATGTAGATCATCGTAACAATCCATATATTAGTGATAAATATACTATTCTTAAATTAATACAATAAAAATAAAAAACACAAACAAAAAAATAAAAATTGGAGAGAAAGAAAAGATACATTTCTTAGGACAGATGTCTTAAGCAACTGACTATAGATCTTTAATGTTGCATAGCTCCTATAGGTCCTTAGACATTAGCAGCAATCTAAATTGTCAAAAATTCACTCCAGCAACATAATAGCACTTTCGCAGTATAATGACACTCCATTGATGTTTCACTTTCATTTTTCACATCATGTATAGAGTATTTATGCACTTGAGAAAGAGAGAAAAGGACATTGGTCTGTGGCAATATGATTTTACCATGCATTGTAGCTACAGATGATGCACCTTCCATAACTGTGTATGTTCTTCAAAGTTTTAGGATTTCTAGTGCTCCTCAATTTGCAACTATAAAGAACCTTTTTCATGCAACTAAAAAGGTGTACTATTTAGCATTTTTCTTTATCAAATCATAGCTGCTCAAGATGTCTTTTTAAGGTATCAAACTTTTTTGCATAATAGCTACCATACATCCTTCCTTCATAGTTACAAACCTTCTTTGGTCAACCCTCATTCACTTAAAGCTAGCTCTTTTCCCTACACAGATAATTACATCCATAATTAGAATAATTTATTTTATAATTAACTAAATATTTACACAAAATTCACAAATGAAGAAAAACTTCAAAAGCACTAGAAAATCTACTAAATACTAATGAGAAGTCCTTAAAATGAGTATGAAAATATAGGTATAAACTTATTAATTACCTACTACTTGGAAACCTCATTCATCATGACATGAGTTGGTGTATTTTTCCTCAAAAAGGATATTTTTCCTAACAAGCTTTTTATTTTGCCTTAGATCTTAAAAGGAAGTGTAGAAGAAATCAACAATCTTCATTACTCATTATTTGACTTCAAAATAGGAAATTTTATGTGAAATATTTTTATTAGTATGTTACTAGTGGAAATTAAACAACAATGGTCATGGGCCCTCACTTTATGCTTTATTTTTCTTAATTTATTTTTAACTTAATAGAGCATGTTTGTGTTATTGCAGTTGCTTTTATAAATGTCTAAGTAGTTTCCTCTATCCTTTGGAAGAAATAATTTCTCATGTGCTACCACTTCACATTTCCTTAGTGATGATTAGGATGAATAAGGCTAATAATCTTCAAGATGTATCTTCATCTTAGCATTATTTATGGTGGCATTTTTTCAAGGTCCTATTCTCTTTACCAAGTGGAACCTTCCCCTCTTATAGTCCCTGGGTAGGATTTTTGGGGGCACCTAGTCCTAATGATGAATTTTCCTACTAGTGCTGGTTTTCCCCCCTTTTTTTGTAATTTTCTATGATTTCTTGTACCTCATGAATTTTGTAAAGAATTGTGTTGCTTATCTAAAATTGATATAAGCTTATTTCTCATGCTATACTTTGTAATAAGAAGTTGTAATTAGGTTAGGCATTCTTTATAATTATATTGATATAAGGTTTCAAAATATCTAAAATTGAATAAGGATACAACATGGTCTATGTAAGTCTTTAGACTTGTAATTTACACCTTGATGCAAGGTTATACAAGGTTTTTCATCATAATGTGAGGTTAGCATGACTATCATGTTAAGGGTATTTAGGACTTACAGTGTTAAGATGTCTATATTCTTACAATTTTTAACCGATAGCTATATGCTAAGTTTCATGAGATATGCTAATTTTCATGAGTTGGTAAGTTCTAGGATTTCTATCGCATAACATCAAAGTCATGCTTACCTTCTTCCTTAATGTGAGTTAGAGGATGATATCACCATAAATTTTCTTATAATTCTAATCTTAGTGTAGCTTTCTATGGCTTTTCTAAGAGGTCTCATTATATTTGTTAGAATTCTAATTATATTTAATCTTATTTAATAATCATGGCTTCCTTAAAAGGCCTCCTTGTGATATACGCCTATTGTTTTAAGCATCCTTTTGGCTTCTATGATGAATTTCTTTTGATACCCTCAGTCGTCCCTATATGATTAGCTCTATGGTATAGTTGGACTATTTTACCCTTGGTTATCCTTTCTTATAAAAAGGACTAGAATAAACTTCTTTTCCTAAAATATGTTTCTAAAAAATAAGGGATAATAGAGACACCTGGAAATAAGATTAGCTAATGCCACTAACCTTCAAAGCTCTCATTCTTTCTAAGAGAGTATTGGGAGTAATGTGTTTGCCCAACGTTTGTTACATACTTGCTCAGAAGGAATGAAAGCACTAACGACTAGTGTTACTAATGGTAGCAATTATTTAGTTTATCCCTATCTATGTGTTACCATTGTCATTCCTAAGTGATGGGAATAATTAGGAATAATGGCTTTTATTTAATGCTTCTTTTATGATGGAGTTATTAGGGCGGATATCCTTTCCATGCTATTGTTGGAAATTATTAGTAGCAGCAATTTAGATGTTTAAAGGCCACAAATTTATCTCAACTATTCTAAATGAGTACCGGTGGCTCATGTTTTCAAGCTCTTTCTATTGCTTCTAGAAATTGACTGCTTTTCTTAATTTATATGAATAGTATTTTCTCCTAATTTATGAAGATCTCTAAAGTTGTAGCTACCAATGCAGTTTTTAACTTGTGGTAATTCTTGTAAAGATTTACAAGGTTATGGATAAAAGGCATACATTAATCTTTTCTTTTTTATACAAGAGTCAATCACTCTTCACATGATATCTTTGGTGTCTCAGTGAGGTCACTTAAGCTTATGTTTTGACAAAACCTTGTTTATATTTTTCCTATATTGATGTTTTATTACTTTCTTTTAGGGCATTGGCTTTGCTAGAGTCATAGTGTTTCAATCATATGGCATGCACCTAGGGATCTTGATGTCATAAGATGTTGGTTTACTCTTTGTGATATACTCTCGTGGCCTTGACCTTGTTAAGGTTGTAATGCGTTGATCATTTTTAAGGCACATACTCAAGGCCTTGGCCTCATCAAGGTCATAGTGCAATGATCACTTTACCTTGCATACACCAAGGGCTTCAGTCTTGTTGAGATCACGACACAAGTTTCCTTATTTGTGTGTGGATGGCTTTCTTTACTTCTCAGAAAAGTCTCAAGATGACTTCATGGGCCCTCTATCTAGTGTGCCAAATGTTTCGACTAGGATTGCGCTATAGGGATGAAGGAACCATTGGGGTGTGGGGGAGAGCAAATGAATATTAAAAAGACTTCTCTCCCTCTTTTCTTGGCCATGAAAGGGTATATATATATATATATATATATATATATATATATATATATATATAAAATCTTAAAAATTAAATTAATGATGCTTAAATCAAATAGGCTACCAACCACAAAAGCTGCCTTACTAAAGTGTTTTGTGTTTGATCTATTTTAAGCCATATAGTTTAGAGCAAATGGTTGTATCTATTCATTGTATGTGGTTTGATAGATTGTAGCCATTGGACCTAAGCGAAGTAGATTGAGTTATTGGGGCTCGTGAGATTTTTATATCTTATAATACTTCATAACAATTATTATATTTATTAATAATAATCTAATAAATATATAAGTTTTATAGATAAATATATAATTTTTACTGCTTAGTATCAAATTATTGGATTTTTTTAAAAAAAATTTATACATGCTATATTTTATTAAAAAATATCATATAAAAATTATAGCTAGATCTAATTATTTATCTTGTTGTTAAGTATATAAAAGATTCAAACTATGATGTTATGCATTTTTTATTTTGAAAATAGTTAAAGCATATTATTTATTAAAAATTTTAAAATAATTACACCAATCTTAAAATAATAAGTAGCCAAAAACCTTCTCTTTTTCTTCAAAAAGAAAATTCTTCTTCCCATTTCTAAGAAACCACTGTGTCTGTCTCTCAATTTCAAGCTTGTCTTGTCAAACATCATATTCATTTCTTAAAACCATTGCAGAGTTGGACAATAAGAAGTGATGATTCTGACTCTGAGCTTCAATGAGGAATCAAGTGCCATTACAACCCGCTGGCACGTGACTTATTTCAATGACTAAGTGGAAAGTTATCCTGATGAGCAAGAATTTGATTAGGTCAAAATTCTTGGGGAAAAAATATACTTGATACGATAGTATTTGGGAGCTGGACATTTTAATTGATATACATGTATTTATAAAATATTTTAGTATAAAATGAATGAAAATTAATAATTTTTATGTTATATATTTTGCATATTATCAGGACATTAATTCTATATATGTCATATTCAAATTTTTTATTAGTAAATTTATAAATAAAAATAAAATATTCACTGAAAAAAATACAACAGGAAAAATGGTCCGAAGCCAATACCTTATGCGATTTAAATTGACTCTTTCAACTTGTAGTTTCTGACATTTTAGTTTAATTAGTTTATAGTAATTTTTTATCAAAGTTATAACAAAAGTAAATATATATTTCAATTTCAAATATAATTGTTTTTGTTAAAATTAAAATCAAAATGATCACGCAAGAACAACATGATTTCAAACCAATTACTATAAATTATGCAAAAAAAAAAAGAGACAAAAAAGTGTCTTGAAAAACACAAGCATGAGAATAAATTTATCATTTATAGAACTGTTAAAATGAACTAAACTTTTTGAGGCTAGCTGGTTCAATTTAAAAAAAATTAATTAGATTAATAAAATGACATTTCATTTTTAATAAGGCTTTTAGCCTGGCTTTATGGTTTAATAAAGCCAACCTTTAGGGTTAAACATTTTTTTAGGGGCAAAATTTTATTATGTTAAAATTTTGTTAAAATTAAAGAAAAAATTTTTGAATAAGAAATAATTTTTTTATTATGAAAACTTTAGTGTATTTATTAACTTTCTTAATATATATATATATATATATATATATGTAGACACTAAAATATATTGTATTATTTTATTAAATAAAAAAATTTGAAGTTTACTATGGTCTAGAAAAACTGAAATTAATTAGGGGATTGGTCCTAATTGATAATTTTGTTATTATAGCCAATCATAGGACTAGTTCCTAGTTTCTAAGGCTTGCTATTTAGACGTCCTTTTAGCCAAGCTTATGAGAGTAACTTTAAGCCTTATCGAGGCCATAGGACTTGATTGAGTTAAAAAAAATTTTCAACTCATATCTAAATGAAAATTTCCCAACTTAACTCTAAAATTTTAAAATCTAAATGAACTAAAATCAAGCCAAATTAGATCAGATTCATCCATAGTAAAGAAACATTATCATTTCTGTGAACAAAAATAACATTTGTTTTGTTTTTATTTCTTTTTCTAAAAATTATGTTAGTTTTTGTATAGTTTGCTTGAGGTATTTTTGGATAAGATAATGGTTGTCCATCAAGTTATTTATAGATTATATTTATAAATAATTTTTTTCATCGTATTAAATTCATTTTTTTTTGTTTTGATAACAGAGAAACATTAACAAACATATAACTTAAAATCTTAAAGAACAAAAAGAAATGACTGCTTGAAATTGACACGTTAACCTAGAACTTGAACTATTTGGAATTAATAAAATTTGAAAAGATGGAAAGCAAAAAAAACAAACACTAGATATCTTGTCGAAGAAGATGCAAATTAACTGGAACTTGGAGTTGAGTTTGCAAAAGCCAACATTGCGGCCATAAGAGCAACAAAATATGGATCGAATAATTATGAGGATTGACAAACTATTCCTATTGAGTGATAAAACACAATGCATGCCTAATGGCCTCAAATCAAACTTTTACTCGAGTTTGATGATATTTATCAACCCAAGCTCATTTCTGAAAAATAATATGATTGAACCATGCAAAGATCAAAACTCTATACTTAGTCTATTGATTATTACTTTTAGCCACCCAAAATATTATTTACCAGTGGTCATTAGGAAAATGACAATCCCATGTACTAATAACAACAGAAAAACCTACTAACATTGACCAACTTGTTGACGAACTAGATGACAATATTAACAAGTAAGACGTTGGATCATTCATAATGCAAATTCTGACCCACAAACAGATTCATACAAAATTTTCTTATTATGACAATACCAAATAACCTAAAGTATAATAATGATAACCACAATATACTCATCACCATCCAATTTAATTAACTGGATTTGCTCAAGCCATTACTACAACCAAAATGTTATATCCCACAAAGAAATGTGATCAACATGTAAATTCAAAGGAGAACTAAACTAGACTATTTGACAAAAAGGCACGACTAAAAAACATGATTGACTAACTTTTCCAATCTATAACAAAAAGGACAATATTCCTCAATAGACAAGTGATGCATACAAAGAATGGACATTAATTGAAAAACATTTCATAATAATCTTCAAAGAAAAACAACAACTTGGAATGGAAAATGAAGTTTCTAAACATTATCCCAAGCTATAGATCTCAATGAACTATTAGATTGAAAGCCTTGAAGCAATAAACAATACCCATCCAAGACCTTGTACTCATCAGAACAATTACTAGTCTTTTGCTAAAGAATCTACATGGCTTATAATGGAAAAAGATGTTTGGACAATCTGCTGAACTTGCTTCAAAGAATATATTTGTGATAAAACTTGTATATTTGACCTTTCTCGTTTTCTATAGAATAAGGTTCTTGATAATCTCACAAAATACTAGAGCACCTAATTGCATAGACCACCCATGGTGGTTAAATAGACAAATTTTTTGTTTGTTGCCAATTCACCATTGAAATTATCACAAATAACTAGACAAGATTTTCTAATTCCCTTCCAAATCCAAACTGTTGCTAAATGACAATTTAAATAACCATCAAAACAATTCTTATAATATTTAGGCCTCAAGACACATGAAAAAAGAGATCCTACACCATTAAAAATTAACCACTATACATGTTTAACCAATAAAGGCCTATTAAACACTTGAGTTTGCATAAAACCAAGAACTCCTAAAGAGGTAGAGAGACACACCTCTAACCATTTTAGTAAATGCATTTTGGCCTAGAATCAGAATAACCTAAAAAAAAGGACAACTTCATGTCTATTTCATGTTAATATTTTTTAAAAAGCTCAAAACAAGAAAACAAAGTCAACGTAAACTTGAGCACCAATTTAATGAAAGTAAATCTTCATATATATTTTTATTGATTCACTCATTTGTAGTTTTATAAGCATTTCATAAATAACATGATAATGTTCCTTAAAAGAAATTTATTTTGGGTGAGCAAAAGTTGTAATATTCTTAATGAAAAAGTTGAATTTCTTTTACCAAAATTGTCTTGAAATTTGAATGATCATCTTAAAATTTATAATAAATAATATTCTATAAATATAGTTATATCTAGAGACAAAATGGTTGACCTTAGGATTGAATAATCATCTTAAAAACTTTATTTCTTATTCATTAACAAGTTTTAATTTTTGAACTTATGCTTGCATTGACCACTCACCTAACAATATATATATATATATATATCTGTGTGTGTGTGTGTAGGCATGCACAGAGATCTTGGAAAATCACACATTTCTTTTCATAAGCCTTCAATAAATGTTATTCTTAGATATTGAGGCTGAAAAGGAATAATTTGATCTTGCTATAGTAACTACATTTTGTACAATTAAAGAGAGAGAAATATGTGTATAGGTCCCATACAAGGTGGGACCTATTGCCTCTCTCTCTCTCTCTCTCTCTTCCCCCTCCCCAATTATACAAGATGCTATATTACACCATATGTAGTAGGATAAAAAAGTAATAAAAGGAGTGGGAATGTGTATAAATCCACTTTCTTTCTTTCTACATAGAAACTAGCATTCACTTGGAAAAAAAAAAAAAAGAAATGTGCCCAAAGGCCTTGAAAAAAATCACACATGTCTTTTCTTGAGCCTTCAGTAAATGTTATTCTTGGTTAGTGAGGTTGAAAAAGAATAATTTAGATCATTTACAATAATTCCACCTTGTGTAAGTAGGGAGAGATAAATAAGGATGTGAGTCCCATATAAAGTGGGGCCTATTGTAACATCCTCAATTACTAATCATGTTGAACAATATACTTGAATCTAAATTAGTTGTTGTTAATATATAAAATTGGGTGATAAACTACCAAAACACATAAATATAGGACAAGTTAAACGTTTGTATTGATAATTTACACTATCAAGACCAACAAAATGATTCACATTCACATGAAATCACAATTCCAATGAGACCTAGTTACCCCTCTTAAAATAGCTTTAAGAAGTATTAAAATAAGTGTGTATTAAGCCATTAACTATTATTCATCATTAACATAATGAAAAACAACCTTCAATAGAAGAAATAAGGATTTCAGGGCTCAAGTCACGACTTAAAAGGGTGGGGTCATGGCTAAAATGATTTCTAAAACTCTTAAAACTATATCTTAGAATTTTTACCATGACTTGAAAGACTCTTGTCATAGCCAAGCATAGGTTTGGATGCCACTACTAGCAAAAATACGATTTCTACCACAACTAAAGAGGATTATGTTGTGGTGAGATGCCTAAAAACCCAAGAATTCAACGTAGCCTATGATTTACACAATAGCAAAGAAAAATTGCATTGTGGCATGGTTAGCCTATAACTCTTCTAATACATTTTGGCTGTGACTTAAGAGGATTTAGCTGCAATTCAAATGCAAATTGACCCGAGCCACTTAGTTATGAAAACCAATAAATTGCAATCACTTCAAACCGAATCCTAAGATCATTCTACAGCTAAAATACAACACTTTTAGAGGATTTTACTTTCTATAGTCATCATTTAATGATCTTACACATCTCAAGGATTTAAAAGCTAACAACACCAATTGAACTTCAATTACATCAGCACAAGACTCCTCAATAACAACAAATGGTATATATAGCTTCATGTAGCAACCCAAATTTCACAATGCCTCACCTAAATTCATCTAATCACTTTGATCAAGTTTCAATTGATGAAATAAGCTTGTCCACATCCTTAAAGCTTAGTTACATCCATAAATTCAAGATATGGAAATGCCACACTCCTAAAGTCATCCAACTAAGACTCTTGACAATAGAATATATTATGATAGCACCCGAAGGATGGACCATTCCACATTCCACACAACCAAGGCACTAAAAGCACATTCCTAAGATTTCTATTCCATCACACCAAATAGAACCATTTTTACATAAACATTATTATCGATAATTTACCATACACGATAGCAAATCCTCTATTTGATGGCAACAAGGCGAACAACAAGAGTAAGTGTCATAACTACATTCATCATTTGATAATACAATCATTCGTACACATATAGCAAGTCATAATTACTTAATTACAAGTAAAGTCATTAGGTTAAGCATAATTTAAGGTCTAATTCTAAGGGTTTCACCTAAGTTACAAAACATCATAATATTTACACTTAGCAATATATTAATGCAACATGATGCTATACAAGGTTTAGTTCACAAAAATTAGCATCTACAACTAAACCAATTATTCAAATGCAAGATCTCACACAAGGTCTCAAGTTAGGGGTTATCATCTACTAGCTTCCCTTTGTCCTTAATAAAACAAACTTCATTTAAAAATTTTAATCCACAAGATGAGTGAGATATGAATCTCAATAATTAAAAGAAATTCCACTTACATCTATAAGTTAATCAATATAAATGCTCTTCATATAGAGAAATATTAAATGCATATAATATAAATTGACAAATGAACATAAATTGACAAATGAACAAGTTTGATTACAAGTGACTACTATCCTATATTAGCAATCACATAATATATTAATGACCAAAAACAAAGGAAAATGGGCATGATCATAGCATCAACTCTCCATTAAGTATGATTATGACTCAATACACAATCACAGTATAATGTACAGGTGGAAGTATGATTACAGCTTCATATAAGGACATGATTACAGTCCATAATAATAAGCAGCGAAACTAATCATTTATCATAAAAAACTTATATATGTAGCAAAAATATTATTAACATTAACATATATATGAAATTTAAAAACCCCAGTTACCTCACTTAAATACCAATTCTACAAAAGTTACTAACAAGTGCCAAAAACACCCTAAGTGTCCTAAATAAGCCAAAATAGCTTTTGGTCATTATCCACTAGCAAGGTCACATACCCCTTTAATCTAATCATCATGAATCACTTAGAAAACACTTACCTAAGCTTTGAATAGATCAAATGAACTGATTGAAGCTTTTATAACTAAAAAATTATAATGGGTTACCACTGACACTTGCAATTTTGCACATAGAGACAACCACATACCAAAATCAACCACCAAAATGAAATTTGAGCATGTTAACACTAACAAATGATAGAAAACGCTTATCCAATACTTATATTAACTTCTAATGTCAAATTTCAAGCAAGAATGCATAAGAAACTCAAATGTTCTACATCTAAGTTTTCATAAAAATGTTTCAAATGAGAAATCAATTGGACTAAAATGAAAAAGAAGATGGAAAGAACAACTTTTATAACACTTACCATGGCTAAAACTTTTCCTAGATCTGCAAATCAATGCTACAAAGCTAAAATACCCTAGCTTTCCCCCACTTGTGCGTTTTTCCCTTTGTATTTTTGCTATCCAAAATGCTCCAACTCAAATAATAAAGTGGGCAATACTCCTTTTAGGGTCTAATGGGTTTATTGATGACCTAAGGCCATATTTGCCCAATAAGAGTGTACATGAGCTTGTTAGGCTTAAGGGGCTCAATGAGGTTGGGTCAAAAAAGAAAATGAGCAAAATTGTAGAAAAAGCTATTTTTATATACTAAAGCAGGCTAGGCTAGAGGCAGAACACAGGTTCTGCTCGACCCAAGCCAATATATACTAAAAACCAAAAAAAATTATGGATCCTTTTTTCTTAGGCATATATCATCATGTTTTCTTTTGCTCTGCAGTGTTGCCCATATCTACTCTTGCTTTTGCATCTAGCGTTCTATCCATCTCAGTCCTTCACAGCCACAGAGACCAAGCCAGCCCGCCACCTTGACAGAGCCATTCTACCACCGAGTTCAACTCTTCTCTTTATACAAGTCTACCATCAAGACTAAGCCATTCTGCTTCTGCCAGACCACGCCCGCTGACTGCTCTCACCTCTACCTTAGTTTGGTAGCTCCATGCATCTCTCTTTAAGCTTTGCTTCGCTTTCTTCTTCACCACCAGTCTCATTAGCACTCTACTCTAGCACCACTACATGCCAATTCTCTAACACCTATCGACCACCGATCTCACCCATCGAGCTCTGCTCTCATTTTGTTTTGTCATCATTCATGATAGCTTCTCATGCCTCTTTTTTCACTTTCCTTGAATCTTTCTAGACTTCGTGTGAGGAAAGGTAAAGGAGATCTTTAATCTTTGTGATCTTTGTGATCTTTAATCTTTTCACTAACATAGATTCACACAATTGAACAAGTGCTATATAATATAGCGATGTTTATATTGATTGATTGTCTTCAATTTGTTTGCTTATACTATCGCATTTCCTTTAGTTTCTTGATAGTTTCTTGATTGGGCACCAAGTCATAGTTCTATGTACTATGTAATGCAATGATGTTTATATTGATTGATTGGCTTATTGACAAAAATTCCTTTTTCTGGTTGTTCCCCCTTTGAAAAAAGAGATAAGAAAAAACTAACTTTATGCTTTTCATGTTTTGTTTGCTATATGAAACATTTTAGTTGCTATGACAAAATTGAGGTTTTGCCTATTGACACCTATCCTAATTTCTCTTCTCTCCTCCTTTTCCTATCTTTCTCTTTTCTCTCTTCTTCCCCCATATCTTCTTCAAAGGTTTTATGAGTTTTAGGATATGGCATGATATTATTTTTTCCATTAGAGTTGGAAATTTGATGAGTAAGTGGCTATGACTTTAGTCCTTAGTGGTACACTACATATGAAGTATGTGTTTTCTCGATGATAGCCTTTCAATTTGGCATGAACCAAACCTAAAACTTACAATTCAATGGTTATTGATTCATCAAGTTGGGTTTAGGTATGATCCTTGTGAATTTTGCTTGGATCCAAATGCTTCTCCTCCACTACAGCAACCTTTCCTCCCTCAGGCTCTTTTCTATTTGTTGCTTGGATCTAAATGATTTTTTTTTTTGTTACAAGTATCTTTATAATATTTTTAGTAATTTATTTTTTGGATTTTACTTTAGAATTACATGATTGGTGAGTGCCTTTGTTGATATATATATATATATATTAGCTCTATGTTTAAAAACATTAACTTTTAGTTTAAGTGCCCCTTTATTTTTGTTTGGAATTGGTTTTCGATTTTTGAATAATTGATTTGTTGTTTGTTGAAAAAAAAAACATATTTTCAAGCTTGTTAAACATAAAATCAAGTTTCTCTTGGCCGAGTTGGGCTACAGGTATGAAAACAAGCCTAATATTTTATTCAAGTTGGGCTTTAAGTGATAGTTGTGTCGAGCAATCTTAAATAAACTAGGTTAGAAAAGATTTGGAGTATAGAGTGTAACCTAAATTATTTCTTTTGGAAATAGATTTTAATATTCAATTGAGCTTTCTAAGTGTAAAAGAACTTTAAAAACTATATAATTCAAAGGGGTTTTGATTAATTAAACTAACTAAAATTTGATTGAATTAAAATTCCTAACTACTAAGTAAATTATATGAATTAACAAGTAACTAATTGACATATGACTAGCTTTGGATTTATCCCTTGATATCCACTATCCTCATCCTAATCCAATTATTATTAGTTTTAGTTTAAAAGTTCCTATATGTGTTCATGGCAATTTTTCTTGAGTTACCACATAAGATTTAAGATATTAACAATTTGGTATTGAATTGAGACCTCAACTCCACATAGAATCATTAATTCTTGTCATTAGAATCATTGAACACTTAAATTGAATGATTTATAAATCCAATTAATCTCTAAATTTTTACCCTAGAATGTTCAATTAACCAATTAAACTTTAAAGATATCTCAAATCAAATATTCAAGCACATAATTTTTAACATGCATTTCATCAAATACTTTAATCGCATACATGGAAAATTGAAAGTCAATGAAAAATTAAGCACTTAAATTGATTCATTAATCTTCAAATATTTTCCTAATTAAAGTCTAACTAGCCACTAACTAACTTGACCAAGCTAATACAAGAACAAGAAAAGTGTTAGAAAGAGAGAAAATAAGATGCAGAATTCTTAGCCAAAATCCCTTGACAATCTTCGTGGATTCAAGCTTCAATCCAAAGTCTTCCTCCTAGCTAGCCATAAGAATGGAATTAGTGATTCATAGAGTGAAAATTGATGGAGGAAAAATGAAAAGGTGAGCCACAGCTGATAGAGAGAATAAATGAATGAAAGATTGATTTCTGGCCTCCTTGCTTATCTTCCCTAGCCTTTTTTTCTCCCCTTCCTCTCACATTTCTCTTAGTGCTTCTTTCTTACATGAATATGTGTGGGCTCCCCTGATTATATGATTATGTGCCTCAACTTTATTGTGTACCTCAATGAGAGAATATAGCCACTTATTTCATCATATGTATCTCGTGCTTCTTCATCTTATCTTTTCCACTTGCTTTTATATGTGCCTCTTGTTCCACTTTCTGTCTCTCTTTGTACCTAAGCCTTTCTCCAACCAATACTATGTGCCCAGCCCATTCTTCCTTTTTCTTTTCACGTGTTCTACCTTCCTCCCAAAACTTGTGCTCCCCACGTGCAATTTCCATGTCAGCTCTATGTGTGTGTGCTGAAGAGAGTATGTGAGTTGATGCATTGTGTGTGAGTAATGAGCTTGTGTGACCTAGAAGTGTGCTAAATGAATGAGTGTGCATCCCATGGACGTGTGAGAGCTTGTGTGTGATGTAGGTGAGTTGGAGGTGGCCTATGCATGTGTATTTTGATCTTGTGCTTGATGGTATGTTTTTGCCATGTGAATCCGTGTCTTCCATTCATTCTTAGATGTGAAACTCCCTATACTCTCTTGCATCAGTCACTGTTTGTGTTTGTGCATCACAAAAGATAATTGGGTGACATGTAAATGGATGTCCATGTGTGTGTATATGACCTGTACCCTTGTATCAATGGCTGTGTATTTCCATGAAAGAGCCCATGTGTCTCCTTTCTCTTCTCTTCACCAAAATGATGGCTCTCATCCTCTTCCAGCCCATGCTTTTTAGATTCTTAAGCTCATGTCACCTCTCCTCTATGGTTCACATAAGTTGTTGTGTGTGTGATAAGATATGTCTGTGCTTTGATTCCTTGCATGTAAAAGCTGTGAGCCAATGTGAATGTAAGAGAGCCACAGAGTATGTTGATGGTAGAGAGACTTCAACTTGTGCTTTTATGTGAATTGATGAGAATGCTGTGGATGAATGAGAACGTGTAGATGTAGGGAGAGGCTCTATGTCCATGATTTGAGTGCGTTTGTGCCAACACGTGGATGATTGAATAATGAGTGACCTAGTCTACATGATTCCTTCTTTCTCACTTGTGTCTTGTAGCCTTATTCTTATGTGTATTAGACCTCATGCTTGCATGTAAATGAAGTGGGTGTGTGTATCAAGTGAGAGTAGGCATTGAGTGAATGATGTGGAGAATGGTGTGTTGTTGCTTTCATTTTAAAAGCGTATACGCAAGTATATGTATCACAACAGTAATAAAGTGATAAATACAGTATTGTTCCCACAAGAATTTGTTGCTAAATTAATTGCTAAGTACTAAAATTGTACACCTTAATCTAAATCAAGCTAACAATAAAAAAGTGATATGAAATTAAACTAAACTAAAGACATCAAATAAAAAAAAATGAGAGATACCATTCTAGATGAAATTGGAAAGCAAAATGATTTGAGATTATGATTTCCCCTAACATTTCATATGAACTAATTACCTCTCCTTATCTTACTCTTAATGTTATTAATAGCCTAAGACTCTAATTTACCTATAAGCATCTTTCAAATTACATATAAGCATTCCCCTAACCAATCCATAATTCCTTATGCAATTAATTTAGAGGCTTAATCAAGAATATGTTCTAATATGGCTATGTGAGGCCAGTAGATATATTCCTATCCTACAAGCTAATCAATCCACTCAACATTGCAAATTTCATGAACCCACACTACACAATCCATGATCAAGTCCTAAAATCCTTTTTTCCAAGTTCATTTAGGTTACTCAAATCATCTAATGGTTTCTACACACTTAGAAGCATGAAGCATAAGAATTGAGTAATTAAATCATGCCATTAATTGCAAATAAAGAGAGTAAATACAACATATTACATGTTAGAGTTCATCACAATCCCAAATCAACAAGTTTAGCTCATAACTACAAGAAATAGCAACATTAAGAACAGAGCATAAATCAAATGGGCAACGAAATACAAGGAAGAGCAAGAGAAGAAGAGAAAAATTGAAGTAATTGGTGAATCTTCCTTAAATCCAAGTTTATTCCATGGCATTTGAAGCTCCAAATCCTTCTTTTCCTTCCCCAAAACCTTCAGAATGGTGGCCTCCTAAAAAAAATGCTGAAAACCCTTTAAAACCCTAAAAAACATGGCTAAAAAATAGTGTGTTTTGCATTTTTTACGAACTATGACGCAACGCAAAATTTTACACTGCGACTCAATTAGGTTCTGTTTCTCCATGTGCTTCAGCGCTTAAATTTGTCGCCATGGCACTGCATTTTCTTTAGCGGCGGTTTTGAGCACTATCTTTTGTTCTTTTGTCTTTTGTTCTTTTGTTCTTTTTTTTCTTTTTCTTTTTGATCCCTTTTCAACAAATCTTCTTAATGTTTATTGCTTTGCATGTCAACACTTCTAAATTTATTTCTTTATAATTGTAACCTTACAAAAGCATAAAATTCATCTAATTAATATTTATAAACTAATAACAAAAGTTAAATAATTTAACAACCTAAAAATCTAAATAAAAACATAAAATACTATTTATACTTAACTAATTTAAAAAATTAACTCAAAATCAAAGAAATAAAACCAAAACTTACTAAATATTAACTTGATTAAAATTCATTAATTTTATATAAAAAAAAATAAAATAAGTTTAATATTCATGTGATAAGTCCCTTAAAATATTAAGAAAATCATGATAACTTAAAAACTTATCACACCCCCAAACTTACCTCTTTACTTGTCACTAAGTAAAACCATTTTATACAACAAAATTCCTACCTACTGAAGATTTCATATTTAGAATGATAGATAGATGCCTTCAACAAATACATTAAGAAGTATAATTAACAAGAAAGGGAAGTAATGCATATAAGTTTTAGAATTCAAGAGTTAATAACAAATTTTTCAAACCCATGATGTGTGTGTGTAAAAAACCATGCTAAAATCAAATTGTAAGCCTTAGAATAATTTATGTAGATTAAACTACACAATAAACCCCTCCTTTAAAAGCTTCATACACTTGCTCTGCTATCCTCTCTCCACTAATGTAGGCTATTGCATAACCTATTAATCAATAGGTCTTTTAAGATTGTAATGAGGTTTATGGTCATGCCTATTACAAGAAAAATGATATATGGAAAATTTATGAACAAGATTCAAGAGAATAACCATTAAACACAATAATAGAAGATAAAATTATCCCTCTTTCTTTTATTTTCCTTTCCTTCTTTTTTTTATTCCACCTCATTTTATTTTTTTGTTTTTTCTTCTTTTCACTTTTTCACCCCCAAACTTAGCTCATTTTGATCCATCAAAATTTTTTTTGGGGTTAATTCTTTGGCTACCCTTCTTTTTTTTTTTTCTTTTAATTCTTCTTTCTAATCATCATATTTTTCATGTCTCTCACGAAATAAAGAATCATATAATCATTGTTCCTACACTTCTAATTTGCATGTCTCTCGTGAAAAAACAACAATTATTCACATCAAACCCACATTATACCTTATTTCATCCCTAAAACTTCTTTTTCACATGTTAATTATTCTCTTGAAAAAGGGTAAGAACAGTATTTTTCTGGCTAAAGGTCATTAATGTGGTTAAAAAGAAGTAATTATATGCATATTCACTTAATGCTCAATGAGGTACTAGTGATATGCTTTAAAAAAAATTAAGCTTCAAGTCTTAAACATAACCAATGAATGCCTAAATCACTTTAATAGATCATACAAAGCCTAAAATTTTTCTTCAAAAGACTATAAAACAAGTTCTAAAGTCTTAAGTTTAAGATCAATCATATAGTCTAATACACATACATTACTTAAAACTAACAATTGTCTTAAGCATGGTGATGTGCACCAGAAAAGTCTCAATGAGTGAGGAAAACATTGCCATTAACAATCAATCTCATCTACAAATTGCATTAACAAACATTTCCTATCATTTATACACTATCAAGAAATAAAGTTACTCAATGGCATTTAACATCAACTAAAATAAATAAATACAAGATAGGTAGGTAAAACTTAAGTTCAAAAATTTTTAAAAATAGGGAGTTTTCAATAAAATTTTGCATAAAAATATAACAATCAAAAGCAACAAACTTTACATTTTCAATTTGACTTCCCTACCCCCAAACTTAAAATGAACATTATCCTTAATGTTCAAAGCGTGACACAACATAAGAGTAGTAAGGGGTCAAGAAACTCCCTTAATATGCTTTGTTCTTTGTTCACTTCAAAATCCTCCAAACTAAAAGGTAATAATAGCAATGCACCTCATTATGGAATGATTCTTTTAATCTTAACTTGACAATAGAACCAAAATTAACATTGTACAACTTAACTAATATAGCAACAAAATATTATTGAAAAAATAAAGTACAGATTTTTGCTAAAAAAGAGTGGTAATGACATTCTGGTGGAATCCACCCAACAAACGTCCAATTAGCCTCATGAACAAAAATTTTGGAAACATCTTAACACGCTAAAAATTTGATCAAGCTAAATTTGCATGTTGACAGCCACACAATTAGTCCCATAAAATTCAACAAGTGACATAGTATACAGCAAATTCCAACAACTTCTCAAAACAAAGTAGTGTGTATTCAAATGCAAATAAATAACTCATCTAAACTTCAAAACATATTAACCAAATTTTCCTAGAAACTAGACAAGCGAAGGAAAATTTTGACACATATTTGATGTTAAAATTCAATCAGATGTGTTCCCAATAAATTTATGAAATCAGGTCACAAACATATATAGTAAAACAGAACATTGACTAGAAACATGTGAAAATGATGTAGCGAATGAATTCAATTAGTTATAAAATTTTAATGCCTAAGAGAAGACATCAAAATAAACACACCAAAAGAAATTCATGACAAGATTTAAAGCTGATTGCTCTCAATAAATTTTTCAAGTCATGCCACAACAATCATATTCATTCACAATAACACAAGGAAAAAAAATTAAGAATGAAAAGCATACAAAGGGAATAATATTCAACATGTAAACACACCACACACCATTATGAACCCAATAAAAGGAATACAAAATTGATTGGAAATCACTCCCTAAATTGCATGCTTCAGCTACTCTGCTTTTTTTCCTTCAACCAACAACAATCTTAAGCATTCAATGCTAGCGGGCTCTGAAAGAAAGAAAGTTAAGGGTTAGAAAAATAACAAAAATAAATTTATTTACTTTTTTGTTACTCTTATATTTTTATTTAGTTTTGCATGGGTTGCCTCCCAAAAAGCATTTGTTTTATAGTCTTCAGCCTGACTTTACTTCAAAATCTAATCATAGATGTCAAAAACTATAATTGCCTTGCTCCGTTTCTTCCTTGGATAAGTAGGCTTCAACAATAATAGGTGTTCTTTCTATTTGAGAACATGTGATTCCTCACTTAATAGCTTCATTGGAACACATGTTTTGGTTGACATAATAGGAAGCTTAGAATTTAATTTTTCTTGGACAGTTTTGGGAGCTTCCAAATACTTCAGACACCTTATAAAATCTTTTTGGCTCTCTTCAGTAAGAACCAAGGATTCTAGTGGAGGACTCATTAAGAGATTGCCTAGAATCACATTTTCTACTTCCTTCTTATTGGAACATTTTTCTAATTCATCAAGAGGATCCTCTACCATGGCCATTTGAAAGGTTACCTTTTGGTCATCTATCATTAATATTATTCCCTTCTTTTGCTTTTTGCTCACAATTCCCCTCAAATTGCACATAACCCTTTGGCAACTCTTCTTCACTCCTCAAATTAATTCCATTATAATTTTCTTCATCTTCTATTCGAGGAGTAGTTACCAAATCACTTAGAATACTTCTTGTGAACCATTAGAGATGACATTGGCTAGTTTGCTTATTTGAATTTCCAAATTTCTAATTGTGTCATCTTGCTTGGCTAGGTAGGCATTTTGCCTAGTCATACGAGCATCTTGCTTATCCATATAGTATCTAATCATTTCTTCCAAGTTAGGATTATGCTCTTGAACATGAATTTCATCTTGTAATTGGTAATTGGAAGGTTGAGAAGGGTATATTGCATATGATGAAGAAATTTGACCCTAATTCCAAGAATAATTTTTTTCATGATTCCAACTAGGAATATATGTGTTATCACAAAAATTATCTGTATTCATATTGAAATCATCCTCCATCTGTGATTTTTTTTATAGAATACGGGCATTGCTCTCCATAGTGACCTCCACAATTATCATAAGTCATGAACAAGTATTGAGAGTCATTAACATGAGTAGTATAACTACTGTTCGAATCAGAGTTATCAAACCGCTTATCAAGTTTTGCCATTTGAGTTGTCAAATTGGTCATTATATCAAATTTATACTCACTAGTTACCCCATTTGTTATCCAAGGGTAAGCCATAATTAAAAACAAAAACTGAATACAAATATCAACAACTCTAACACAAAAAACAAAACACAAATCAAAAGACTTAAAATAAAAATAACAAAAATACAACGAATAAAGATTGAGTTCAGATTAAATGAGTTTGGTATTAATATTAGCAAAGACTTAGTGAACAAATCCCTGGCAATGGCACCAAAAACTTGTTGCTTTCTTTTTGAAAGGGTATATGCAAGTATACATATCGCAACAGTAATAAAGTGATGAATATAATATCGTTCCTATGAGAATTTGTCGCTAAATTAATTGCTAAATACTAAAATTGTACACATTAATCTAAATCAAGCCAATAATAAAAAAGTGATATGAAATTAAACTAAACTAAAGACATCAAATAAAAAAAAATGAGAGACACCATTCTAGATGAAATTGGAAAGCAAAATGATTTGAAATTATGACTTCTCTTAGCATTTCATATTAACTAATTACCTCTCCTTATCTTGCTCTTAATGTCATTAATAGGCTAAAACTCTAATTTACCTATAAGCATCTTCCAAATTACATATAGGTATTCCCCTAACCAATCCATAATTTATTATACAATTAATTTAGAGGCTTAATCAAGAATATGTTCTAATATGGCTATGTGAGGCTGGTAGGTATATTTTTATCTTACAAGCTAATCAATCCACTCAACATTGCAAATTTCATGAACTCATACTACACAATCCATGGTCAAGTCCTAAAATCCCTTTTCCAAGTTCATTTAAGTTACCCAAATCATCTAATGATTTCCACACACTTAGAAGCATAAAGCATAAGAATTGAGTAATTAAATCATATAATTAATTGTAAATAAAGAGAATAAATACAACATATTACAAGTTAGAGTTCATCACAATCCCAAATCAACAAGTTTAGCTCATAACTACAAGAAATAGCAACATTAAGAACAGAGCATAAATTAAATGGGCAAAGAAATACAAGGAAGAGCAAGAGAAGAAGAGAAAAACTGAATTAATCGATGAATCTTCCTCAAATCCAAGCTTCTTCCATGGCATTTGAAGCTCCAAATCTTTCTTTCCCTTCCCCAAAACCTTCAGAATGGTGGCCTCTCTCGAAAAAATGCCGAAAACCCCTTAAAACCCTAAAAAACACGGCTAAAAAATAGTGTGTTTTGCATTTTTTATGAACTGCACCGCTGCGCAAAATTTTATGTTGTGTCTTAATCAGCTTTTGTTTCTCCATGCGCTGCGACACTTAAATTTGTCACCGCAGTGCTTCATTTTCTTTAGCAACGGTTTTAAGCGCTATCTTTTGTTCTTTTGTCTTTTCTTTTTTTTTCTTCTTTTTCTTTTTCTTTTTTTATCCTTTTTCAACAAATCTTCTTAATATTTGTTGCTTTGCATGCCAACACTTCTAAATTTATTTTTTTATAATTGTAACTCTACAAAAATAGAAAATTCATCTAATTAATATTTATAAACTAGTAACAAAAGTTAAATAATTTAACAACCTAAAAATCTAGATAAAAACATAAAATACTATTTATACTTAACTAATTCAAAAAAGTAATTCAAAATCAAAGAAATAAAACTAAAACTTACTAAATATTAACTTGATTAAAATTTATTAATTTTATATATAAAAAATATAAAATAAGTTTAATATTCATGTGATAAGTTCTTTAAAATATTAAGAAAATCAAGATAACTTAAAAACTTATCATGTGTATGTGGCAACGTATGAGAAACATGAGTAAACCTATGACATTGAGTGTAGCTGCTGGACATGTGTTTAGTAATTCTGCATGCGTGAAATGAGAGCCCAATTGGATTTGCACATGTGAAGAAGAAAACAAATGAAATTTTATTTAAGCATAAAGAAACTGCACATGACAATCCTATTTTCTATTATTTTATTTTTTTTATTTTCTAAAATTTTATTTAAAAAAATTCTGGACAAATATCCACTACTTTAAATTGTAAACATCTAATTTTCATTTTAAGATTTCAACCCTTAACTCAATCATGTAGCTTTTAATTCATCTCCAAATTTATTTTCACCATTTTATTTTCATTTGCCCATTCAAATTTGTACAAATAATAGAAAATATTAAGTAAGAAAAAATTTACAAAATTATTTAAAAGGGATTTATGGATTAAAAACTCCAAAATTCTGCAAATTAAATCTTAGTGTGCAAAAATAACTAATAAAAGAAAATATCATATAACTAAATTTATTAAGCTATATTTAATCATCAAAATATCTAAATTAAGAGGATTTTATATATATATATATATAAATGATGTTTATCATTAGACCAACTAGATTCTTGGTATGGCCCAATCCTACCCATGTATTGTCTAGTTAGGTTCATATCTAAGTGTTGGAATATGGTCAGATAAGTCCAGTTAGGCTAGATCTTCATTATAACTTAAATCAAGCTCTTAAAAATTATTTTTAGTATGATAAAATTGATTATGGAGCTCTAAATAAATTTTTTACCTTCACTAATTAATTTTTCCCAACTAAGTTAAATGCTATAACCAAATTTATTTTTCATCCAAATTTTTTTTAAAATAATTATTATTCACCTAAATAATTATTTTTCTTGAAAATTTCTATTTTTCATAATTTTTTTGAATTCTCATGATAATTCTTCATTTTTCTAAAATTAACTCTTTAGTTTTCATAACTTTACTTAATTAATTTTGGGATGTTATACCCATTGCATGTCTCTTTCCTTTCTTTCCCCTGCCCAACCATTGTATAGGATAGAGTACTCCCAAGGATCCATTTAAGAAAAGGATAGCCAACCTTAAGCTTTTATAACTTTTGAATTCTATTGCAGCACTTATGAAATAAGAGAAAATATGATACAAAAAAGTAAGAATATGTTTGGGTCCACTTTTTTATTTTTAAATTGACTATCAATAAATATAGTTTGTCCTTGGTAGATTCACCTTCATTTTGGGATGCGTCTAGCTTCCTTTCCCATTTAATTGTGATGCTCAAAGTTGGTGAAGGTTCCATTAATTGAAAGATCTCTTCTAATTTGTGGTAGAACTCCTTTGAAAATCACAAATGCATTTAAATGCGTATTTATATATATATCTTGAGTTAAGTTTTAATATTTTCACATGCAATTATTATATTTAATTCAATTTTTAATTTAATCTTTATAAATTTCATTTTTAAAAATTAAATCCTTACAATTTTAAATTATTTTTTATTTAGTCTCTGATATCAATGATCATCGTGACATTATTTGTGAAGTATTGCTGAGGGAAACAGATAACCTACCTAGTGTTGCACTAATCCTACATTTAAATCTTCTACTCTACATTTTGTCCTATAGTTTTAATAATTTTTTACTTAGTCCTTGCATTTTATTTCTTTGCAAACATATTTCTAAAGCTAAAATTCTTTTCCAATTACAATCCTTTGTTGTCAGTATTTGATATGTATAACATCATAAAAAAAATGTTTGTGTTACCAAAGAAACCTTTATCTAACAGTACATTGAGCTTACGTGTAGATTTTTTTCCATACTTTATCACCAAATTAGATTAGATCTACATGCGCGCCACATTAAAGTCTAGTAATGAGGGTTTGGGTAATTAACCAAGGGTCTTAAATTCAAATTCTTGCTCTGTCGTGTGAAAAAAAGAAAATTATATATATATACCAAGTAATGTCTCCTTATCTAAATGCCCATTCCTTTAATTTTGAGCTAAGCCACCATGGCTGAAATTAAGAATTGTAAGAGATAGTACATGACTCTAACGCGGTGAAGATGTGGAGAAAAAGAACTACACAAAGGTTTAGGTAGTACTAAACAAGAATTCTGTTAAGCACGTAGACATTTTACGCACAGAATCACAGAGGACAATGATAGAAAAAATGAAATTGAAAATAATTTAAAAGATTTAAGAATTCAATTACAAATAAATAAAATATATAGGGTTTAAAATTACAAATTCACTAAAACTGTAAGGATGAAATGTGAACCCAAAAAAAAAAAAAAAATGAACTACGTGTAGGATTAGGGTGGTGCCGTGATGTTCGTTTGTTACATCAATATTTCGTAGACAAATGTTAAGGGTTTAAATTGCAGTTGTACATGTAGTATAGTTATTATGGTTGCAAGTGTTAAGGAAATTATAATGTGAGTTAAAGACTGCAATTTTTATTAAATTGTACAAAATGTTTGAAAAATTATACATAATTGTTATAACTTTTAAATACATATAATATATCATATATAACATTTATATTAATTCAATAAATATATATTTTATACAAGCATATCAATATTACTTGAATTTTTTAAAATTTAATAATCAAAATGATAATAAGTCAATAATTATATCTAATAAGTCGTATACCTTCTACACTAATTCAATATACACTTTAAGCACCTAACAAAAAATTTCGCATGTAATACTTAGTAAATCTAATGTCTGCTCACATTAATTCAATAGTTACAAATTTTATATAACTAATAAATACGCATTTGTATCTAATACTTACAGAAAATATATATTATATATAATATTCACGTTAATTTAATAAATACAAATTTTTGTAGATTAATGTCTACTCCCCTTAAATTTGTTACTCCTCCTAATTTTTTATTTTCCTTTTCCTAAAAAATTTCCAAATTTTTTCCTCTTATACTTAATTTCCCTCTCCTAAATCTTTTTTTTTTTTTTCCAAATTTCTCTCTCCCTCCAATCCAACCCAATCTCTTATTAATTATTTTAATCCCATTATCTCGATCCTGTCCATCCATTTTTGGCTTCCCAAATCCCAATCCCACCTGCCAAACCCTTCTTCTTCTTCTTCTTCTTCCTTTGCTTCATCTCTGATCTCTCGCTTCCTCAGTTGTTCGCACTCTGCTTCCTTTGTTTCAGCTTGTTCACGGTGTTGATGGCCTGAATCACCCCATCCCTAACCTAAATCTAGCCAAACAATTGAAGTGCTGGAGAATTGCAATCCACAATATTGTGGCCACATTGTACGACGTGGTCCGCAATTTAGAACCCCATCTCATGATTGTTATTGGTGTTAGGGATCAAATGAAAAATGATTTGAAATTGTAAGGATTACAGTAAGTTATAAAATGTAAAAGTTAAATAAAATTATAAGAACCAAATATTTTATTGAACCTTGAATAATAAAGTGAGAGAGAGAAGTCATCTTCTTAGTCCAGAAGATACTTCCCTGTCAATTAGTCGAGTCTCGTTCAAATCAAGAGACAATCTACATAAGGACCACTATATTTGTGTGGTCGGAATATAGTATATACAATGTTCATGATATAACTAGGGATTTTTTTTCTTTTCTTATTTTTTTTCGTTCGGCGCACATTTTATGTCATTCTCAAATGTTTGTAAAGTAATAATAACAGTTTATATATATATATATATATATATATATATTAGATCGCTTCTTGAATCATATATCTGTATAAGACTTATTAGAATGTATGTATAAATGGCTCTCTATGCATAATGTTCCATCAATATGTACTGCCCCACTATACAGATAGATATAGATACTTTTGCTACAAAGTTGAAGACTAAGATGAGAGTCATTATATATAATTTAAAAATTCGAAATGATTCATATTGTACTATCAAAACCCAAATTTGGATTAATATCAATTATGGCAGACATAGTAATAGGCTGTTTTAAATTTCTTTTTTATTGAAAAATTATGTAAGGTGTCTAAAAATTATAATTGAAAAGATAAAAATATTAATTGTAAAAAAAATTATATTTTAAAAATTTTAATCATGTTGTATAATTAAAATTTTTGAATAATAATTTTTTTAATAGTTAAAATTTTTATCCTCCTAATTATAATTTTTAGATATTTTACATTATTTTTATGTTCTTAAAAAAACTTAAAACAAACTATTACACAATGTACAATAATTTTAGTTATTGTAGAGGATTCGTGATTATCAAAGCTCATATTTGCATTACTTGCGTCATCTCCACAAGCCCACAATCTCCGTAACGGAGGACGAGGAGCACTATAAAAACTTCGTTAAAATAAAACAAAATCAGTAAAATTATTATAAACACGTACGGGATTGACTTTTAGAGAGGCAACAATCAAGTAACTCCGTGAGTTTTAATTTTATTAAACACAGCTAAAAATCTGTTTATGAGATATTTGATTATTAAAATAAAAATTTTATACTTGTCTTGAATAACACTTAAACATATACTGTTCTTTTTTAAATGTTATAAATAATTCGTTTGTGAATACGTTTTGGACCACTTAAAAAATCAGATAATCCAAACGCCATCTGTATGAACAATGTTTTTTTTCCCTTTTGCTTGGAAAATTTGACTTGTAAGAAGTATGATGTTACTTATTACGGTTACTAATGGGAGTTCTGATGTTACTCAATTTCAACTTAGAGCATGAATAAAACATAGCCATTATTGTCAGAAAAGATATCAAAACTCTAGAGCCCGTTTGGTATTAGGAGTAAAAAGGAAAGAGAAACAAAATCCTATAAAAAAAAATCTATTTGGTAACCAGAAAGCAATGAAGGTTAGAAATGATGGACGGCATAGGGTTTCTTCCATTGTAGCATATGAATGAAAGTAATTTATAAAGTCAGAATGTTTCACGTGTCTTATGCCCTTGCTGGTTGTCATTAATTATTGAAGATATTGTTGTTTTTGACGTTTTGGGCGATAGGATTTGTGTTGCTATTGTTGGGTTTCTGAGACAGGGTGACGGAGAAGACGACATAGGGTCAATTTTTGGCTCTGTGTTCAGCGTTTCATGGTGACGAAGAAGATGACATGATGAGCGAGAAGATGATTTTTGGCCACCATTATCCCCACGTTTCATGAATTCTTGCTAGATTCAAGAACGGGGAAGACAAAAGGGGGATCTGCGGCTTTTGCAGTTTTTGTTTTCATTCATTCATTATTTTTAACCAACTAAATATACAAATAGAATTATATATATTTTTTATATCTTCTCATTCACTCAACAATATCACGCTCAATAGTGTATATGTATATATATATATATATATATATATGAAAATAATTTAGTTATTTAAACAATAAATTATTTTTACTTTTTTAAGAGATGCTGAAATTATATCAGATTTTATTCTTATTGAAAAGTTACATTATGCTCTCTAAAAATTAAGAACTGTGTTACACTTACTTCTTTTGCAGTAAAAAATAAATTACAACTAAATCTATTTTGACTAAAATATTTATTATGTATTATTTATATAATATAATAAAAATGAAAGTGGTATTATTTGACTAATATAAAAGAACCAAAAATTTAATTTATAATAAATTAAATTTATATTTTATAAATAAAATAAAAATAAAAGTTCATGAATTTTTATTTTTAATAAAAATAATATTATTCTTAGAATATTTTGATTATCTTTTAATTTTAAAGAAAGATTGTAAATACTTTCACAATAAAAAATTATAATTTAAATATCTCTTAAAAAAATAATTTATTATTGATGAACTAGTTGAATCAGTTAATTTAATTCATATCATAATACTTTTAGTTTATTATTACGTTCAGTTTCATATATAAAAAATAATTAATTAATTCATAAGAATTAAAAAAATTAGTTAAAAGTAATTTTTTTTTTTAATTTTGTTTCAAATAAAAATCATTTTTTAAAAATATCCCTATTTAATGTGTATATTTTTTAAAAAATTAATAATAATTATTATTTATAATTTAAAAAAATCAAATAATATAATAAAAATATTATAATTAATATATCAGACATTAATTGTTTATTTCTTATATTTTTAAATTAAATTAAATTCTAAAATAATCTCTTATATATTGAGTGTATCCAAACCAAATTTTAAGCCACTGGGTCTTTGCCTTCTCTTCTTAAAAAATCCTCTCTAAGTGAAGTCAAGTTAAAAAACACAGACGACGACTATCCCAAGGGCTTAATAAGAATTTAGAAGGAACCGTAAAGGGAAACCACGGAAAAAGTACTCCTGCAAACAAGCAAGGATAGGTACGACTTCAATGCTTTGCTGGGTTGAGTTTGTATAATATTTATTATATTTTTATAATTATTATTTTATTTAACTGAATATTATTTTAATTATTAAATTATATCATTAAAAGTAAAAATATAAAAATTATTTTAAATTTCATCCACCTATTTTTTATATCATCCAACTACCAATCATGATGAGAAAAAGAAAGACCAAAACTGATTTAGTTAACAATTTAGTAATTAAGAAATTATGGTAATTTAACTTTAGTTCTTAAGTAATTATGAGTACACGAGTAACTTTTCCGCAGGCGATTATTGCAAATTGATTTTATTTGTGCCCATCTGAATCGTTATAGATTTGCCCATTATTTGTATACAAAAGTTGCTCCGCCAAAGCGGAAAGAGACGCCATCCAGAGTTTGGTGACGTGGCATGTTAAGTGCTTTAAAATTAATTTCTAATTATGTGGCAAGAAATTAAATATTTTAACAAAAGAAAAAAATAAACAGTAGAGTCAAAACCATCTTCTTAAATGTACCCTCAGATTGGAAAATTTCAGTTGATTCTTTGAGGTTTATTTGTAAAAAGTTGAAAGTTGACACTCTCTAACTGTCTTGAAAATGTTTAGAGTTTAAGAATAATGGTCTCTGTTGGATTTGAGGTTTGTCTGTAAAATGTTGAAAGTTGACACTCTTTAACCGTCCTTAAAATGTCTAGAGTTTAAGAATAACGGTGTTTGTTGGAAATCACAATACATAAACGTGATTTATTTTATTTTTATTTAATATTTATTTTTTATATGTTCAGTTTTAATTTTTTATATTTTAACTGATTTGTTTAGGTTTTTAAGATAAGTTTATTTCAAGTATTTTATTTAAGATAAAAATCTAAAATAATATGAGTCATTCAAATATTTCATTATTATTTTAGTTTAAGTCTTATCATTATTTATTGTTAGAATCTGGTAACAAGATTTGTTGTCTCTTTTTTTTTAATATATATTTATTTAATAAAAAAAATTTTTAAAAAAATAAACTTTAAATTTTTACATAATATTAGAACATAAAAGATCCTCCAATCTAACTTGGATGATTCATAAGAATTAAAAATGAAGCACAAGGAGAGGAAATTTTTTTAGGTACACCTGGAGCATGGTACATCTAAAAAAATCAAAGGTCAGAATTAAATTTGTATAGGTGGAATCCATGCGTAGTACAGGTGAGATCTGCATGTAGAATAAATCTGAACTGTTGAGTGTACAGATGATATGGCACACCAGGTATATGTAAGAATTGCTCCAAGGAGAGATACCTCTTCATTTAAGGTGATTTCATCATCTTCTTATAATGGTATTATGCCTTTCTCTTTCATTGTATTTGGCTCACTTGAATCCTCATTTGTGATTATTATTAATCATAGGCTAAGTGGCAATAATTATTTATAGTTACTACAACAATGTTAATTAATACTTATTAAAATTTTTTGACTAATTTCATTTTTTTAATATTTAATTTGATTATGACTGAAATTCAATAAAAAATAAAATAAATAGTACCAAGTCACTTGCTTAACAAAACCAAATCGGTAAAAATTGCCAAAAAAGAAAAAATGAAAGTTGTGATAGAACGATACTTTGGTCAACCAAATTAGCCAACTAAACTCTTTGTATAACCAATTGATGTTCAGTTAGCTATAATAGTTAATTTTTTTCTTGCAATTTTTTAATTTAATTTTTTAAAAAATTAAAATATGTTAATTTATATGAATAATAACCATTTTGACCCATTAGAAATAGTTGTTTGATTAAGTGAAAGAAGTATATATTAAAATGCTCTTTCTTATCTCTTTCTCTTTTCTCTTTTACTTTCTTTTCTTTCTTGTTCTTCAATTTTCTCTTTACAATTTTCATTCATCTTCTCTACTTTATTTGTCCTTTGTCCATTCATGAATCCTGCTTTCAATCACCATTTTTTTTTTATCTATTAGTGATTGGAGTTCTAGATTCATCTAATAATTCCAATTTCTTCAAAAAGTATGTATAAATAATTACCTAACAATATTTTTATGAAATATTATTTGTTATTTAATTTGTTTATTTGTTGATTATTTTTTTGATGATGTAATGGAAGAATATTTTAATTCAATAATGTGTAAATTAATATTAAAATAATCAAAGGTATACATAAAAAATTAGTTAATAACCTTTTCATAAAACATTTTTTATTTGATGTTTTTTTTATTTGTTATTTTTGTGATAATGCAGTAGAAAGATTTTTTATTTGATAATATTTGTATGATAATAATTACATTGTTCATTATAATTCACAAAAAATAGAAAATCTTAATTATCAAAGGCAGATGTGTAATATATTAAATCCTAGATGTAAAAAACATATTGATGAAAAAAATAGTAGAATTGTTTATTACTTTCGCTTATTAAAAAGGATCAAATTTAGGAAATTAAAAAAAAAATTAGATGTATATGTCATGATGAGATTAAATCACTACCAACTAGCATGCATGTTGAAACTATATCTAGGATTAGTAAATGAAGAATATAATAATAGATATGAAAGAATAATCTTTGATGCAATGGGACCTGAGTTTAAGGTCAAGAATTATGATGAAGTAGATTATAATGATAATATCAATTATGTTAAAAAAAATCCAAATTTAGAAGTTTAGAAATTTTTTCATTTATTAAATTCATATCAACAATCATAGTAGCCAAGATGCAGTAATCAACCTAAGCTATCTATTAAGAATGTTTAATATTAAATTTGACAATGATATGTTACAGTAGAGTTTTAATCAATTTTCAAGTTTTATGAATGAAAGTTGCCCATTTGATAATATCATACCTAAGAATTGGTACAAAACAATGAACTAGTATTAAAATTGTAACATCATAATATATTAACCCCAACTAGTCTTCTCTTATGTAACGACCCTAACTTCTAATTATCATAATTAAGGTTAAGTACATGATTAATAATCACAAATCAAGGTTTGAAGTCATTAAGATTAATTACATCGGGAAAAAGTGAGAAAATTTGAAACCTTAATGTTGTTAGGGTCATTAGCTAGAAAACTATAATTTTTCAAATGTGCAAGTGAATTTAATCATTAATGAGGAGCTATTGATTCTCCCATCCATCAATTCCAACTCATAAAAAGCTCTTACAAGTGTTTCTAAATCATTTCTTATTATTACCATAAAAGAAACTAAGGTTTCTAAGTGAATATGAGAAATTAAGCACCTTCGCCGCGGCTAAATCCCCTTTCGCCGCGGCCAATTACTCTCGGATTAAGTCCTTAAACCTCTATAAATTTCACGCATTTTGCCGCGGCCAAATACCCCTTTCGCCGCGGCCAAATACCCTCTGAAATACCCCCAAACTCGTTTCCCAAACTTAGCCGCGGCTAACGTCACCATTCGCCGCGGCCAATTCCTCTCTGTTTTCTTCCCTGGCAGGTTCGCCACATTTGGCCGAGGCCAATTAATTGTTGGCCGCGGCCAATTCTTCTCTGTTTCTATTTGACCTAGGCCAATTAAATGTTGGCCGCGGCCAATTCCCTTCTGTTCCTATAACTCCCAAGATTTCATCTCATGCTCTCCAATTTCCCTCCAATATCACTCTAGGGCCATTCTACCTTAATTTATGCAACTCTAATGGTAATTATATATCTTAATTACCCAACTAATCTATCATTACCCATTTAACATTTAGATATGGATTTTCTTACTCATCCATGGGATTTTATGTAAGCAAATTATAAATCTCCCACAATGGTCATTTAATCATACTTTCATTGGGTATTTCTTGCATTAATAGTAAGTCTATAAGGAACATATCATGGGATTACATTCTATGTTAACAAAATACTTCTACACTTGGCAATTCATGATGTAATGCAACAATGGTACAGAACTTGTAAATTAGTTATATTACAATTTGACAAGGCTCTCAAACCTATGTGCTACGAAACCATTTAATGATCTTCCATTAATTTCTCCTTGCCACTAAGAGGTCCGGTCCCTGAAAATGTTAGCCCACAACAGGGTGAGATATACAATCTCAGTAACAAAAGAAAATTTTCATATATATGTACAAGTCAATCAATCCAAGACAATCTCATGTCATCAATATCAGAATCATCAATTCAATTGGCAAATGAACTAGTTGAACTACTAATGACTACTATCCCATACCAGCAATCATACATAACATGTTAATGGCCAATAACACCGGGAGAGGTCCGTCCACGGCACCTAGTCCATAATGAGCACAACCAGGGCTCAGTGCATCTGGGGTTTGATCATAACCCGGTGCTCGATCGTAGCACATGCACGGGTGGCAGCCGCACCACAGCTCCACCATGGACTCACAAGGTCCAATCACAATAACAATCATGTAGTCAACCAGTCATTTAACATTTCAAACCAAGTATGTGTAGCAAATAGTAGATTAACATGAGCATATACATGGAATTAGGAAAATAACCCAGTTACTTCAATGAAGCCAATTACTCTTCCCCTAGCTACCATAATAATCCGAAAGCATACCAAGCCTATAACAAGCATAGTTATCATCATTTCTAATCACAATCAAATATCCAAAGAGTTGAACTACTAATGACAGACTAGAGGTTACTCACCTAATTACCAAGGGGTTTAATTTCGGATCCCAACTTTCCCCCACCAGAAATTGCCATTGTTCACTCCAATTTCTGGGTAATTTCACATGAAACCAAAGCCCATATCATAGGTCAACTATAGGGGTTTCAAACTAACAGAAAATACATCACAATGGGAAGGAAATACTCACTTAACAACACTAATAGCCTCACCTCCAAAAATCCACCATGGAAGCACCAAAATTTGCATTTCAACCATCAAGCCCAGAAAGTTCAGTTTTTCCACCATTATCTCCTTGTAATCTCACACAATAGAAGAACCCATTAGGATAATCCATCCTTAGGGGCATTTTCCAGCAAGGTAATACACAAAATGGAAAGGAAAAGCTTACCTAATCCTCCCTCTAACCTCCAAATCCGAAAATCTTGCAAGGAATCACCCAACACCAAATTTCAGATTTGAGATGAAGATGAAAATGCTCAAACCCAGAAATTAATCAGACCAAAATGAAGAAGAGGATGAGAGGGTCAAGTTATATATAACTTACCTTGGCTAAATCATCCTCTAGAAGTGAGAAATGGAGCCTCCATATTGGTAGAACCCTAGCCTCCCTTGAACCTCCGAATTTCCTCTCTTGAGTTTCAGCAAAATGAAGGAGAGGCTGAAGGGTTAGGGTTTTAGATGAGTTTGGGTCAATCCTAAAGCCCAAAATCCACTTAGGTTCAGATGTGTGCTTATTGGGCTTTTGTTTGGTGAAGTGGGCTGCAGAAAAATTTCAGTTTAAGTGAGGTATGCTGACCCAATGGCCCAATTCCTTGTAAGTTTCGATTTTTATGCTTGTTGGGCCTTATTTCATGAGTTGGGCTATAGAAATTTGATTAGGTTAGGCCAAGTTCCAAGAGTCAATCCAACTTGGGTCTGCATAATGTGTGTTGGGCCAACTATAAGAGCTCATGTAAATTGGGTCTTGGGCCTCTATTTCACTAAATCAAATTGGGCTATTGCTAGGTAATCTCTCTTGGGCCAAGTCTCATGATAAGGAGTTGGGCTTGCATCTAGAATCATTAGGCCTCTATAAGCCTCTTCTCATGATCTCTTACATTAATTTGGGCATAGATGTAGTTTCTATCCCCATTAATTCTCAACTCATATTATTGATTTATTTCTCAAAATCACCATTCACTTAACTTGCCCACTTATCACATATTAATTATTCCTAATTAATCTAAATCCATAATTAACACCTTAATTAATTTTGGGGTGTTACATCTTAGGTTTGATTCCACATGATTTCCAAAGAAAAAGAGCAAATTGTAGCATTTTCATACTATATATCAGGGTTTAAATGCTTATATTTTGTCCTATGGGTTATGTGAACCCATCAATTATATTTTCTATTTAAACTCCATTTATACAATTCATACATAACATAAAACAACCCATGAACCACGGATATAAAGCCAAAAACCCAAAAATGCAATTTCTCAAAACAGGCCCAAAAGTCAAATTTCTTGCTCTAACTTTGGAAAATCATAATTAATTCTAGAAAAGTGAGAATCAAGTAAACCATAGTTTTCTGGAAAGATCTAGATGTTAAATTTACACTAAAAATAATTCCAAACTACAATCTTGGCGTTTGGATCACGTTTGACATAAAAAAGAAGACAGAAGTCCAGCTGTCCCTGGTGCTGATATAGCTTGGTATCATGGATTTCAAAAATTCAGAACTAATTCCACAAATATCCAATCTGGGCAAACTATACCAATTTGGAAAGCCACAGATGTTAACTAGAGGTCCAGATCATTTCAGTGGCCTTTGGACCTCGAAAATTGATGGAATAGTAATGAAGGTCGAATGGTTTCCCTAATATTGATATAGAATTTTAGAAAGTTATTTCTCCTTCTACAGACCTCCAATTGAGGTGCTTCTAATTGGTATAGGTCACTGTGGATGTCTAATTTATGTGCATAAAATTTCATGACAATTGGACATCATTTGCACTACGAATGACATAGGTTTATTTTCAGACCCATGGTAATAGTGTACTAACCAAAACCATCAAAATTTCCTAACTTCAACAATTTGCCAAATATTCCCTAGACCTTCAAATAATACCCACTTTAGGCTCCCAAGAAGATCTCAACAAGTTCTAGATGCATGCCAAATTTCATATCAAAAAGAGGTCATTTGGTTATATCTTGATGAAACTCACAAATTTAGCAGATTTGACACCATTTATGGTTCAAAATGGGACCAAATGACCTCCTACGTGCTCTAATACCTCTTGGGCAAGTTTTAAAGCATAAACATAGTATATATGGAATACTCAAGTAGTCCAAATCATCATACATCTCAAACTCACTATGTTATGGGCAAAAATATACCACTACATACAAGCCACAAAGTGGTCAAATCTCATATTTCTATTGCTTTGGCTTTATACATAAATCATATATAATTTATACATACATTTACACTTACTCAAATATTTACATCTCAAAAATCATATGTACATATCCATTTTAACACTTCTTTATATCAAAAGAAACAAAACAAGCTATATAACTACTTAAGCATGCTTAATTAGACTCCTTGGCTTGCACTTTGATCTCCTTGAGCTCCACTTAACATAATAAGATGGGAGAGGGAAGGGGGTGAGATTCATGGAATCTCAACAACTTATGCACTCATTTAAGGAAACAATCAAGGTATATAAACAAGTTAAAGCATGCAAGTAGGCATCTAACCATTCACAATCATACAACATATGATTTACATGTTATGAAAACCATACCAATGCCAAGAATGAGCTCTAAGGACTTTTAGTCTAGCCTCACCCTATTTTAAGAACTTTTGGATGGCCTCACCTATGGTTTAAGGACTTTTGATTTGGCTTCACTCATCTATAAGACTTTTGGCCTTGTCTCACTTTTTTCTAGGAACTTTTGGCTCTACCTCACCCATCACAAAGGAATTTTTGGCACTACCTTACCCGAGCAATTTTCATAACCTAAAACATATGCATATTGGTACCAATGCATCAAGACAATAACATATGACATGTCTCACAATATAAGTACATACACAAGCATATACTGACTATTTACATCTAAGAATGCAATAAGAAAGAGTGGAGAGCTACCTTACAAGCAAACACAAGCCTTCCCTTTTAATTTCTCTTCTCCCTTCTTGGTCTCACAATCACAACTAGGTGAAGCTGCTTCTCTTGAGCCTAGACACAACAAATAGCATACAATTACTCTCTTATAACTCAAATAAATACTCACAAAGCTAAGGGTTTCTTCATCATGGCAAACCCTACAAAGTATGTAAGAACCCCTAGTTTCTCCCTCTAGAATTTTACTAACTCTTCTTCTACTTCCTTTGTATTTCTCAACTTATCACACTCGAATTCAAGAGTTTCTTGCTTATTCTAGGTCAGAACAGAGCTATCTTACTCAACCAGCCATGAAAAGGAAACTTAGAAGGAGAAGAATAAAGTCAAGAAGAAGAAGCATGAAAATCTTTAAGGGTTCTTACATTTCTTCCTTAGTTTCTTTCCTTCTCTCTTAACTTCTCTTGGTTTCTCTCTCTCTCTCAAGCCTTTTTCTCTGTTTTGGATGAAGCTTAGGTCAGTTAAAAGAAAAAGAAAGGATCTAGACTCTTTAAAAATCAAAATTATCCTTTTTTCACGTTTTTCTAGACTAACCCTTGCCATAGCAAAAAATAACCCTCGCTACGACCAGTAAGTATCAATCCCAGGCCCTTGTTCTTGCTACAGCGCGCTATTGCGAGAAACTCCCTAGTTTTTGTACAGGATGCCTGAACTCGCTATAACTAGAAGCATTCTCACTATAGCGAACAGGCATATTCACTATAGTTAGGTCATTTCTCGCTATAACGAACAGATACATTTGCTATAGCTGGGCTGTAACCAGCAAATTTAGAAAAATTTCAGGATTTCAGAAATTTCAGTAATTTTTTTTTTGTTGTTACAAAAACTTGGTCTATTAATTCAAAAAAAATTAATGTTTATGTTAATAAATGTTTGTTGTATTACAAACATTATATAAATAAGACAATGTGTAAATTCTATAGAGTGCCTCAATATAAAACTAGTCAACCTGATTGAAGACAAAGTTTTAAGGAGATTCTAATTAAAAAAAATACATTATTTGCCAATTATCCCTAGATTTCAAAGACTTTATGCCTTAATGAGTTTTGCTAAACTAATGCAATGGCATTAGAATAATAGAAGATATGAAGGTGTACTATGTCATCTTTTAGATGGAGAAGCATGAAAACATTTTGATAGCGTATATTCTGACCTAGCCATAGAATGATAAAATGTTAGACTAGATTTATATATAAATGGGTTTATTCTTTACAATCAATTTACTTCACTATACTCATGTTTGCTTATAATAGTTACTTCTTACAATCTCCTTTCTAAATTGTGCATGATTACTCCTTACTTATTTTTCACTACAATCATTCTTGGGTCAAAAAATCCTAATATTAAGATTGATGCATTCTTTCAGTCATTAATTGATGACTTAAAAACGTTAAAAGAACAAGAAGTATAGACTATGATGTCACAAAAAAGCAAAATTTCTAAATAAAAGTAGCATTAAAGTGAGTGATAAATGACTTTCTAATATATAAAATATCATCATAACTTGTCTTTATTGTATGGATACTTTAAAAGCTTTTACCTTATAGTAAGGGGAAAAGAACTTCCAATTCAAATGTCATCGATAGTTTCTATCCATAAATTATGTTTTCAGATAAAAATAAAGATGCATTAAAAAAATAAAGTTGAAAAAGATTCCTCACCCCTGAGATTGGATGTGGAAAAATTATGGCAACATATTAATACCCTCTTTAAAATAGTAGAGAATGAGGATTTTAGATTATACCAAGTTAATCACAACTAGACAAAAAAAAGTATATTTTGGAAAGTTCCATGTTGGAGACATTTATTGGTTTATCATAATTTAGATGTGATATACATAAAGAAAAATACATTTGATAATATATCTAATATTGTTATGGATATCAAAAAGAAAACCAATGATAACATGAAAGCCATGATGGATTTAAAGGAATTTTGCAGATAGAGATATTTAAAGTTACAAGAATTAACTAATATGAAAGTGTTAAAGCCAAAAGCTCAGTTTACTTTCACACTGGAGCAAAATAGGGCAATTTGTCCATGAGTAAAATGATTGATAATGTCTAACGGATATTTCACAAATTTATCAATGTGTGTGGATTTAAAGGAAGGAAAGTCATTTGGAATGAAAAGTCATGATTATTAAATTTTTATGAAATGCTTGCTAATTGCTTTTGGTGCATGACTTAAGCAAATATGGAAATCTATGGCTAAGTAAGTCAATTCTTTAGATACCTATGTTCAACAATGTTAAAGGTGAATGATTTAATGCAAGTGAAATGCAAATTCCTATCATTCTCTACAAGTTTGAAAAATATTTTCACTTAGATTTTTTAATTTTATATAACATTTACTAGTCTATTTATCATAGGACATTCATATTACTTCGAGTCACACATGCATTTTACATGAAAAATGTAACACCATAATGTCTTAGCCTCAATTAATCTCCCTCTTGGCTCGATTCCATATAATTTCTAAGAACAAGTACAAACTGTGGTATTTTCATGCTAGAAACGGGGTTCAACCGCTCATATTTTGCCCCGTGGGTCCCGTGAATCCATCAATCACATTCTCTACTCAAACTCCATTTATATGACTCATACATAGCATAAAACAACCCATGAATCATGGATATGAAGCCAAAAACTAAGAAAGTGCAATTTCTTAAATGGGCCCAAAAGTCAGATTTTTGGCTCTAATCTTGGAAAATCATAACTAATTCTAGAAAAATGAGAATCTACCAAACTATATCTTTTTGAAAATCTTTAAGTGTTAACTTTACACTAAAAATAATTTTCAACCACAATCTCAGCGTTTGAACCATGTTTGACATTGAAAAAGAGACAGAGGTCCGGCTATCTCTGATACTGGTGTAGCTTACTGTCATGAACTTCAAAAATTCATAACTAATTCCACAAAAATCCAATCTAGGAAAAATATACCAATTTAGAAAGTTACAGATGTTAAATAAAGGAACACAATAAGTCTAGATCAGTTCAGTAGCCCTTAAAGCTCGAAAACTAATGGAATAGTAACAAAGGTCAGATGGCTTCCCTGATGCTGACATAGAACTTTAGAATGTTTGTTCTCTCTTTACAAACCTCTAATTGAGGTACTTTTAGTTGGTATAAGTCACTGTAGATATCTAGTTTATGCCTATAAAATTTCATAACAATTGGACACCATTTGGTCTATGAATGACATAGATTCATTTTCAGATTAGTTACACAGTACCATGACCAAAACCATCAAAATTTTTTAACTTCAAAAATTCACCAAATATTTCCTAGACCTCTAAATATTACCCACTTTAGCTTTCCAAGAATCTCTCTACAAACTCTAGAGGCATGCTAAATTTTATATCAAGAAAAGCTCATTTGGTCATGTTTTGATGGAGCTCACAAATTTGACAGTTTTGACATCCAAAATGATTCAAAGTGGGTCCAAATGGCCTCTCACATATTCTCGCACCTCATGGAAAAGTTTTAAAGCATAAACATAGTATATATGAAATGTCCAAGTGGTTCAAATCATCATACATTTCAAACTCACTATGCTACGGGCCAAAAATGCATTATCGCATTCAATCCATAAAAGGGGCAAATCTCACATTTTCATTACTTTGGCTCTCTACATAGTTTATACATCATTTTTTCATACATTTACACTTGCTTCAACATTTACATCTAAAAAATAGTAGGTGCATATTTATTTTGGCACCTCTTTATATCAAAAGAACTAAAATAAACTAACAACTATCTAAACATGCTCAATTAGGCTCCTTGGTGTGTACTTGAATCTCCTTGAGCTCCACCTAACATGTTAAGATGGGAGAGGGAAGGGGGTGAGATTCATGAAATCTTAATAGCTTATGCATTCATTTAAGGAAGCAATCAAGGCATATAAACAAGTCAAAGCATGCAAATAGGTATCTAACCATTCACAATCATATAATACTTGATTTACATGCCATGAATATCATATCAATGCCAAGAATAAGCTCTAGGGACTTTTGGTCTAGCCTCACCTGATTTTAGGGACTTTTGGATGGCATCACTCGCTATAGCTAGAAGCATTCTCGCTATAGCTAATAGGTATATTTGCTATAGCTAGACCATTTCTCTCTATAGCTAGCAGACTTAGAAAAATTTCAGGATTTCGAAAATTTTCAGTTTTCTTCTTTCTTTTTCTTTTCTTTTTTTGGTTGTTACAAACAAGAATTGCTTGAAATGATTATTTGAATGAAGCAGAGGCAAGTGAACTAACTTTATTAATTTTTAATAAAGTTTGACATTCTTTGGAAAGTGCTTCACTCATTATTTGAATAACAAAGAAATGGGTGCCGCTCATTCACATTTTACTCAATTGCGATAAAGTCAAGTCATATATTGAGTAAGACATAGACTTATTACTAACATTTTAATTGCATTGTAAGACTTTTGAGCAAGAGTTGAGAATATTAAATCCAAACATTAGATTCAAAGAAATTGACTCCATTATTGAGTAAAACTTTGTTCCATGATTTAAATCCTTTGTATGTGTGACATCATTTTTACTTTTGATATACATTGAATATATATATATATATTATGATATAGTTATTTAAATTCTAATTTTGTTATCAAACAAATTCTTAATCAACCAATATTTAGTTCTAATATATACTTGAAAGGCTTAGCTTGGGAATTATTTAAAGAGGTACAAAACATGACCCATATGTCTTTTGAATAGATACAGTTTCACACTCAATCTTGAAGCATTAGAAAGAAGACAATAAACAATGGAGTTTGTGTTAAAGGAATGTGGGAAGATGGAGAAAGTGATTAGTTTGGTATCCTTAAAAAGGCAATACAATTATAATATTCAAGAAAACCAGTAAAAAAATTAGTATTTTATTATAATTGGTTTGATCCTATTATGAATTGTGGGATGAAAGCACACAAAAAATATAAAATTATTGAAATTAAACATATTAGAAGGTATGAAAAATTTAATCTATTTGTGTTTGTAGAAAAAACTATACAAGTTCATTATGTGTTGTATTATAAATTATATTAGTAAGTTGTCATGAAAACTATACCAAGGAGTTTGGTGGATGATAGTCATATATTGGAGATTGCTTACTAAGATGATAAGGCTTATGTTAGTATAATAGATTATGAGATATTAGGTGATATCTTTTGAGATGAAGGAGAAATGAAAGAGATGGATGTTGAAGTTGAAAATAAAGAAACTATAGGAGTTGAAGATGAGGAACAAAACCATGAAAATAAAGATGAAAGCAAAGAAGACAAAGAAAATGATGAAGAAGAATATTAATTATTAATTAAAAGGTAATTCAGTTATTTACATTCAATTATTAATTGAAATGGTATATATTATATTTCTCATAAATAAATAAATATATATATATATATATAAAATAATATATTATATATATACTAAAAAAATTTAATGATAATGTACATATATATAATATTGACTTAATATATAATATATTAGCAGAAGATGGGTGCCAATTAACAAAAGCAAATGGGGGGAGTCTAAAAAGCATGAATGAAGAATAAAATTGCAAATTTTGAATATTTGTGTGAAATGATAAGTTGCCAAATTTACAGTTTTAGTGAGTGGTTTGCTAGTGCGAAAATCATGAGTCTTGATCCTGACCTTCCTTTAGAGAAATTTTTTCTATGGTTAAGAGAGAGGAACCTAGAAAAAGATTGACCTCAAGAACTCAAATTCCCACAATCTTTGAATCATCTGCCTTAATGATAAAGGGATCATAAACTAGTGATTACAAGCTTAAAAAAAAAAAAGAAGAAGAAGACCTTGGTGTGAACATTGCAAAAAGGTAAGACATATCAAGGACTTTTATGGGAAACTACACAAGAGACTAGAAGATGACACTCACAAATTAATGATAACCAATGAGGAATCAACTTAATTAGACACCAATCCTTTTACCAAAGATTAATGAGAGTTATTACAAAAGCCACTTTGGAGGACATTGTAGAAAAGTTAGTGGGTTCTAGTACTCTTGCTCAAATGGGAATTGGCTTTAGAGAAGATGACAAGCACTGTTAAAAGAATAACTTTAGGTTGGAATATCTACCTTGAGGGAAAGTGTTGGAAATCATGTTATCTAATGTGATTTATCATGTTTTCATCTAATAATTTATTTTTTGATATTTTTTTATTTTAATCCTTATATTTTATTTGATTTGTTTAGGTTATAGGATAAGATTATTTTAAATATTTTGTTTAAGATAAGAGTTTTAGATAATTTGAGTTTTTCAAATATTTTATTGTTCACTTTAGTTTAAGTTTTATCATTATCTATTGTTAGAATTTAAGTGACAAGGTTTGTTGCCTCATTTCTTATATATATTTGACTATTTTTGTTCAATAAAGTAAGTTGAGAGGAAAATTAAATCTTAAATTTCTATAGTCATAAAATTTATTAAAAAAAGTGATATTTAATAATTATATAAGAATCTTGAGATGCAATTGAACCATTAGAGATTTCAACTTTAAAGTTTTGAACTCTCTATATTCAAAAACTATTTTAGTTATTGAAAAGTAAATTAAAGGAGTTTATGAGTGGGCTTTTATTTTTCCTTAGGTGGGGTTTCAAGTTCATTAGAAGAGAAAGGAGGGATGAACAGGTGGTAAACAAAAAAAAAAAAAGAAAAATAATAGAGGGAGAGGGTATTGAAGATCTGGAAAGTATATAAGAGGTAAATAGGATGATACATAACAAAGGTGAAAGATGATAGTAGACTTAAGGCAGAGGAAACCACAACTCCTTCAAAATCAAAAGATATATGAGAAGAGTGAGAAGAAGAATAAGATATTAACCTTGTTTATGAAAGGAAGAAAATATAATTAAATGGTAGTTTATTTCAAAAAAATGAATAGGATTGGAGATAATCTCTTTTTGTTATTTAAAAGTTTGAATTTTGGAAACTATAGAAAGAATTTTGAGCTTTTGGAAACAACTTCAAATCTTTTTTATGTCTTAAAATTTTTTGATGTCAAGTTGGATAAAACAAATTGTTTGCTCTCAAAATACAATTCCCGGTACAATTCCCGGCTTGCAAGTATACATATCACAACGATAATATAACAGTGAGAAAGTATCACTTCATAAGGATTTGTTGACCAAAAAGTGTCAAAGTATTGAATTTGCACCTTAAATTAAATTGAGCAATTTAATTTCAAGTATGTATGAAAGCCAATTTAAACTTACAAAATTTAGAAACAAAATAAAATTTGCATTGCTTAGTAATTCAACAAGAGAATGAATCTAAGATTATTATCTCTCTAACATTTCTTAGAAACATAATTTGTCCTTTTAATCTTACTTTGAATAGGGATATATGCTAGTATAGGGTTCTAATTTATTTATAAGCATTTTTCCAAATCACTTATAGGAATATTCTTAGCTAGCTTCACAATTCCTTATGAAATTAATCTAATCATTTGATTACAAAATCTTAATTAGGCTATGTGAGATTGATAAGTATATTCTTATCTTATTAATAAGACCATCCATTTAACTTAGTAAATTTTAAGTACTCACACAATTCAACTCACAGTATAATTCCAATATTCCTTTTCCAAGTTCAACTAGAATACCAAATCAACCTAATTAATGGCCAATCAATTAGATAGCATGAAGGAAGGAATTAAATAGGCATATATATACCAATGATTGCAAGAAAAGAAGGTAAACATGCTCTAATCCATGAAAAAGTTCATAATAACCCTAGATACTAGGACTTAGCTACTCATTACAAAGCATTCTATCACTGAAACTAAAGTATATGGAAGAAACATCAGTAAAATACAAGAAAAAAGGGAGACATAAAGAAAACTAGGATGGAATCTTGTTTTCTCTTTAATTCAAGCATTTCTCTTGCTTTTGGACACTTGCTATAACTCCTTTAATCCTTTCAAATACCCAAAGTGTTGGCTTATTTTTCAAAATGGCAAAACTCCCTTTAAAGTGTAATGAAATCAAATGCTAAAATGTTGAAATTTTAAAATATGCAACTAGCACTATGACTTTGGATTTGGAGTAGTGATGTTGGTTGCTTCTGTATAGTAGGGGTAAGAGTTTATGTACTAGCATTGTGACTTTGTGTTCTCAATTGTGGCACCAAAGGCTTTTACCTCAAAGAAGTCTTTTTAATGTGTTCTAGCTTCGAGTTTTTGAAGTTCAAGCTCCAAGATGACTATAATTTAAATTTTCTTGTAATTACACCCAATGAAAGCAATCAAAATATGATCAATTATTATTTAAAGAAAAATTAAGCTAACACATATTATCTACATTTTCAAAATTTTAGTATGGAGTTATATATAGTAAATAGTCAATCATTTTATCCTTAAAATTAGTCCACTTATTATCAATCTCCTAGTAAAAATGCGTAAAACAACATGAATACATAGGAGTTGATATACATACATATATATATATATATATATATATATATATATATATGATTGTTGCGCTATGAAAATATATATGTAAGTATACATATTACATAAGTAATATCATAATTAATAGAGTACTATTTCCATGAGAATTTGTCATTAAGATAGTTTTAAGTATAAAAATTATGAACCTTAATTTAAATCAAACCAATAATAAAGGGAATAGAAATAAAACTAAATTAATTAAATAAAATTGATAAAATAAAAAAGACAGAATTCTAGACTAAATTGACAAGTAAAAGATTTAAATTTATGATTTTTCCTAATATCTCACAATAAACCAATTAGCCTTTCTTTACTCTTAATGATAATTTTTGCTAGCCTAAGACCTAATTTGCACACAAGTATCCTCTCTATTACCTATAAGTATTTCCTTTAAATTGATTCATAGTCCCTTATGTAATTGATTAAGAGACATCATTAAAAATGAGTCCTAATGTGACTATATTTGGTTGATAGGTACATTATCATCCTACAAGCAACTCAATGCAAACTTCATGAATTCATATTATATAATCTTTGGTTTAGTCTTAAAATTCCTTTCTTGATTTCATTTAAGTTACTCAAATCATTATTAAAAACATTAGGAACAAAATTGAGTAAACAAATCATGCTATAAATTACAAGTAAAAAGAGTAATTACTACCTATTATATACTAGAATTCATCATAATCCCAAATTACCAATCTAACTCAATGTAAAAAATAGAGTATACATCAACTCAGTATAGAAATATAAGGAGAACCAAAGGAAAAAGAGAAAAATTGATTTAATTGGTGAATCTTCTCTAAATCCAAGCTTTCTCTTTACCTTTGAAGCTTTAAAACCTTTCCTTTTCCTTCCAAAAACACTTAGAACTCAGCCTCCTTTGCAAAATGTCACAACCCCTTTTAAAAACTCTTAAAATAAGATGTTAAAAACATTGTCATTTCATGATGTTGCGATTGGCATCACGACTTTGGCTTTTGGTGTTGCAGTGCTTTGCCATTATAGGTCTTTAAATATAAGTTGCTAAAATTTGGGCCCTACACACTCAAATCTACTACTGTGGTGCCTAAATTTGTTTTAGCCGCATTTTTTACTTTAAGTAATAATTTCTCACATTTTCCAACAACTAATTTCAGCTTTTATTATTATACCTTCTAAACCTTCTAAGCTTTGTTTCTGTGTATTTCCAACCTTATAAAAACATAAAAACTCACTAATTATTATTTATAATATGTTATTAAAATGTTAAACAATTTAACAACATAAAAATCTAAGTAAAAATACCAAAATACAACTTATACTCAACTAAAACAAAAATCAACTTGTAACTAAAGAAATCAAAAATAAAACTTATTAAATATTGATTTAACTAAAATTTATTAGATTTATATACCAAAAGTATAAAATAAACTCATTATTCATATGACAAGTCCTTTAAAATGATAATAAAAGTATGATAAATTAGGGACTTATCACATCCTTAAAGTTATCTTTTTACTTGTCCTCAAGTATAGCCACATCAAACAATAAAATTCTTGTTTACTCAAACTTTCATATCTAATAATGCTGGATGGATACTTTCAATAGTTACATTAAGATATATAATTAACAAGAAAAGAAAGTAATGCATATAAGTTTCAAAGTTCAAGAATTACTGACAAATTCTCTAAACTCATGTAGTGTGTGCATGTGTGCATGTGAACAACCATGCTAAAGTTTAATTGCTAGCCTTACAATAATTTATGTAAATCAAGCTGCATAATAAACCTCTCCCTTATTAGCTTTATACACTTGCTTTTCTTCTTTCTCTCCATTAATGTAGGTTATTGTATAACCCATTAATCAATAGGTCTTTTAAGATATAGGACTTATGTTTATAGCTATTACCAAAAAATGGGTATAAAGGAAATTATGAGCAAGATTCATGAAAATAACCATTTAGCATAACAATGAAAGATAGAATTCTCTTTTTTTCACTTATTTTCCATTCTTTTTTATATTTCCCTTTATTTTTTTTCTTCTTTTATTTCTTTTTACTTTAACACCTGTAAACTCAATTCATTTTAATTTATCAAATATTTCTTTCTTTTGGAGTTAATTATGTGTTTGCTTTTTCTTCCTTTTAGTCCCTCTTTTTTATTATCATATTTTTCATGTCTCTTAAAATACAAGAAATCATAAAATCATTGTTCTTACTCTTCTAATTTGCACGTTTCTTATGAGGAAAAATAACTATTCACATTAGACCCATATTATATCTTATTTCACCCTAACGTTTCCTTTTCACACAATATCAAATGTTAATTATCCTCTTGAAAAAGGTAAGAACATTGTTTTTTGGGTTAAAAGTCATTAATGTGATTAAAAAAATTTTTATGCAGTCATATGTATATTTCATTTTAAGTTCAAAGAGGTACTAATAATATACTGAGTAAAAATTAGGCTTAAAGGTTTAAATATATCTATTAAATGCCTAAATCGCTACAATAAATTAAACAAAGCCTAGAATTTCACCCTAAGAGACTAGAGTTCTAAGTTTAAGATTTATCACATAATCTAACTTACATACATTACTTAAAACTAACAATTATCTTAAACATAATGTAGGTCCTACAAAAAAAATTCAATGAATGAGGAAAATATCATCATTAACAATCAATATCATCTACAAATTGCAATAACAAATATTTCTTATCATTTATACACTATTTAGCAATTAATTTCCTTATTGGCATTTGACATCAACCAAGAAATAAACATAAGATAGGTAAGCAAAACTTAAGCTAAAAAATTTTAAAACTTAGGGAGTATTTTTATAAAATTTTGTAGAAAAAAATGAAAAACTACAAAAAATAGAATTCAAATTTTCAATTTGGATTACCGACCCCCAAACTTAAAATAAATGTTATCATCGAAATTTAGAACATGACACAACATAAGAGAAGTAAGGACTAAAAAAAACTCCTTTGAAATGTCTTGCTTTTCATACATTTTAAGATCATCCAAGCTAAAGGGCACTTACAACAAAGCCCTTTTTTGTGCAATGATTCTTTTAATCTTAACAATGTAACCAACATTAATGATGTACAATTCAACTAGTGTAGCACCTAAATATTATTAAACAAGACAAATGCAGAAATTGTGCTAAAACAAAGTTGTAATAGCATTCTAGTGGAATCCAATCCACTAACATCAAAATAACTTCATAAACAATTTTGGGAACATCTTAACATATTAATAAATATGATCAAGTTGAATTTGTGCATTGACAATACACAATTAGTTCCATAAGATTCAAAAAGTCATATAGCAGACAAGAAATTATAATAGCTTATCAAAACAAAGCAATGCATATTCAAATGCAAATAATTAACTGATTTGAACTCTAAATCATGTGAACCAAATTTTCTTAGAAACTAGATAAGCAAAACATATAGTTCATGCAAAGATTGATTTAGATGTGTCCCCAGTAAATCAATAAATTTAGGTAACAAACTTGTATAGTAAAATAAAGCACTAAGTAAAAACATTTCAAAATTATGCAGCAAGTGAATTCAATTGGTTTTAAAATTTTTATGCATAAGATAGGACATTTTAAGAAACATACCAATTAAAAAAAAATTCATAACAAAATTCAAAGCTATTTGCTCTTAATAAATTTCGCAAGTCATGCCACAATAATGTCATACTCATTCACAACAATACAAGAAAAAAAAATTAAGAAAGAAGAGCATACAGAGGGAATAATATTTAATATGTAAACACAAAAGGAATAATTATAAACCCAATAAAAGGAATATAAAATTAATTTGAAATCACTCCTTAAATTACATGTTTCAGCTACTCAAATCTTCTTCGCAACATTAACCAACAATTATCTTAAGGATTCAATGCCGGAGGGCTATGAAAGATAGAAAGTTGGGGGCTAGAAAAACCATAAAAATAAATTTATTTATTTTTACTACTATATATATGTATATTATTTATTTAGTTAGTTATGCTTAGGTTGCCTTATAAGAAATGCTTATTTTATAGTCTTTAGCTTGACTTTGCATTAGAATCTAATCAAAGGTATCAAAAACTATTATTGCCTTACTCCTTTTTTTTTTCTTGGGTACGCAAGCTTTAGCAAAAGTGAGTGTCTTTTCCACTTGAGAGCATGTGATTCCTTAATCAATGGCTTCATTGGAACATATACTTTGGTTGACATATTAAGAAGCTTCAATTTTAATTTTTTCTTGACAAATTTACATAGGGCTTCCAAGAACTCCAAACACCTAATAAAATCTACTTGGTTCTCATCAGTAAGAACTAAAAACTTTGTTAGAGGATCTATAAGGTGATTTTTGTCAATATCCTCTTGAACCATATTATCTACTTCACTTACATAGCAATGCTTTTCTAATTTATCTAGAGGTTGCCTTAGCATAACCACTTGGAGGGTCACCTTCTGATCTTCTAACCATGTAATGTCTTTCATTCCTTTACACTTTGCTCATGTTTCCTTTTAAATTGATTAAAAATATCTAACAACTCTTTTTAATTTCTCAAATTTTTATTCTTGCAATGTTCCTTATCTTCTCTTCTAGGAGTAGTCACCTTATTGCTTGGAAGACTTTCTTGTGGTCATTTATAGATGGTAGTGGCTAATTTGCCTATTTGAGTCTCCAAATTTCTAATTATGGCATTAGACTTAGCCATATATTGTATTGAATGAGGGCTTTTTCTTATAGTTGGAAATCATTAGAGTGGGATGGGTATATTGCATATGATGAAGAAGCTTGACTTTGATTTCAAGAAAAAAATGTTCATGACTTTAACTAGAAAAAATAAGTGTTAGAATAGAAATAATCTTGATCCCTATTGAAATCATCCTTTAAGTGTGTAGCTTCTATATAATATGGGTTTCTAAAGTCACCTTCCCCATAGTTATCATATATTACAAATAAAATTTGAGAATCACTAAGATAAGTAACAAAACTAGTGTACATATCATAGTTATCAAGCTCCTATCAAGTTGAACTACTTGAACTATTGAATTAGTCAAGGTATCAAGTTCATATACGCCAGCAACCTTTTTCTATTAGCTATGGATATTTCATTAGAAATAAAAACTAAACACAAACAAAATTAAAAAAAAACAAACAAACGGCTCAATAACTAAAAGAAAACAAAAAAAAAATAAACAAGGTTTAAGTTCAAATCAAATGAGTTTGACATAAATATTAGCAAAAACTTAGTGTGCAAATCGTCATTAATGCTACTAAAAGCTTATTTTACTATGAAAATGTACATACAAATATATGTATCATACAAGTAATATAATGATGAATATATTATTATTCTTATGATGATTTATCATTAAGATATTTATGAAGTACTAAATTTGTGAACTTTAATTTAACTCAAGCCAATAATAAAAAGGGATTAAAGAAAAAACTAAGTTAAATATTTAAAAATAACCAATTAAAGATAGATAAAATTCTAAACTAAATTACAAAGTAAAAGGTTTAAAATTATGATTTACCTTACCATTTCATAGGAAACTAATTAATCTCTCTTTATCTTGCTCTTCATGATGATCTTTGCTAGCCCATGACTCTAATTTACCTACGAGTATCTTCCAAATTACTTATAAACATTTCCCTTCAACCAATTCGTAATCTTTTATGCAATTGATTAAAAGACATGATTAAAAATAGGCCTTAATGTGGCTATATGAGGCCAATAAGTATATTCTTATACTACAAGTGAATTACTTTACTCAATATTGTAAGTTTTATGAACTCATATTACTTAATCAATGGTCTAGCCTTAATTTTTTTTTTTAAATTCATTTAACTTATCCAAATTATCAAATGATTTACACATATTTAAAAGTATTATAAACAAGATTGAGTAAACAAATCATACTATAAATTGCAAGTAAAAAGAGCAATTATAACCTACTATATACTATAGTTTATTACAATCCCAAATCAACAATTATAATTCAATATTACAAGATAAATCAATGTAAAAAAACATAGCACACATCAAATGGGTATAGAAATATAAGGAGAAGTAAGGGAAGAAGAGAAAAACTTATTTAATCAATGTATTTTTTCCAAACCTAAGCTTTCTCCTTACTTTTAAAGCTCCAAAACTTTGCCTTTTCCTCCTAAAAACATGAAGAGGTCAGATCCTTTTGCAAAATGTTGCAACCCCCTTTAGAAACTCAAAATTAGAAGTTAAAAATGCTGTTATGACTAGTTCCATGACTTTGGCTTTTGGCATTGCAATATTGTGCCATTGTAGGTCCTTAAATATAAGTTGTTAAAATTCAAGCACGGCGGCATAGAAATTTGTTTTAGCCCTGGTTTTACTTTCAACAATAATTTCTTGCCCTTTTCAGTAGCAATTAGTTGTTTTAAAAATTAGTTGTTTGTTTTCTATTTAGTTTTCATTTTTTCATTACAAAAGTTAGTCTGTTAACTGACTTTGGTTCATTAGCTTTTTCTGTTATAAAGGAAGGGAGATAAAAATAAAGAAATGTAACAAGATTTCAGAGAATAAAGAATTGACAAAATAAAAATCTGTCTTAGGCACCTTAACTCTATATTAACTGGTATCAGAGCTAGGTATCATCGATCATGGCAAAGGAAACAAGATCGATTGATCAAATGTGAAAGATTGAACAAGAAATGCAACAGATGCGAGTTGACGTGAGCAACCTTCAATCATCACTATCATCGTCAATAACTTGGCTAGACACTTCAATGTTGAGGCTTGAAGTTAGGATAGATTCATCAATAGCTAGGTTTGAAGGCTTATTCTCCAAAGTTTTGGCCAAGCTGTTGGCATCACCAATGATAGCAACAGAGGGTGGTAATGGAATGAATGGAATTCAATGTGCAGCAAGCACATTTGGGGGACAGATGACGAATGGTAAGCCTTAATTTGGGTCCTATAACGGGAACCAGTCATCAATGACAAGTAGTTATAAGTTTTCGATGAAATTCTTGAAGGTGGATTTTCCAAAATTTGATGGAATGGATTTTAAAGGATGGTTGTTCTACTGCAAATAGTTCTTTGAAGTGGATGAGATGCCAATGGATCAGCGTGTTCATTTAATCACAACACACTTGGAAGGGAAGGCGCTCCAATGGCATTATAGCTTTGTAAAAAAGAAGAAATTAAGTGAGATCAGTTGGCTAAAGTATATCACAGGGTTAAAGAAAGATTTAAGGATATCTTTAAGGTGGACCCAATGTCTGAACTCAAGAACCTTAAGTAGGAGGGCTTTGTCAGTGACTACTAAGAAAAATTTGAAGAGATTCTAGCAAAAATTAAGCTACCTGAACAGCATGCTATCAGTTGCTTCCTTGGAGGACTCAAGTTAGAATGTTTAAACTCACTACCCTTTCCCATACAATATATCTTGCTAGATTACAAGAAGCTTTGACACTTGCCATTAATAATCAACATTCAGCATTTTCTAAAAAAATTCCTCTTCTAATCACACTACCAATATGCAAAATCATAAACCATTTACCAATCTTCCTCCCTCTAATAGCTCTATTAGCTCTAGTAATACCTTCAAGAGTCATACAACCTATAACAAGCCCATTTCCTTCTTCCCTTTCTCCACCCACCCTACTAAACCTAAAGGAAATAATCCTAATAAACTTATCAAGCAGCTTACCAAGGCAGAAATGTTTGATAGAAGGAGGAAGGGACTTTACTATTGGTATCCAGAGAAATTTAGTTCTGATCATAAATGTAAGAACTTTTAATTGTTTACATTGGCGGTAGAAGAAGAAGAGTAGCTAAACCACATGGAGATAGATGGTATGGGTGAATACCAAGATCAGAACACAGATCAGCAACCTCCCCAGATATCATTGAATGCTATCATTGGTTCTACCTAGAACTTGGGCGAGTACTTTACCATGCAACTGCAAGGCAGGATTAAAAGGCAGCCTATTATTTTGCTCTTAGATACAGGAAGCACCCACAATTTTGTAAACGCTACTCTAGTTAAAAAAAACTCAAATTAAAAACACACTTGAATTTAGGAACAAGAGTGTTAGTAGCTCATGGTAAATAAATCTTGGTGAAGGTTAAATGCAAACAGCTGTAATGGTTTATGCAGGGATAAGTATTTGAGGTTGACTTCCTAGTCATGCCTCTACATGGCCATGATATAATTCTCGGTATCCAATGGCTATCAACTTTATAAAGAATCACTTAGGAATTGAAGGAACAGTACATGAGTTTCCTTTTAGATGGTAGATTTTATGAGATATTGGGAATGGGCTGTCAAAAGAAGTTATCAGAAGACAAGGACATTAAGGCCAAGCAATTACTACAACGTGCGGAGATATATGTCCTTTAGCAATGTAACAATTAGGTCTCACTTCAACATTAAAGCAATGCAAAGTTAACAGGAGCACAACACCATTCATTGTAAGGGATATTAAAAGAATTTAAGGATATATTTCGGGAGCCTACATCTCTTCCTCCTCCAAGGGAACTAGATGGCATTATTACTTTTAAAGAAGAACAATATATTAGCTTGAGACCCTATCACTATAGGCCTTTACAAAAAAATGCCCTAGAAGAACTAGTAGCTAACATGCTAAAAAATGGTGTGATCAGACCCAGTCATAGTGTTTTTCCCTCCCCAGTGGTTCTGGTTAAAAAGAAAGACAACACTCAGAGATTTTGTGTGAATTATAGAAGGTTGAATGCCAAAAAAAAAAAGAATAAATTTCCTATCCTTATTATTGAAGAGCTACTTGATGAGCTAAAGGGATCCCAATATTATTCAAAGCTAAACTAAACGGTAGGATATCATCAAATCAGAATGGCTCCCCTGAATGTACACAAGACATCTTTCAGAATACATGAAGGCTTGTATGAATTCCTAGTCATGCCCTTCGGGCTCACTAATGCCTCGATTACCTTCCAAAGTCTCATGAAAAAGGTCTTCAAACCTTTTTTAAGGAAATTTATATTGGTGTTTTTTTATGATATTCTAATATATAGCCCTTGTTGGGAGACCTACTTGTGTCACTTACCTAGTACCTTGCAACTACTGAGGAAAAATACATTTTTCATTAAGAGATGTAAGTGTATCTTTAGAACTACTAGTATTGAACACTTAGGCCATGTTATTTTAGTTCAAAGAGTCAGGGTGGATAGCAAGAAGATTGAAGCTATGTTATCCTAGCCTACATCTTTTACCCTTAAATCATTGAGAGGATTCTTAGGTCTCATGGGCTATTACAGACGTTTTGTTAAAAACTACGAGTCTATATGCAAACTTCTCACTAATTTGCTTAATGTAACACCTAAAATCATGGATTTAGGTTAATTAAGAATAATTAATATGGGATAATTGGGCAAGTTAAGTGAATAAAAATTTTATAGAGATAAATTATTAATGAGTTTGAAATTTAATTGAGTTATGAACCCTATTTAGACTTGAATTAAATTAAATAAGCCAATGTTATGGACTAATGGAGGCCTAATAATTTTAGGGGGCAGACCCAACCTTTTATTGTGAGACTTAGCCCAAGAGAAAGCACCTAGTGATGACCTAATAACCCTTGTGCAGATCCAAATCAATTGAGTTCTTCAAATTTGGTTTGGCCTAATTAAATTTCTATAGCTCAACACCTTAAAGCTGGCCCAACAAAGTTTAAATCTGAAACCTGCTTAGTATTGGATCTTTGGATCAGCCCATGACCCACATTAGACCCAACTTAAACCCAACTAAAACCCTAAATACTTCAACCTTTCCACATTTTGCTGAAACATAAACACACAACTCATTTTCAGAGGTTTTGAGGGAGGTTAGGGTTTGGGGTAAGAAAACCACCATTTTTCACTTTTAAAGCAAGATTCAGCTAAGGTAATAGTTATATAACTTAATCCCCTTCTCTTTCTCTTCAATTTGATCTAATTGACTTTTCATTTGGAGTATTTTCACCATACCCAAATTCTGAAATGTGATTGTTTGATATTTTTTTAGAAGATTTTTGGAGGTAGAGGCTAGAAGGGATATTAAGTAAGTGTAAACTCTCCATGCTAATGCATTTTCTACTGGTTTAAGACCCATATGGTTGATTTGTAATATAGGTATTAATTATATACAAAATTGCTTAGGAATTAGGGTGATATATTGAAATTTCTGATAGAGGACATATTCAATCCAAATTTGGGCATTTATGGTGGCTGGGTAAGTGTCCTCTGAGTAGCCATTAGTATTTTAATTCCTTAAGTACTTGTTGTTGCTGTACATTATAATTTAAAGTAGTAATCTTTTGATGTTATGGTTATAGGGAGATTTTGGCACTACTGGTGGCTTTTCAATTGTTTACAGAGTAAGGTAATCGGGGTTCATACTAATTCCATGCATATATTTGTTTAATTTTATATCTGCTGCATGATTATGATTTTGAATACTAAATGAATTGGTTGGCTATCTACTATATATGATTAGACCTTGTGAGTCCATGGTGGAGCTGTGGTGTAACTGCCACCTGTACATATGTTTCGATCGAGCACTGAGTTATGATCAAAACCCAGATGAACTGAGCCCTGGTTGTGCTCATTTGGGAGTAGGTGCCATGGACGGGCCTCTCTCGGTGTTATTAACCTATAACATGTGGAATTATGATTGCTAGTATGGAATAGTAATCATAGATAACCTAATTATTCATTTACTGATATGATTGGTATGTTTTCTTATACTTATATGAAATCATGCATATATGTTGATTAAACTAGAATATATGAATGGAATTTGCCTTAGTTACTGATTTACATCTCACCCCATTTTATGAGATTATACTTTCAGGTGAAGGCCCTTCGAGTAAGGATAAAGGAAAGCAAGTGAATGAAAATTCATGAGCTCTAGCCATGTGTAGAGGAAACTACATTTGGGCTAATCTAAGTAGAGTAGATATAATTTTGTTAATCTTTTATATAGCATCATTATGTAATCATATTGCCAAGTGTAAGCATTTATATTTTGATTAGTTAGAATGTATTTATTAAAGAGTTAAGTCTCATTATAGCTTGATATTGGATGTATGAACTTTGTTGAATAGATGATATGGTTTACTATTGGGAATGTCATCATGGGATATATGATATTGTTGATTTGAATCAGTGATGTATGAAATCTTTAATGGAATGCATATTTGAATGATAATTGCTGGAAGCTTATGAAATTCTGCTATTATTAATCTATGAATTTGCTGACATATGGTAGTTGGATGAGTATGAATTTATACTTAAGTTTTGAATTGATAATGGTAGAATAGTTAGGTAAATAAGGTAGATAAATACCACTAAAGTGGCACAAATTAAGGTAGAGTAGCCCTAGGGTGTCATTGGATGGAGAGTAGAGAATATGAGATAAGATTTTAGGAGTGGTAGGATCAGAAGGCATTTCATCGCGGCCAATAGAGGCAAAGTTGCTCAGGGAGAGTACCAAAGAGTAATTCGCCGCGGTGAAAGGTGGAATTAGCGGCAGTGAAATGTGAGAGGCAAAACTGGGAGTCATCCAAAGGGTAATTCATTGCGACTAAATAGGAATTGGCAGCGACAAACTTTTGTGAAATTGTATCAGGAGTTCCAGAGAGGAATTAGCCGTGGCAAAAGGAGGAATTGGCCGCGGCCAATAACGAGAGGCAAGCGAGGTAGGTTCCAGGAGGCTAACTCGCCACAGCGCCATGTAAGTTAGCCACGACAAAGCTCCAACTCGCTAAGGCAATGTAAAGATAAAGAGTAAACCTAAGAGTAATTGGCCGCAACGCAAGGGCATTTAGCCGCGGCTAACGGTCTCAAACTCTCATCATAACCTAGAAATCTTTGTTTGTTATATGGTAACCTCAAGGGATGACTGAGAAACATTGGTAGAAGATTCTTGTGAGTTAGAATTAATGGGTAATAGAACCAAAAGCCTATAAATAAGCATTTGTTTCACTTGTGTACATGAATACTTGTAATTATTTTGTTGATGACTCTAATAACATAAAGGTTCAAATTTCTTTGTATTTTCTAAATGTAATTAGTCTTAAAATCTTGTAACCTTGATTTATGGTTATTAATCACGTATTTTACTTTAATTATAATGGTTAGAAGTTAGGGTCATTACACTTAAAAAAGGAGCTTTTGTTTAGAGTGACAAAGCTGATATGGCTTTTAATCAATTAAAGGTAGCCATGGCCACTACCCCTATGTTGGCACTACTTGATTTCTCCCTTCCATTCACCATAGAAACCAATGCTTCTAACATAGGTATGGGGGTTGTTCTTTCCCAAAATGGGCATCCAATTGCCTTCATCTACAAAGCTTTCTCCTCCATAAACATTATATCTCAGCCTAAGAAAAGAAATTAACCGCCATAGTTTTTGCTATCAAGTATTAGAGACAATATTTGTATAGGAGACCTTTCATCATTTTTATTGATCACTTACCATTAAAACACCTCTTGGAATAGAAAACTATAACCCCTGAATAATTTAAATGGGTTAGTAAACTTTAGGGACTAACTTATAAAGCTGTGTATAAGAAGGGGAAGGAAAACCTAGTGGTCGATGCTCTCTCTAGGCAATCAAGCAACACGAACAATCTCTTATCGTCCTATTCTGCCATTATCTCTATCATTTTTAGCCTCACCAATAGAGTCAAGGCATCTTGGTAGAAGGATACCATCCTACAGCAAATCATCAATGATTTGGAAACCAATCTAGCCTTCTATCCCAAGTTTACATGGGACCACGGTATCTTGAAGAGGAAAGACAAATTGGTTATAGGAAATGATCCTTCCTTAAGACTCCAATTACTTCAACATTTTCATAATGACCCCACTAGTGGGCGTTTTAGGATGACCACCACCTACAAACAATTAGCAGGAGTATTTTACTAGAAGGGCATGGAAACAGAAGGAAGAGAGTTGGTTCGGCAATGTGAAACTTGTCAGCATTATAAGACAAAAATCATAGCAACACTTAGGTTGCTACAACCCCTCCCCATTCCTACCACCATATGGTTAGACTTGAGCATGGACTTCATTGTTGGGTTACCAAAATCTCATTATAAGATAGTGATTCTGGTAGTAATAAATAGATTGAGCAAAGGGCCCTATTTTATCTCTCTTTAACATTCTTTTACAGCATTACAGGTTGCTCAGGCCTTCATGGACAATGTCATCAAACTACATGGATTCCCTCAGACAATTATGACTGATAGGGACCCACTCTTTTGTAGTAATTTTTAGAGGGCTCTCTTTAAAATACAAGGGATTAAGTTACTCTACTCCTTATCATCCTCGAACTGATGGGCAAATTGAAGTATTAAACTGCTACCTTGAATGCTACTTACGTTGTGCAGAAGAGGACTATCCTAAAGATTGGACTAGCTGGCTTCCTCTTACGGAATTATGGTATAATACCTCATACCACTCAGCTATAGGCATGTCCCCATTTGAGGCTACTTATGGTGTTCGTCCTCCAACCCATCTACCATACCTTGCCAGAGATTCTAACAATGAATTTGTTGATAGAAACCTCCAAGCTCGAGAGGCTACCAAACAACTGCTCCAATATCATCTTACTAGAGCCCAGTACAAAATGACACAAATAGCCAACAAGCATTAGTCATAAAGAGAATTCAAGGAAGGTGACTTAGCCTACTTAAAAATTCATCCCTTTCGAAGGACCACTATAAGCAACATAGCACTACACAAGTTGTCTGCTAAATATTACGATCTTTTTAAAATACTATAGAGGATTGGGTAGGTTACGTATCTCATGGATTTACCCCCTGACATTCACATCCACCCAGTCTTCCATGTTTCTTTACTTTAAAAACATATTGGCAGCACTATACTAGTGAGCTCTACTCTACCAGCGGTCAGTGAAGATGGGTTCTTCTCCTTGGAACTTGAAGCCATCTTAGCTAGGAAGGCGGTTAAGAAAAATAATCGCCCCCTGACTTAGGTTCTTTTTCAGTGGAAGCATTACAGGAGTGGAAGATGCCACTTGGGAAGCTCTTCCAGCTATCCAACAACAGTTTCCTGAGCTTGACATCTCGGCTCCACCTCATCCTTTGGGACAAGGTTTTTTTTTTTAGGGGGGGAATAGTTGTTACGCGGCAATTAGTTGTTTGTTTTCTATTTAGTTTCTATTTTTCCATTATAGACGTTAGTTAGTTAACAGACTTCAGATCATTAGCTTTTTCCGTTACAAAGGAAGGGAGATAAAAATAAAGAAATATAATGAGATTTCTAAGAATAAAGAATTGACGGAACAGAAAATCTATCTTGGGCACCTTGACTCTGTATCACTATACCCTTTGAACCTTCTAAGCTTTGTTTCTTTGTATTTCTTACCTTACAAAAACATAAAAACTCGTCTAATTATTATTTACAATCTATTAACAAAAATTAAATAAGTTAACAACTTACAAATCTAGATAAAAACACCGAAACATAACTTATGCTCAATTAAAAAAAATTAACTAAAAGCTAAAACTTGGTGAATATTAACTTAACTAAAATTTATTAAATTTATATACCAAGAACAAAAGAAAAACACTCAATATTCATATGATTCCTTAAAATGATAGGAAAAAGCATGACAAATTAATGACTTATCAACATATAGACATATATATTAATTAATTAATATACATGCAAGTTAGTTTAAATATTAATATTAATAATAATAATATTATTATTATTATTAAAAGATGGCCATTATTTAGGTTTCTATGAGTGAAGTAAGTATTTTGGATCAAAGATAGCTATAGACAAAGAAATTTAAAAGAGAAAGAGTTTTCTTATTCAAGTATAAAAGTGACAGAGTAAGAGTCTTTGACATTGTTTGTGTAAAAATTTATTTTGTATGGTGTTAAATCTTTGTTCCTTTAGCCTTAAAAAGGCTTCTATTTATGCTTCCTATAAGGGTTAATGATTGTAATTGAATCAAGTGCCGCTTGTTTAGAATAATTTGTCATATTTAGCCATTTTAAATTACATTGTTTAGAGCAATTATATCAATATATTATATATGACTTGTTAAATTGTAACTATATAATTCTTTGCACCTTGATAAAATAGATTGTGCCATTTTGAGATTGTAAGACGCCTATAATAGTAAGCAATTACATCCAGTAATTATGAGACTTATGGAGTTATTTAAAAATAAAAAAGAAACGAATATATATAACATGTAAATATTTATAGAAGTAAATAAGAATTGGCAATATAGATAAACAAAACTTAACGGCAAGGTTAAGTTAGTATCAGATGTTAATTTATACCTAAAAATAAATTAAATAAAAGAAAAAGTATTTCATTAGCCTAGTCTTTTTTTCCCTTATTATACTGGGAGATTGAATTGTATGATTTATTTAAATAGGTTAGATTAAGATGCCATTCTTTATATTTTTGTTATTAAATTTTTAAATTAAAATATGATAAATATATGATTCTTTAATAATATCATAATAAGTATATAATTTAATTAAAAAATTATATAATTATTTTTAAAAATTATATATTTGTCATATTATTAGAGAGCCATATACTTATTATGTGATAATTAAAAAATTTAATAATAAAAATACGAGAAACTATAATAAATTTCTATGTATATATATTATAACTAAGTTACCTTAATTAGTCAGTAGTTTAAAAAAACCGTATTTCGGGATCACGTAATAATCACAATCTGGTGTTTTGCAAGACAAGACATGTATAAGAATTTATGGGATTGGATTTAAAGAATTAAAATTAGTGATTATTTTACTTATTTTTCTCATATTTTAATTAAAATAATTTACTATATTAAAATTCATTTTTAAGATAGTTTGGAAAAAATTATTTTCAATAAAGCTCAAAAATAGTTTTTTGAAATTTCAAAAAATTTCAGAAAAGATCAAAAATTTATTTCCAGTAATTTTATTATGTAATTAATATTATTTTTACGATTCACGCTGTCGCTTTCCCATTCATTTACGTGGGGTAGGTCCGTGCTCTGTAGCCTCTGCAGTAGTCACATGAGTACGAGGGAACATCAACAACTGGCCAACGATGCAGCGTGGCTGTTTGTGCTCTACTCAAAGCATTTTAATGAGGTTAAATAAATTCTTTCAAACTGAAAAAAAAGGAAAGTATAAACAAAAGTTATCGAAAGAAAGAGATCCTTCACCTTTTCTTTACAAACTAGGCATGAAAAATGTCTACTGTTAAATACACAAAACAGAAAAAGGAAGAATATAAAATTAAAATAGTGGCTACAGAGAAAACATCAACTTGCCCATAAAAGGAAAAAGCATATATATTAATTTCCTTCGAATGGCCATTAACGTACGACCTGCAAAAGCAAGAGATAAAAGAAAGAAACAAGAGAGAAGGCTAAAATATTCAGAAATCTCCCCAGTCGACCATTTCAAGCAGGTAGGGTTCCCTATTTTCATAAGCTCTCAGCTTACTTTTTCTTCAGCTGAAAATGCTTTATCTGTAGGTTTCTTTCCCCAGTAAGGGGTGGTTTGAGGTTCTTGGCCAAGACCCTAATTTTTTTCCTTTCTTTCCATTTTTCATGTATAAATAGCTGAGTTTCTCTTAATTAGCACGTAAAAAATCTTTTGAAAGTATCTTAAAGTTTCGACTAATTGGTGAGTTTGAAATTATTAATTCAATATATTCTTATTTGAAACTATTTTTAATTTCTAGCTACTTCTTCCAGGATCAATAATCTTTCTAGTTAATATGTTTATCAACAAAAGCATCCCTTTCTCTCCACAAAGTTTCCCCAACCTCTCCTCCTCCCCCCCCCCCCCAAAAAAAACAGAAAAGAAAGAAAAAACAACGATTTTCATCTCTGATCCGTCGGTTCTTTATTGGATACTTGGATTTTGTGAAGAATAATAATAGATCTTTGTCTATGTCATGTGAAACCTACTGGATTTACTGTATTCTCTATATATTAGTTCAAATAAGTTTTTTTTTTGGCACCTTGATTTTGATATATGTAATTTTTGTTCTATAATTTACTGTATATAACGACCATTATGTTACGGATGATTCCGAGACGAAGAGGGAAAATGACGAGAAGGAAGATACAGATAAGGAAAATAGACAGCGTAACAGCGAGGCAGGTGACTTTTTCAAAGAGGAGGAAAGGTCTCTTCAAGAAGGCAGAAGAGCTGTCAACTCTTTGCGATGCTGAAATTGCTCTCTTAGTCTTCTCTGCTACTGGCAAGCTCTTTGATTATGCCAGCACAAGGTTCTTAATTTCTCATTTTCTTTTTTCATATGCAAAGGGAAATCTAATTCAAAGACCTAGATTTTGCACATGTGCCTTTGTTGGTCATCTTGTTTTGTTTTTCTATTAGAGAGAGAGAGAGAGAGAGCTTTCCATAATATTATAGTGATTCAAGAATACACTATGAAACTGTATGAGTACTCATTATTAATATATATTTGCACTCCTTTTATCTCACTTTCTGGTTTTTAAAACTAGCTAGCAAGGAACATGTGCTGTTGATTTTTACAATTTCAAACTCTTTTGTATAATTGATATACATTCATTGCTAAAGCTTGAGGAATAATTTCGTGAATTGATATTAGGACCTTTCTCATCCAGTTGGTCAAGAGTTGGATTAACTGTTGTCGTTACCTCCATTCTCTTCATTTAAGCTAAATTAAAAGGTAGAATTATAATTTGACAACCCTTCAAGCCAATAGTTAGAATCTATATACATTTTGTTGCATTTATAACTTTAGTGTGTAATGTATGTGTTTTGGTACTAATCTTTCTATCAGTAACATAAGACATATGCATGTGGAAATTTGAGGATATCTAGCTAGCAGTCATATGGGAGAACAAATATTTTTACATACTTGAAGTGTTTGAATCATGGTGAGTATCCACCGTTGAAAGTTATATTTAAAACCAATGGGATTCTGAAGAATTTAATCACTTTATATATTATGATATAGTTACTGTGTTTAATGGATCATGATCGTCTTGTATTAATTAATTTGAAGGAAACCAGAAAGGCAATCAAATGAGTTAACCTTTTTGTTGGGTTCAGTATGCAGCAGGTAATTGAAAAGTATGATAACCATTCAGCCATTCAAAGACTAGGCCAATCATCTATTGATCTGCAGGTAATATATTCAAGTCCTTTTCTAGTCGCTCTAGATGATAACTTATATATATAATGATGTCCCATTTAATTGATCATGGAATTTAACAACTGAAAAACAAAGCAACTACACTTACCAAATGAATCAGGGGGAAAAAAGGGCTCTGCTTCTGAGGGAGATTTTAACTCACTGAAGAAGCAAGTTCATCATACCTATAATTCTCTCCTTTCTGATTCTCTGTCTTTCTGTTCACAACTTCTTTTTTCTTTTCCTGGAGATTTTTTCTTCAAGATTTGATAGTCAGGTTCCGGGATGTAATTGGTTCTAATAGTGTGCAAGCTTTAATCTTTAATATATATATATATATATATATGTATGTATATATATGGAAAGAAACCGAAGGTGTCCTTGGACTTTACTTGAAACTAAATCTCATTTTTGGATGATTTTAAAGGAACATTTTTCCACCCTGACTTGGTGCGACTTTAGAATTTTTCTTAGTGTGCTGATCCTTAGGGAAATCAAATCCAAGGTAATAAGGAGATATCTCATCTCTTCTTACCAACCGGACCTACTACCTTGGGTTCGATTAATCTTTTTCCTGACGGGAACATCTATACGAAATTCTTACTGCATCCTTCGGTTTGAAACCATTCACCTCACACACTTATCTATTTTTTTTTCACCTTTACTAGGGTGATGAATTGAATTTGCTCCTGCGATTGCATTAGCAATGAGTGAAACTACATTGCCCTAGAAAAAACCCTAGATCCTTAGTCAACTCCATAGGAACACTGAAAAGATGAGAGAATTGCTTTAAGTGGTGACATAATGTTGAAAGCAATTTTTGATAATATATGAAGGAATGGAAAATCATGAAGGCAACTTCCTTTTTTTTTTTTTTTTGGGGAAATTTGTACAAGCTTGAGGGTGATGCCAACAAGCTGCACAAGATAGTAGCAGAAAAGACTCATGAATTGAGGTATACAACTTTTTACCTACCATGCATGCATGGTCACCACATAAGGTTATATTACTGAGAGATATGATTTCCACTATCTTCAACAGGCAATTGAATGGAGAAGAGCTTCAAGGATGTACACTGGAAGAATTGCAGAAACTAGAGGAGAAACTTGAAAGAGGCTTGATTCGTGTTTCAAAAACAAAGGTTTTGACCCTCTTTATGCTTTCGATTTATTTGCTTAATTTCTTATTAGGGATTGAACGTAGGAGAAATATACAATGAGAAGGATAATTAAAAAGAAAAGGCAGAAGCAATGGGTAATGCTATTTGCACACAAATATGTTTTTAAAATTTTAAGAGTTTTAAGTAACTTGCGTTTTATTGACCTCATACTAGTTTTTTACGTACGATCTATGAAGAGTGATCGATTTTAAGAACACTCATTCTTATTTAGTGATTAAAACTGCTATAGTTTTTTTCACTGTGAAAAGCATTTGACTTGTTCTCTCCCTTATCTTATGAGTTGTTATTTTCTGGAATTGCTTGCAAGCTCAAGTTGACATATGCTACTATGATTTGTTTCAGGATGAAAGAATTATAAAACAGATCAACACACTTAAGAGAAAGGTAAATACTACACCAAACTTAGCATGTTAAGATCTACTATATATGTTATTTGATAAGCTTGCAGCTGCCAAAGATAGTTATCTATAAATTTGGCTTCATCAATTGACTTTCATCCTTTGTTATTTATAAGCAATATTGACACCCGCAGTAGCTTCTAAAAGGAAATCTTAATTATATAACTTATACTTCCAAAAGCATTTTAAAAGTCTTTTCTACTAAAGTTTATTAAATAAATGAATTTTTATATGTATAGTATATATTAAAATTTAATGCTTGTGTGAGTTTGTGCTAAGCAATAAAAGTTACCCAACGCAATGTTGCATAAGGTGTAGTTGGAGAGAGAAAGATTGAAGAGTTTCATGGTGGAAGCCGTTTGTTTCCACATGGTCAGTCTATTTCTCTCTAATTGCACATCATGCATTCACTTACTAAATGTAAAGGATTCGGCTTTAATTCCAAACAAAGCTAGTAAGCTCATGACCCCAAAAAAGAACAGCCAAAAAGAAAAAGAGCTAATAAGCTCTATTCTACGTCTCATGTAATGTCATGGAACTAATATTTTGGAAATCATTCTTATTTAGTGTACTTAGTTCAGTCAATGATAAAAGGCATTAAGTTCATTCCCCCTTTTTTACATTAGGTGATTAGCCCCAGAAAGAAAAGACATTATTGTGACGGCATAAAAAGACGGGGGAAAAATTAAAAAACTTGATTGAATATTAGATTCATTTGTTTGCCCGGAGTCACCATTTTCCACATGTGGTAGTTAGCCCCCAAAAAGAAAAACCATTAGTGTGACGACATAAAAAGATGAAAAGAAAAGACTTTATTGAGTGATGGATTCATTTGTTTGCCTGGAGTCACCAGTTCCAGTTTCTTAAGTAAAATTGGTACTTTTACTCTCATAAGAAAAAACAATACCTAAACTCCTAAAACATCATTTTAATGTAATAGAGCCATAAGCTTCAATTTTTGTCAATATAGTCTCTATATTTATTCACAAGACTAGATTTGGATCTTCTCAATATGTGTGAGGAGCTCACACATGACAGTTAATGTTATATGAGAAGAGATATAGTCACAGATCCACTTGAGTTTTCGCTTGAATGGTGAGCTCTACAGACTGTGTGAATCCCTTACAGTGGAATCCACAAAATGTGTGGGATATTGGGATGTGTTTATTCCTCTCTTCACATGACACTGTCATGTCAAAATCTCACAAGACAAGATTGGAGGCATACACTAATACACGAATGTATGTAATTTCACTAATATATAATGGATTTCAAGAATCATACTTGTGCTGTTGCTGCATTTTATCACGCTAACAATCTCTCACTCTCGCTCTGGGCCACAATGTTTGATTTTCCTGTGCATGAATGCAGGGAATCCAACTCATGGAAGAGAATCGAAAAATGAAGCAGGTGATCATGGATTTTCAAATTCCTCTCTTATAATTTATTGCCTCTCTGATATGCTCTCAGATGTTAAGAACTGAAAGTCTTATAACACTAAGATACACTTGAATTTTAGGCACAGAGCCTTGTAAATGAACAAAGGCAGTCTTCTGAGTCCATCATTATTTGCAGTTCATCTGATCATCCTCCTCAAGACTGCGATAGTTCTGACACATCTCTCAAGCTGGGGTAATTAATTAGTTCATATACTTTGTCATAACACCTATAATTAAGATTTTATTCGCGCAAATGCAAGAATTAAATCAATATTCATATATATATATATATATATAAAAGATGGGTTTGTTTAATATAATATTGTAATTCTGATTAAAATAGATTAAAGAATTGTGAAAAACTCTTAGTTAATCCCATAATCATGGCTGACTAAGGAAAATCTGAAGAATATATGGAGCAAATAAGAAAGTAAATAATCAACTAAGGGGTATAGGCCCTATATACTCACATTCACTCTTTCGGTGTTTAGCCTCACACTCTTATTTCTCTCCGGTAGGATAGTATCCTGTACAGGAATGCAGGAGAGGATCCGTTTTGCAATTATCTGTGTTGTGTTGATGTTTATAAGGGTGGCACAATGGCAAGTGTATATATACCCACTTGAAGTTAAATATTATTAAGGGATATCAATAATGTTTTTTTCTTTTTTTTTCCTCCAATAAACGTTGCCATACAGGTGTTTAAATCATTTGGAACAACTGCTATTATTTGCTTTTTTAATTGAATTAAATTCCACGAAGTTTTTTTTTCCCGAGAAATATACAATCGTTTCATTTTTATGAAATAGAAGACAAAAATTGACACTATATTCTGTTTTCTACCTTGTTCGTACTAATTTATTATTTATTTATTTATTTGGCCATTTGTTCATACTACTCATAAGAGGATGGCTTTCTATGTCTTGCAGGTTGCCTTTGTTTAAATAAACACAAAAATGTTTATTCATTATAGAACTATGATGGAAACGGAGTCCCTAGCATCCGTTGCTTGTCACTTAAAAACCATTTTATGTCAGTGGTGTTTGAATTTTCATTTCAAAACAACTTGCTTATGTAAAATATATAGGGCGATCAGGCCCACCTGAGAGAGTTGTACTCGATTTCTTTTTCTCTCAGACTATTTTCTTTTTCCCAAATTCATTAATAGGAAATATTGTAATGTAATTAGTTAACTATTAATTAGCGATCTGTTAGTACTTGTAGTGTCCACTTATCAATTTATTCTGATAGTTTAATGGAATTTTTATTATTTATGAACTGTTCATAAATTTTGTACCACACACTTGTTTGTTCAGGTCATTAAGTATCAACTTCTTAATTACAGACTAAATTAAAAGTTAAATTATAAGGGTAGAATTGAAAATTTAACCCTCTTACTGGTCATTAATGAAAGAATTTTCTTGGAGAATTGATTTTCCGTTGGGGGTACAGCAGAATACAATTTTTGTTCAGGTCGTGAGTATGAGGTTTTTTTATTAAAAAGGAAAATTAATAGAAAAAGATTGTGCTTTCAATAATCACACTTTTGTCATACAATAACCATAGTTATAATTATGTACCTTTCAGGGAGTGAGTATTTTTATTATAAATATCTAAGTGTAATTAGCCGAATTCATAAGTGAAACAGTGAACATTACATTACTACTACCATGAGAAGATGACTATTGAACGCATTACGATATAAGTTGCTTTTCATCACAAGAGATAATAGCTCTTATAAATGTATTATTCTGTTATAAAATTTAGTATTTAGAAGATTAGATTGAAAAATAAAATAAAAAGTCGAAAATTAAGATTAACCATAAGTAAAAATAAGTTACATAATTATTTATAATTTAATTATTCGATGGAGTTCTAAAATTAATGTGATTCTAGATTTATATAATTAGATATTTATGTTCTATACCAAGCAGAACACTGGCTAATAATTCCCAGTACATGGCAGTTATTACGGCTTTAGTCATGAATGTGCTATAAGAAAAAGTTAGGGGCAAACTGCTGGCTTTTTGATATTGTTATTACAGTGTCGAAAATAATTTGCTACAATGCTCAGTCACTAAAATATTTTATCAAAATATGTAATCTTGTTTAACTTTTTTAATAGCACAGAAGAGCAGCACCCTCTGCGTTCCATTGACATTAATTTTTTTTTTTAGGGACTAAACGCAAAATAAGATCCTTCATGTTCATTTTTATTTTTAAATTAATTGAACACAAAGAGCTTTGCTTCATGTTCAGTTTGACACATTAAGTTGAATGTAAAGCCTACACCTTTGCATTCAATGTATGATGAAATCCTTTAGAGCCGTCAATGGTAAAAAAAAAAAAAAAAGAATAGATAAGAAGAGACGTGACACCCATTGAGCGGACAAAAATATTATATTGTCATATGACGAACACTGACAGACAATGATTTTTTAACCTCATTTTATCTATTAATACTACTACTAGAGCCAAAGGTTAAAGCAAGAAAAAGAGGTTTCAACTTCATCTTAATTTGGGAACCACTACAAAAAATAAGGCATTTAGTGTTGGTTATCTAATGTCAGTTAGAACAACTGACATTAGATCCATTCGATGAGAAGAAATTAACGTCGCTTGCTTAGTGGACAGGCACAAGATATCCTATTTCATTGCTTAACGTCGGTTGAAACCGACGTTAGATTCTAGCGTCAATTGTTCCAACAGTTGATATAACCGTCGTTAGTAAGGTTCTCCACGCTGTCTCTAACGTCAATTTTTTTAACCGTCGTTAGCTCACCTAACGTCGATTGTAACTGACGTTAGATGCTTTTTTTAACCGACGTTAAAACCTATTTTTTTTGTAGTGATGCAATAGGTAGTGTTGATGTAAGTGTGTTGTCGTTTTCTTACATCCTAACATTGATGTATGGAGACTTTAGAGTTGCATGTCTTTTTTTCCTTTCCATAATACATAGATTATAGAGGTGCTCATCCTTTTTCATTTGCATTGACTGCACAATACATAAATTTTGGTGGTGCTAATTCTTTATTATTTGTAGTGGCTACACAATACACAAATTTTGTAAATGTTGGTTCTTCTTCATTTGTGCTAGTCATGCAATATACAGATTACAAAGTTGCCAATCCCTCATACTATGTATCATTGATCTCTTAGTCTCTCCACATGAAATCATCATTTTTCACTTCGACGACGCACCCATACAATCTAATGAAATTTCACTCATGATATTATTTACAAATTTATTTGTATTTAATATTGAGTATTTTAATGCGTCTTTTATTATTTACAAATCTATTTATATTTAGTAGTGAGTATTTTAATGCGTCTTTTAGATAAAGGGGATTATTTTATTAACAATAGGGGTTTTTTACTCTAAATCAATCGTTCTATCTATTTAATCTTTTTAGTGAGACTTGAATTTTTGACTGGCTTACAATGATGAGCATAGTGAATGATTAGAAGAAGAGAAGGAAGAGGAAAAAAAAAAAACTAATGTAACATTGATTATAACGACTCAAAAAAAAGCCTTATTGTGAGATATGAAATTGTTATAGTTGATTTAGAAGTATTTTCTTCTTTTTATTGTGATGTATGTAAAATTTTATATTTGCTTTTTTTTTCCATAATTCAAAGTGATATATTATTTTTATATTATTATTATTATGACAGTAGTTTTTTCTTAACTTTTTTCTTACAAAAATTAAAAAACTTTAGGACAAATAAAAACGAATTTAAAACTAACTTAACAAATTAAACATAGAGAAATAAATAAAAATTTAAAGAAAAATTAAGGAGATCATAGAGTACCTTTCTCTATTAAATAATAAATAAATAAAATATAAGGGAACACAAAAGCTGGGACTTCCTGCTCCCTTATTTGTCTAAAGAAAATATGTTAATGGAATGCGATGAAGCATCCTCCACGTTCCTATAACAAGAAGAAAAATGAAGTATCTTGATAAATTATTTTGACAGCTGACTAGCAAATTGTTCAAAAACTTCAGCTGAAGGACACTACCCTGCCAGCTTTTCGTGTAACGCTGCTTTTATCCTCGGCCACTTTACAGATATTTCTTCTTTACGGTAAAAGAAATAAATAATCCTTCTAAACGTAGAATGATGAAGAATTATTTAGACAAATTTTAAGATAAAAATGCCACTTTATTTTTAAAAAATTCTTTGTTGTCATAAAGTTGATTTAAAAAAGCAGCAAGCAAATAAGCTTCAAAAATTATTGTTGCTGCAGTAATATAAAATGCAATTTAAAGAATTGAAAATAAAATATTTTAACGATTTGTTTGGCATATAAAAAGTTAAATATAAAAAAAAAAAATAATTTTGTAGATAAAAGATACCTATAATATCCTTATGTTTAATGATTAAATAATAAGTGATAAATAATATTAAATAATAATTATAAAATTAAAATTAAAATTTTCTCCCATTTTCTCTCTTCTTTTTTTTTTTTTTTTCTACCATACCAAACATGTTGTAAAAACTGTTAATTAAAATTACATTTGTTGACAAAAGATAAATTTGTTCATTGTAAGGTTGTATACCGCTACAACTAATTAGGACGAATTTTAACAATGTTTTAAATACACATTAAACCTAATCTCAACTAAGTAGTCATTTGAGTTAATTTTTTTTTTGTTGGCCAGGAGCTAAAATTTAACTATAAGATTTTATATATAGTCTTTCCATGTAAATTTTGATGCCCAAATAATTTGGACTAATAATGCTGATTGTTGTTGTAGTTTATACAATAAGAAACAAGATTACATTAAAAAAAAAAGTCTCCACAAAAAAAACAGTCTCCACCTATAATTGTGATACTTTATCAAAGAATGAATTATTAAAGCAAAAAAGTGTTGAAGGTGAGTCTAATGCCTGTCATATCTTTAAATTAGACCTGACCATATGGACCAAGTTCATTTAAAATTTGTAAATTTTTTTGAGCTTGAGCTGGGAGCCTGGCTTGGTACTATTTGAATATTGTCAGCGGGGCTTAAGCCCGGTTAAAAATGGGCTCGGGCTCGGGTCGGCCCATTTTATAATTTTTTTTACATTTTTATCTCTTTTTTTAGTTTTAAATATCATATATATATATATATATTATTTATTAGGCATACTTTTATTTTTATTTTAATTTTTAAATAACTCAAAAAATTATAAAAAATTTAAATAACTTGAAATAAATAAATATATATAAAAGATAATAAAACCTCTTAAAATAATAATTTTTTTATTTGAATTATAATTTATTCATAATAATATATTATATAATAAGTAAAAGTAAAAAAAATAATACTCATATACGTTATATAATTTTTTTTATTTATATCTATAATTATAAATAAATATTTTAATAATATTATTTATTAATATATAAAAAATAATTATAATACTAACGAATTCAGATTCAGATTCGGGCTCGAGCAGGCTTTTTAAAAAAATCCTAGCCTCACCTTTTTATATTTATATTTTTTTAAAATAGACTTATTCTTTTTTAAATTTTTTTTTAAATTCATATCCATTTTCTTGGAACCGAACCTATCAGACTGAGCTTCTCGACATATCATTGCTAGTCTCTCGCCATCATCGGGCTCCAATTTGGTCTTCCTCATGGTTCTAGCTCCTCTTATCATCCCCATCGTGGTAGTCGTCTTCTCCACCCCATTACTGCTGTCTTCACTCTCTATATTGCCCTTCTTGTTGGATCTTTGGCCTCCATGGCTCTCAAGCTCCGATTGACACAAACCCGGGCTCTAAATGTAAAGAAAGGAAAAGAGATTGTATCGAACAAGAAGCTAATCAAGGACAGTTTAGAACCCCACCATAATCCCTATTAGGTAAAATCTCTAGGATTCTTCCTCCCTATTGCGTCCGATCTGCCATGTTAAGAAGGGGATATGCTAAAATAGAGGGAGGAAATGAAGTGGAGTCTCTGGAACATGGACATGGTATATGATCTTGTTGATGTTGTCCCTGATGATCTGGGTAGGATCTAGATTGCCTTTTGTAACTGAAGGTTCCAGAATTGTTTCCCCAGATTCTCCTGAGTTTGATTATGGTGATCAGGTTTACCGTTAATTAGAGCTAGGGTTGATGGTGGTTTAGAAATTTTCTGCTTGAAATCTTTTGTATATAGTTTAACTGGTTAATTGGATGTGTTGTCGGAATTCTCCTTCGTCTTTGAAGAACATATTTAATCTTTAGCCCCGAAGAAAAAAACATATTTGAATATATAATAATTTTGTTAATTTTTAATATTGTAATATATTTGTAATTTTAAATCCAAATATGAAACTAAAATTTAAATATATCAAAATATGTATAAGTTTGCATCTTTTAAAATTTTTTATAACAAAGTTGTTGTAGAGTTTGGAGAGAGAAAATAAAAAAAAAGAGAGTGAAAAAAAAAAGACTCTGTGTGCATTTTATTTTTTTATATCACATTCTTTTTGAATTTTACAAAAATCTTTTAATAAAAAATGTTAAAAAGTCTTTACACAAATATATATAATGTGGTTATAATTAGAAACCATTTACAGTTATACAGGAAGGAAAAAAATAATAATATAGACAATGGCACAGCAATATTCCATCAAGGTTAACAACGGTGTTTTAAATTGGTTTGGTCCAATAGAATAAAATTAACTGCATATATATATATATATATATATATATGTATGTATATATAAATCTAAATATGTTTAAGTATCATCTTGACTTAAAAAGTCAAGATATCTTTGTCTGGGTCCCGAGGCTACCTTTTTTGAGGTTAGCATAATTCCATTATGGGTCTACCAATCACATTAGTTAATTAAGAATTTAAGATTATATAAGTTTTAGAATCGTGTTATTAATTTCATATAACGTCAAATTTATACACTTTTCCTTTTTTCACCCAATATTTTATCATTAAAAAAACTTACTAAAATAGTGAAAAAACTTAATAAAATAGTGAAAACCTTTTTTCACCTAATATTTTATCATTAAAAAAACTTAGCAAAATAGTGAAAACCTTTTTTTTGATAAATTAAATTAAAACCTTAGCCTAAAATTAGTACGAGGGAACAAGAATGCCATGATTATTTATAGCAGCCTATCCCCATTAGACGCAGAGCATGGCTATCTGTACGGAAACAAGTTCACAACTACACCCTTGAAAAATCATAACATGAGACCAAAAGGAAATCAATACTTTTTGTCCTAGAAAGGTATATAAATAGTAAATAAATAAACTGAGGAAAATATTTTCTATGGATAAATGAAAAAAAATAAAATTTTTTCTGGAAATTAATTTTTTTAAAAAAATAATGTTATTATTGACTATTTGTTTATCTTGAATCAATAAGAAAAAATAGAAATGTAAAGAAATTGTTGTATAAATATTTTATTTTTTAATAATAAGGGTATGGGCACTATTTGTACATTAATATTAACTGATGATCAATTAAAATTTGCGATATTAAAGAAGATTCAAAACAGTCAAATGACAAAGGATGTTACTTAGTTCAAATGAAGCCTCAGTAATTTTATGTTTGCCCATATAAGGAAAACCACGTTGACTGATGTACGGTACGTTCCTTAAGTTTGTTATCCTCTTTGAGCCAACGTGTAGCCATCAAAGAACATCTAAGCGTGTGTGGAGTTGTGCTGCGGAAAAAAAAAAAAAACATGATTTACAGAGAAGTAACAAATTATAATTTATGTATAAAAAGAATTTATAAACGTGATTTTGATTTTTTTAAACACTTCGTCAAACACATTATAAATCCTTATATATTTACATCATCTTTGACACAAATTTTTTTATTTTTAAAAAAAATTAAAATTACAATTTACTCTATGTTTAAAATAACGTCAACTATATGAAATAAATTGAAAAATAATTACTTACAAATATTAAAAAGAATTGTTTATAAAGATAATTTCAAAAAAAATTATTGGCCATCTAAAAAGGTGATGTGGACGTACAACAGCAATTAATTTACTCAAGAAATAAAGGTGAAGATAAAGAAAAAGGAGATCCCAAAACAAATTGAGAAGTAAGCCCGTCTACTACGGATTTCCTCAACCTTACCAACTCCAGTCTTTCTACTCTGCAAAACGCTTTCTCTCTCAATCTTTCATTTTTCAGTCATCTATCTAAGCTTGCTTTCATCACTTTCCAAATTCTTGCTGGCAAGAGCCCTTCTGTCTCCTTCTCAAGAAACCACCTTTTCTTTTACTATCTCTCGCTTTCTGCATTTCATAATTTTATATAAAAAAAAACGCATATCATAATTTGACATGAAAAATTAAAATTCCCTTCCATTGCCTATAAGTTTCTATTTAGTGGGGGCATTGTCATTTTAATTTCTGTTTCTTTTGATCTATGATTTTTCTTCCTAATCTATTGGCTCAGCACCATTTTGAAATTTTTTTTTTCTATGCGCATCCAACACCGAAAATCTTCTTCATTTGATATTATATGGTTCTCTATTTCTTCTGATACTCATATAATTTGCTGCATAATTGTTTTTTTATGGGTTTAGTTATATATAGGATTAATCTGTAGATTTCCCTATTTTTTTTTGTTTTTGTTTTTTGAAAAAAATTGTTTATTTTGAAGGGGTTGAAATGGCGAGAAGGAAGATAGCAATCAAGAAGATCGAGAACGTAGCTGCAAGGCAGGTGACTTTCTCGAAGAGGAGGAGAGGACTATTTAAGAAGGCTGTGGAGCTGTCAACACTTTGTGATGCTGAGATTGCTCTCATAGTATTTTCTGCTTCTGGCAAGCTCTTTGATTACGCTAGTACAAGGTATCTTTTCTCTCTTTTCTCTCTAATTATATTTTTTTTACTGTTAAGAGGAAAATCTGAATTATATATGCTTATCAGAAAGTTGTAATAGCCAATGCCTTAATTTGTTCATCTCATTCATGCATTCTCCTTTAGTTTTGGTAGAGAAAGATTTCATATAAACATGGCTCTAAAATGCACATTTTAACCTAGAACCCTAGTGTGCTTCTCTAGAACCTGGATTACTATTGTTATACATAGTTTGACCCAAAATTAATTTCTCTTGATTTTAAGTACCGTTCAATTATCACTTAATCAACATGTATATTTTAAGGCCAAATTTAAAAGAACTAATCATATGAATATTTAAATAATGAAGAATTTCATTACTAATTGCTTGCTTCACTTATATCTTCAATATTTTCACAATGTTTTGACGTTATACCTAAAATTATAGAGTGGATAGTTTCAATATTAAAATGTCTGTTTAACTTGCAATAGTCAACGTAGATGTGAATCATACTTTCAATAATACAAATATTCATTATTCTGACATTAACATTATAATTGATGTTAAAATTCAAACCGTACAACATAATGGTTAAGCAATAACAAAAATAAGCTGCATATTAGGACTTGAATATGTGAGACACTTTAAATTATAGGAGATCTAGCAAACTTAGTAGTGGCTGAGAGACTTAAAAATCACCACCCTTGCTGTAGCTTAATGTTCTACTGTCACTTTCCTGCTTGAGTTCTTTCACCACTGTTATAATCATTTATCAATTAATGGTTAAAATATTGACTATTTGACACACAAACATAGCTTCCTTGGTCTAAAATTACCACGGTTTGAAGATTTTATGTTTTTGGATTTCATTAAGCTGCTTGAGTTCCATCGGTTTTTGTTAATTTAAAAATGTTATTCTTTTTTGTACATATATGAACTGTTCCATAAGAATTTTTTTATTAAATGTGCTTTGACCTAGAGAATTGAATGAGTTACTAATGAAGATTACGAAGTGCAAACTTTACAGTACATAAATTCTTATAGCTGATTAATTAGATTCAAGCATTTCAAAGAGGATTATAAACACACGCTACAAGAACATTTAGGTCATGTTGGTTTGAAGATGCTCGTATATGCTGTTAGTACTCCAGTGGCTAAATTAAAGTAGAACTGAAGGATAACAAATTTAAATTTTGTGCAAAAAATGTTGTAAGGCTGTCAACTTACCACATAGTTTTTTGTGAGTAAGCTCTTACAACATTGCTTGTCTTCAAATTTTGATATTAACATGTAAGGGTGTAAACAAGCAAAGCGAATGCTTGATTCATTTAATAAATGAGTTAAATGATTTATAATTTAAGTGAGTTGATCAAGTCCAAATTAAAGATCAAACTCCTTTGTCTGTTCTATTATACATTATCATATATTTATCACCAAATAAAAAATTTATATCTTTTATTTAGTTAATTTTAACTGACTAAGATTCAAATTTAAATCTTTCAGTTTTAAAGACAACTTTTAGTACCATTTAGCAGAAAGTCATTGGTAAATAAATATATAACTAATTGCATCCATTCTTGAATTAAAAAGCATATAATATCAAATTGTTAAATTCGACTAACCTAAATAAGCAAGTTTAATATTATATTCAAATTCACGCATTTAAAAATGACTTACATTGTTGGTTTTTTTTTTTTTTAAAAAGACTTCTATTAAAATGTATATTTGATGGATAATTTTAATTTATCAAATAAAAAATATAAAATTTAGGATAAATGATAATTTACGCCATATAATTTGGCTAAAAATTAGTTTGCCACGAATGTATCATTCAATCCCTTGTGATTTATAATTAATTTGTTATGCTATCATTCAACAACTCCCTCTGTTATTTTTCCTCTAAATTTTATTGGAAGTAATTATGTAAATGTCAAAATGATGAATATTTTCTTGTTAAAGGTTATTTTCACTTGTATCTTAGAGCAAATTTCATAGCGTCATGAGATTATTATGAGGAATAAGTTGACAATTTCAAATTTCGAAATTTATTTTAATTCCAACGATGACCACTTAAGATTAAGAATTGTTTAAGAGGTAAGTGAAATATACTCTCAAACTATTAAATTGTTTATCGTTTTAATATTTACGATATTAATCAAACATATTACAAGGTGATTCATTCAGTGATAATTAACCAAAGTCATAGGAAATTGACTGATCCATTATATGATTGTGGAGGTAAACTAATTTAAGATCGAACTACTGACATAAACTGTATTTATTCCCTAAAAATTACACCATTAATGTAATAACTTCAATTTGTATGGCTAAAAATCAAATAATAACGTTCTTTTAGTTCCTTCTATCTATTAGAGCTAGCCTCGATCAATCCAATCACAAACTACGTAACAAGAGTGTTTACTTTTACTTTTTAGAACTCTGCATTCAAATGCTACATGACTATCCTATCAATCCCAAGATTCTGTCCTACAACCATCTAAATTACCTGATTTAGTAATTTTTTCTACGATCGTGTTTTGGCTGTTAAAATTTGCTTATGATATTTCACCATGTTAAAAAACGAAGAGAGGTTTAGCTCCTCGTTTTGTAACTAGCCAAAATGGGAACAAAATTACCAAAGAAAACAATCTTTACATTGTTGAGAAGCTAGCGGGCTCTTATTAATACCATTTGATTAGAGGAGATTCTTTTTGTGGTAAATTATTTTGATAGGCTAGTACTTAATTAGTGGTCAAAATTTTTTTTTGACAATTCACAAATGATCAATTTAAAATTTTGACAGTTTAGAATTCACAGTTAAAACTTACAAGAAATTCGATTAAATGTTCACCTAGACCACTACTAACCAAAATTAAGTTCTTCTTTCACTAACTCTAGCAATATGTTACATGACACCTGAAAAGACAATGTCTTCCGTACAACAGTTTCTGAGTTTTGATAGAACTAAAGGCTATGTAGCAATGATCCCTACCACTTCAGGAAATTGTTTGTGGTGGGCTTTGAATGAAGATCCCTAATTTTGTATGTGTGTGCATGCGTGCGTGTGTGTGTGTGTGTGTGTGTGTTGGAGCAATGATAGGATTCTTGGTGTTTAGAATATTGGTAGAGGGATTTTGGAAAGTAGAGTGGAGAAAAGGAAAGGAAACTTTATATTAAATTGCTTCTTGTTTTGGCTTGGTACAACAATGGTAGAACCAACCCCTATTTATAAGAATCATGGGAGGTTGTAGCCTATCATTTAGTACATCTCCCAACTACTATCTACTACTTTCATTTGATACATTTTCCAACTAACACTTATGACATTTAATAGGATAATTATTGATGATGGACTTAAGTGACAATGGGCCCAAACATGGATCATGGCCCACAAGACATTGGGCCAAAATCAACATGGCCTACAAGACATTGGGCCAAAATCAAGTTTATTTTTAACATCTTCCCTTAAACTTGATTTTGTGACTCCAAGCATGCTTCTTAATCTTTTGAAATCTCTTTGCTTGGTGGCTTGGCGAGAACGTTGGCAACTTGTTCTTGTGACTTTCTATACCAAGTTTCCTTTTGTGTTATGCATTTTCTAATATAGTGATGTCGTGTGTCAATGTGCTTGCTTCAATCATGGAATATTTAATTCTTTGCAAGCACAAGAGTAGACTTGTTATCAATATAGATCTTTGTTGCTTCTTCTTAAGGCTTATGTAGTTCTTTCAACAAATTTCAATGCCAAATGGCATGGCAAACACATGGATTTGCAACAAAATATTTAGCTTCACATGTAGAAAGAGTGACAATAGATTGCTATTTGGGACTTCAAGTGAATGATGTCTTTCTCATGTAGGATAAAAATTTAGTTGCACTTTGATGATCATCTGAGTCACCAGCCCAATTACTATCACTATAGCCTACAAGCTTGAAGTTATTCAAAGAAGAATAAAGTAGACCTAGATCAATGGTCCCCCTGATGTATTGAAGGATTCTCTTTGCCACCTTCAATTGTGTTGTTGTTGGTGTCTCCATATAGCAACTTACAAGTCCAATACCAAAAAGAATGTATGGCCATGTGCATGCTAATTACATTAAACTTTTGACCAAGTTCTTTAATTGAGTAGCATCCACTTGTTCTCCTTCTTCATACTTTGATAATTTTGATCCACATTCCACTGGAGTGTTAATTGGCTTGTAATTCTCCATCTAAACTTCTTAAGAACTTCTCAGCATAGCTTTCTTGTGATACAAAGATGCCTTGTTCCATTTGCTTAACCTCAATCCCAAGGTAGTAAGACATAAGGCCAATGTTTGTTGTTTCAAATTCTCATGTCATTGCTTTCTTGAAATTTTCAAACATACTTGGATTATTTCCTATAAAAATGAGATCATCCACATACAAGCAAATAATCAATAGATCTTTATTTTGATTCACCTTCACATACAGAGCATGTTTATAGGGGCATTTTGGGAAGCCACTTTCTTGAAATTACTTATCATTTCTACTATTCCATGCCCATGGTGCTTGTTTCAAGGCATATAAGGCTTTGTTTAATCACAAAACCTTATCTTCTTGGCCTTTTACAACATGACCCTTAAGTTGTTCAAGATAAACTTTTTCTAATAAGCCATTCAGAAAGGTTGATTTTACATCCATTTGATAAACTTTCCAATGTTGTTGAGCAATCAAAGAAGTTATCAATCTTATTATTTCTAATCAAGCCATCAGAGAAAAAATTTCATCATAATCTATTCCACACCTTTGATTGTAGCCCTTTGCCACTAGTCTTGCTTTATATCTCTCCAATTTTCCTTTAGTGTTCTTTCTTCTCTCCCTTTGTAAATCCATTTGACTCCAATCACCTTTTGACCTTGTGGAAGTGTGGCTAGCTCCCAAGTATTGTTCTTTATAATGGCTTTGATGTCTTCACCCATGGCTTCTTTTCATTTCTTGCCTTAGACTGCATCTTTGTACCCTATAGGTTCACAACCAACAAATGGACAAAAAAGAGTGAGTGCATTCAAATTTCTATTACCTCATAAATTTCTTGAAGGTTTCTCATATGTGGAGTTCTTTTACTTCAGCTTGTAGGAAAGTCTTGATTACATGTTGATGGGGATGGAGATTGTTGGTGACAAAGTGGTTTACATATTCTTTAGCCTCTTTTTTTGATTGCTCTTCTTAGTCTTTAAAAAGAGGAATGGAATCATAGTCTTGATTATCCTTCTCATTCCAACTCCATATTTCTTCGTTAAACTCAACATATTTGTTGATGACAATTCTCTTTCTGATTGGATTGTAAAGCTTGTAGCCTTTTGATCTCTTTTTGTAAACAATGAACACATACTTCTTACCTCTGTCATTGAGCTTGGAATGCCTTTGATCGGGTACATAGCATAAGTGATGCTTCCAAATACTTGTAAATATAAGATGTTTAGTTTTCTCTCACTCCATGCTTCTTGTGGATTGCTGCCATCAAGACTTCTAGTGGAGCAACAATTGGAGATATTAATGACATAATCAACATTCTTTTGCAAAATTCTTTAGGCATCTTGCTTTTTAGCATGCTACGAGCCATTTCAAGTATAGTTCTATCTTTTCTTTCAACCACATCATTTTGTTGTAGTAATTGAGGCATCATTAAAGGATGAAAAATCCTATTTTTCTAGCAAAATTCATTGAATTCTTTTTTATGTGAGTATGCCTCCTTTATCAATCTTTATAGCTTTAATTTTATAGCACACTTTCTTTCTCAGCAAGAGCCTTGAATTTCTTGAATACTCCAAATGCTTCTAATTTTTCCTTTAGAAAAAGATACCAATATATTTTCTTGGGAAATCATCAATAAATACTAAGAAGTAATTATTCTCACCATAAGAGTTTGGAATTAGAGGTTTGCACAAATCAGCATGGAAGTTAATTATTGAGGCTCATTAGCTCTAGTTGTTGCCTCCTCTTGAAAGACTTTTTCATCAATAAAGAGTAAGAAGTAATTATTCTTACCATAAGAGTTTGGAATTAGAGGTTCTCAGAAATCAGCATGGAAGTTAATTATTGATGCTCATTAGCTTTTGTTGTTACCTCCTCTTGAAAGGCTTTTCTAGAATGATTTCCAAAATGACATCCTTCACGCAATTGATTGGGATGGTTTATTGGAGGCAATCTTTTGCCATGCTCTTAGTTGGCATTAATTTCAAATTGTCAAAATTTAGAAGGCTAAACCTCAAGTGCCAAAGCCAATAGATGTCTTTCAAACATGCCTTCAAGCACTTGGCATTATCATTTAAAATTTCAATCAAGAATAGTCTATTTCTTACCATTGACACTTTGGCTATTAAAATTCCTTCATAATCTCTCAAATAAAGACTATGATTTTTCATGTGTATATCATAGTCTTTTTCAAGTAATTGCCCTAAACTCAAAATATTGCTCTTTAAAATTGGCATATAATAGAGATCGAGAATGAATTGGTGGCTTCCATCATTTAGAAGAATTAGGATTTTAGCTATTTCCTTGAATAGGTATCTTGGATTCATCACCAAAGTTGACATTAGCATTAACTTGCTCTAGCTCCTTGAACATAATTCTATCACCACTCATATGATTGCTTGCCCTAGTGTCAAGATACAATATGTTCTTCTTTGATCCTCAATTCTCCTTATGGTTAGTCATCAACAAAGTGAGCTTGACATCATCTTTTATTTCTACAAGATTAGCTTTCTCTTCCACACAATTAGGATTTCTACAATCAGAAGAATAATGGTCAAATTTCTGACAATTATAGCATTTGATTTGAGATTTTTCTGACTTTTGATTTTTTCTTCCTCTCCCAAACATCCTTTGAGAACTTTGATTACCTTCTTCACGTTTATTATAGCTGCTTCTATTGCCTTTTCCTTGGGCTTGACCATGTGCATAAGTATGACCACATCCTCACCATTTGCATTCTCCTTAATAGTCTTTCCTTTCATTACCAGTGACCTTTAAGTAGAGAACTTGCTTTAATGGCTCTTTCACCTTCTTCTTCCTTAGCCTTATTTTAGGGGCTTGAAATGATTCCATAAGTAGATTGACAATCATGGACTCTACATCTTTTCTCTCTTCAATTGCAACAACAATATACTCAAAGCTTGGAGTTAAAGATTGAAGAATTTTCTCTATTACTCATGCATTGTTCAAGGTTTCTCCATTTCTTTTCATTTCATTAACAATAGCTAACACACGAGTTAAATAATCTGAAATAGATTCAAACTCCTCTTATGAAGAGCTTCAAACTCACCTTGAAGAGTTTGTAGATGAACTTTCTTTACCTTATCAATGCCCTTGTAAGCATTTTGAAGAATCTCCCATGCCTCGTTGGAAGTGGTTGCATTTGCAACCTTATCAAATATGGCATCATTCAAACATTGGTGACTGAGAGTGAGAACTTGTTAATCGTTTGTTCTTGCCTTATGGAAAGCCTCCCTTTGGGTTGGACTAAAAGAAGCCTCATTTTGAGGCTCCTCATAACCCTTTTCTACCATCTCCTGCACATCATGATAGCCAAGTAGAGCTTTCACACAAATACGACTTCCATAATTGTCCTCAGTAAAGCGAGGGAATTGGAAGGGAAACATATTATTTGCCATATTTCTTTGTGACTAAGATGGTCGAGGTTTTGTACCAGTATGTTGGAGCAATGGTAGGCCTCTTAGTGTTTAGAATATTGGTAGAGGAACTTTGCAAAGTGGAGTGGAGAAAGATAAGTGGAGAGGAAAGAAAACTTTTTATTAAATTTCTACCCTTTTTTGGCTTGATACAACAATGGAGATCCAATCCCTATTTACACGACTCATGAGAAGGTTCTAACCTATCATCTAATAAGTCTCTCAAATACTACCTACTACTTTCATTTGATACATTTTCCAACTAACAGCTACAGCATTTAATGTGATAATTCTGCCTAAACTTGGATCATGGCCTACAAGACATTGGGCCAAAATAAATTTTATTTCTAACTTTGTGTGTATATAAAATTTGAGAAAGTTCTGCAAAAATAACTAGAAATTTTATATAATTCATTTTTTATTTCTTAAATTGACATATCAAGTAGTTCAACTAGTTGCACAAGCTTAAGGAAGTCCATTGACATTCAGCTTAATTAATGATTCCAAACTCAGAGATTGATGCTATATGCAAGTATTTTGTACTGTCAGAATATCATATATGTTAAGGTAGAGGAATATATTAAGAATAATAAAAGAAAATATGAATTAATGTGCAACATTTTTGCTGTTTTAAGCATTAGGCAGGTAACTGAAAGGCGAACCTTGTACACAGAGATGAACCTTGACAAATCACACCAGCCATCTGTTGAGCTGCAGGTATAATGCTCTTCTCACTCTCCCCCCCTTCTCTTGTGTTGTTCTGGTTCATGTTCCTTGTCCTGTTATAACGCTTCTCCTTCATAGTTTTATCCTTTTGTTGGTTTAGCTATTATGTTGCAAAGGTATGATATGAGGACCGTAACTGATATGGACACAAGCCACGATTATATAAACGGATAATAAACATTATATAACATATAATTATCTAAAACAGTAATCTAAGTTTTCTAACATCAATTCAAAGTTCTTATAATTTTAGGCTTTAATAAACCTTGCTTCTTCTAGTATTGTAAAAATTTCAGTTTGGTTTCCTCTGGTTTTAATTGAGTCAATATTATCCTTCAATATTTATAAATAAAACAATCAAAAAATTATTTTGCGGTAATTATGTTCTCACAAAAAATGATGGCATTGTAGTTAACTTGCGTACATGGATGGGATTTAGGTGACATGAACTCGAAAGATGACAAGTAATCGAGGTCACACTACATTTTACTCGATTAGGAAGAAAAACAGATTGGAGGAGGGAAGTCACATGACTAAAGAGTGATCTCACTTGATTAAAGCGTATCCATGTGGCCTAAATAATTGTTATGAGTTAACTGAAACAACATCTTTTTTCGTTACCACATGAATAGAAAATGGCATATGGCTTATAATGACGTTACTTTTAAATATTGAAGGACATATAGCATTGACTCAATTAAAATTGGGAGGATTAAATTGAAATTTTTACAATATTCAAAACATTAAAAGTGCATTTAAGCCTATAAGCTTACTTAAAAAACAAAAAACTGAGTAATATATGATGTTCGAGTTGTATATGCTGTGTTCTTTTTGTTGAGTTACCAAGGGTTTAATTTCGGAGCTCCAAATCTATAGCTAAAATTTTGTCTGGAGATTGAAGAATAAGCATACTCGCACTGTATCTAATAAGCATTGAAATCGAAAGTTAAAAAACAAAGAAAGAAAGAAAAATAATACTTTCATAAGTAAATTAACAAGCTAGTCCTTTCGGCAAGAAAAAAAGAAAAGAAAAAAGTTAGTTCTTGAATTTGCAAACCTATTTTAGTCCCTGATTTTTTTGAAGTGAACAAGTTAGTCTCTGAAAATATTCCACTCATTGCAAATTAGTTTTTTTTTTTGGGGTAAGTGCCTCATGGCTATTGTCCAAATTTTGTTATTGTTAATTAACCTAGTTAGTGCGTTAAGGTCTAGATGGCCTCTTAAAGTCTAAATAAGCAAAACTCAACTTTGCAAAAGGTATATGGAACCCTAGAATCCTTTTCCCAAACCTAAGCAAATCCAAATCAAATAAATTTTTGACATATTTACCATTGTCTTGTTCTAATACGAAGTTATGAGCTACCCAATCAAATTTCACTCCCTTGGGAATGGCAAATGCTAGCAAATTTTGGAATGTAGTCATGAAGCAATTGGCAGAAGGGCTAACTAGCAACAAGTGATATTTTGGGGGATTAACTCGTTTACTTCAAAAATTTTAAAGAGTACAGCTAAATGGATCTACAAATTTGAAGACTAAATTGTTAGTTTACTTTATTTTGGTGTATCAAAACTGCAGCTCCAGTACCCCCATGTTTCTGATACAGTTAGGGCTTGAGTACTGTCATTCTAGTATGCTATACTTATAGGTTAGGAATGTCCATAATTATACCTTTCACGGTATCACAGAATTTGGAAACTGAATAGGAAATCATACACACACTTAAGGTTCTACTTAGCAGGAAATTACTTAAAGGCTTCTAGAAAGTTTGAGATAACAAAGAAACGCTAGCAGATTTTTCTGGTAATTGGACAGGTAGAAGGTGAATATTTTAAGCTACACAGGGAACTAGGAGAGAAGACGCGGGAACTGAGGTATTATTATGGAGCCAGAAATTTTATAATAAGACATGCTACAATGTGTTTATTGTTGATTCAAATACGTAGTTCTACATCTAACAGGCAGCTCAATGGAGAAGAATTACAAGGATTGACCACAAAAGATCTACAGAAACTAGAAGATCTACTTAACACATGCTTGCATCGTGTTTCAAAAGCAAAGGTCTATTTTTTCCCTTCTGTGAACACTTTTTTTTTTTTTGGGGTCTGGTTTAGCCTATAATATTTAAAACCCTCATATATGCACACTCTAAAACAGATAGAAATTAATTTCATGTCTTTCAGGTTGAAATATTTCAGCAGGAGATCAGTATTCTTAAGAAAAAGGTTAGAGTTCATGTTATACATTCGGTCTTTTCCTCTTGATTTTAATGAGAAAGAATTGATCATACTGGAGTCAATTAATCCAGGCGGTGTTTAGTATCTAGAAATTTTAATTTTTTCAAGTATTTACAAACTTATTTATAAGATATTTAAAGAAGCCAAAAATATGGAAAATATAAAATATATGTATTGTATATGTATCCTAACTAAGAGAAGAATACTTATCTTTCTATATGAGTCATCCTCAAATCTTTTCTAAGTTTCCAAGTACTTGAATAATTAGGATGTATGAACATCAGCAAAAGATAAAATTGAAAGAAAATCCTATTTAATACAAAACCATTCCTAATAGATTTTAAAAGGGTCTCTGTGAGATGTCACTTCATAAGCCTGATATGACATTTTTTATTCTAATTTGAATGTTAAGAGCTTAGTTGATCTTAAAATACAGAATACTTGTAGATTTCATTATGGTAACTTGAACTTCACGCCATTGTGTTTTGAGGGTTTTATGTATGAATATTACGTTTGCTATATCTTATACGATATGCTATATTAATGTCTAAGGCAATTTTCTTCTTCAATGGAACAATGTGAGTGTAGTACATTGTGTGTCTTCATGTACGTCCCTCAATTTTTTAATAGTCTGTTTAACTTTAATGTCAATGAAGGAAGCCAAGCTCCTGGAAGAAAACCAGAGACTAAATCAGGTTTTCAAATTCTTGTCATTCTCCTGTTCATTTCTTTGTCTTCGTAATTGTATGTCTCAATTTTCATGTTTTCAAATTTAATGTCAATCCAGGAAGTCAAATTCATGGAAGAAAACCAGAGATTAAAACAGGTAATAGGTTTTCAGATTCTTTTCTTTCTCTTGTTTCTCACTTCTCAGTTGGTGGGAAGTATCAAACTGTGGAATGAATTTGTGTTAGGTTCAGACGCTTGAGCATGACCAAGACCAGTCATTGGACACCTCTCTCAGAATGAGGTTAGTTTTATAACCTCCTTTTATGAGAATGCTGTTTTATTCACTCTTTTTTTGTGGTGGACTACAGATATGATTGTGGGCCTGATTTCCAGTTTTATTTTAGAGTAATTATTATCTTGGTCCCTCAAAAATATTATTATTTCATCATTTCAATCATTAAAAGATAATTATAATCGTCAAATCAGTCCAAACTTTATAAGAAACACATCAATTCGGTTCTTTTAACCTCATATTAATATAGTTGTTCATGTGAACGAACTTTCTCTAATGTGAAACGCTAGTGGCTCACATGAATGATTTACAATATATATGGATGCTTGTAGACAAAAAAATGATCATGGCATTTTAGGTTTTGATTTTGAGGATGGAAACAGCTGCAACAATCAGGATGCTTGCCAAAAGATCGTCACCTCTTTGCCAGCAAACATCCGGATGGTTACTACCTAGTGGCTATTTGCATTAGTCACTAACAGTTTGCGGTAGAAATAATATTGGTCCACATGAGCAATTTTATTAACATGAGGTAGCTCATGACAGGATTAAATTAGGTTGATGTGTTTTTTCAAAAGGTTTGGACTGATTTGATAGTAATTATCTTCTAAAAACTAGTCTGATGGAATATGTATCTTTCAAAGACCAAGATATATTTTACTATGTATTTTAGATAAGAATTTGTCGAATATTGAACGTGGACCCTTTAAAATTGACAGAAGTTAGTCAGATGGTCTAGCTCATGATCTATGGGGGATGCAAGAGTTTAAAAAATGAAAAAAATATTGGGCATAAAACCAAAACAAGCAGTGGGGATACACAGAATCTTTTTCTCACATATTTTGAATAATTTGATATATATATATATATATATAATTTAAATTCCCTCGTTAATTTGGTATAAGAATTCTTATTTATTGAAATTTTCATGAATATTCAATGATATGGCAGCATTCAAATTTTATGTTTTCTTGTTACAAGCATGAGATACACAATTTTTTTTTTTTTTGGGGGGGGGGGGGGGGGGGAGAAGAAAAGTTTGACTTCTTATACAGTTTAAGATGTTTACTTTTCATGAATAGTTATTTCCTTCATTGACTTGCAGGTTACTCTTTCCCTGAATCAAATTAAAGGTTCTGAAAGACGAGGGGCAGTGCTAGATTATGGATAGTATTTGACCAATTGAAAAATATATATATGTATGTATGTGTCCAGTTGTTTCAACTTAATTATCCTATTCTGCAGGTGCAGTGGACAAACCAGTTTGTTCTGCTGAATTATCCTGTTTGGTATTATTCATCAAGAAAATAAAAATAATAGTAATCCTTCCTGTCAAATGGCCATATACCATGTAATTTTACTGTTCTTGACAATAATTGGTAATTGTTCTATTCCACAGGAAATATATATTAAGAGTATTGATTTTTTCTTACTGGCCACCATTGAATCCAGAAATAAACCATTAATGGGGAGGAGGCTAGAATAAAATGAAATTAGGATACTCAAATAAATTTGTAGTACGAAAGTTGAATAATTACATGTGACATATATTGTTCTATAAAATTAGTGAGTCCTGTCTCATTCTCATCGTAATTGATCAAAAGTGGAATTTATTTAGACCTTGTGGCGATTATTCTTTCAGACACTGCAATAATCAAACATTATGTACAAAACTAGGCTGTACAATCATCTTTTGTTTCTAAGATTAATATGAATGAGTATTTTATTTTGTTTTATTTTTTGTCTGATCGCCAATTTTCAGGAGCTAAAGCATTCCCAAGGGAGCAAATTAAATCATTAATTTAGTACACGTTTTAATTGATATTATCAATATTTGTGACTAATGTGATATTTTATTACTTAGTAATTGACACCCAAAAAAATTGTAGAGATTATAAGTTGCCAAGTAATCAATATATCCTTAGATATTTCTCTTAGTATCTCTAGCAATTAAACAATAAGTGAAGGGATAAACTAAAGACTTTCTAAAATTAATTATTACTCTACAAAGGAATTGATATTTTCAATTTAGGAGATTGCTAATTATCAAGCTTGTACTGTTTTTATCATAAACTAATTCTTGTTGCAGGCTATCAAATAGAATCTTCATTTTTTTCTATTTTCCTTTTTAGTATACTAATTTTTGTTTTTTGTAGTATTTTTTTGTGAACTTTAATTCCTTTATCAATTGGAAAATCTCGAACTAAAAATCGATAAAAGTTTCAATGTAAAATTTATGGTGTATTTCTATTTGTTTCTTACAATTGCAATAAAAAAGTAGAAGAACCGTATTTTGATTTCCTCAAAGGTCTTGAACATCGAAATGGCTTATTTTTCTGTTTTTTTTTAACAAATTTTGTTACTCTACTTTTACCCTCAAGAACAAAAATTATTATGTTTTGGAACTAGAAGCGAAAGGGAAGACAAAGAATTAGAGGGGAAGTAATGGGACGGGACCGAAAGATTCATTGGTAATTTCTCTTCCCCTTGTTTCGATGTCCATAATAAAGAAAGGGAGGGAAATGAAAAACTAATTAATTGGTTATAACACAAAATTATTAGTTTACTATTTATATTAACATTTTATTTTAATTATATGGGAAAATATATGGGCCATATGACTATAGTATTGTATATAAAATTTTGATTTTTTTTTTTCAAGTGAGCCATATGTTTGAGGATTTTGATAATTTTACATGAATTGACCTAATTTTACTTAGGCATGTGTTGTGTGTGTGTATAGAGTTAGGATATACAACAATAATGGAGTAAAAAATAATGATGCAATTGAAACTTGTGTTAAATACACTATTTTTAAAGTGATATTTACTAGGTTCAGATCTTTTGATTTTTGGAAACCAACTACACCCTTTGATTTAGACGAAATTGCTATTATTGAAGAGATCGCTTATCTTGGAGAACGCCAAGTGTCAAGATGTTGTAAAACGCAGCATTTCAATTAATGAAACACTGTTTTGCCTGATGTTTAATTAAAAAAAACATCCTAGCACTAATCGTGGCTGTCTGCTCTACCTTTATTGAGATGGTGACTTGTGGTGACTTAAAACCTCGAAACTCTACATTTGCCAATGTCTAGCAAGCTGAATTGGAAAGTAACCACATGCTGCGTTTAATCTTTCTATTGGAGCATTTTGGATGAAACTTGTACAAACCCTCACGTCCAACTAAAAGCTTCCCATTCCGCCAACCCTTACTTGAGCCATGAATATTCATTTGATGCTAGTCAACTTGAGGGTAGCTTCTTTTTCTATCATTTGCTTGTTCTCTCTACCTTGAATATTTATTTGACATTTTGCTTGTTTGCTCTTGGAGGTTATTGACTCTATAGTAATAAATTGTTGCCTTCACTTTACTTGATTTCTGTACTTGTTGGAAGTGAGAGTACGTAACTAACTTGCTGATGTGGTTTAGTGGTTAATTTGTAAAAATTTTTAAATTCAAAACTCTCTACCATTATGTTAATAAAAAAAATCTAATTTCATCAGTGTTACTTGAAAGTTAAGTTGAATGATATGGAATTTATAAATAATGCTAGACTTTACTTAAAATAAATTCTTGCTCTTGAAATATATGCATACATATATAGATATGAGTTTTTGCTGATATTAATGTTATTGAGAGAATGTTGACAGAAGTAAAAAATATTAGGAAGTTATGTGATAAGTGCAAAATATACATGCTTTTCCTGATATTAAATTGGGTAATTAAGTTCAATTTCTGTGGTTTTTATGTATCTTATATTTGATTTAATTAGAAATAGTTAGAAGTGGAAAAGCACGAGTAAATTAACAATAAATCAAGTATATTAAGTAGAGAACACAAGCTAGTTATGTTGGAGGATATGAATATGTGAAAAAGGAAGATTTTAAGCAAATTAAAGATTAAATGTGTTAGTTGCGTAAATTTACATGGCCATGTAAAAGCTACATGGGCAGGCCATGTGGTTGAGTGGTTTCAAAACTGGCTTGTTACACAGGTTGCCTATGTTTGACTAAACTTGGGGCTTTTTTTGAGACAATTTCAAATTTCTAAAAGAGGAAGCAAAGAGAAAATCTAGGGACATAAAGATACAAGAAGGGCGGAGATTTAGAGGAACACTCTAGAGATCTACTAAAGATTTGAAGTTTGCATAAAAAAAGCATTTAAATCTGCCATTAGTTTCATTCATACCTTTTTCTTTTGCATATAGATGATGAATTTGTTTAGTTTTATTATTTTTCATTGCTAATTGAGATGATGTGTAACTAGATTGTAAATTTGAAATTTAGATGAATTTGTTTACCAATTGAATTGAACTTAGAATTCGTTTGTGATGATTTTAATTGAATTAATCTATTGCTCTTTTTCTCTCGTTCATGAATGGCTGATCATGGTTTATTTGATGTATTATGAGAGGATCAAGAGATCAATCATAATATAGATCACTAGAGCAAGTAGACTTAGATGACAATTTTATAAAGATATGAGTTTCATTTGAGTGGTTTGTGAGTGTTATCTTACAATGATTCCTTGTATGTAATGAGTTTGTATTAGATGTATAATCACAAAAATGGATATAGGCTTAATATCAACATGGTGATTTATCTTAAGAGAGAATTTCATTTATATTAGCAAAATTGTTATTAATCCAATTATATTTAGTTGCTAGAGTCCATTTTAAGTGATACTTATGGTACAAATAAAGGATTCTAGACTCCAAAACCTTTTTATATATACTCATTACTTGTTTAGAGCATCCAATTGCTTTTAAATTTTCATTTTCATTTCAATTAAATAATTTAAATAACAGGATACATTTTAATAATTGGTAATGGATTTTCTTCCTCGTGGAAACAATATTGTACTTATCAGTTTATTATTTGTACAACCCATACACTTATAGAATCAATTATAATAAGGTTTTAATGTTGCTGCTAAGGAAATTTAATATTAATTGAAGGATTTGTCTTATTAATTTAGATATTTTCTTTTCTTTTCTTAATTTCTTTTGTTTTCCTAATTTTTACTTTTAGTTAATCTATAGTTTCCTCTTTTCACATACTTTAGCATTACAAGTCACTTATCTAGTATTGTTTTTCTAGAGCCTGAACCAGAACCCAAATGTTTCCTCCATGTTAAATGTAGGTAAGCAAAGGGTCCTCAAGAACCTTAGCCAATAAATTGACAAAAGGACCTAATCAAAGATGTGCATTGACCAATTAGAGCTGCTCTTAATCACTGTTGTAGACTTATGTGAGATTATGCCATTCCATATGCATAGAGGTTGAATAATAATATAGATAACCTAATAGTTATGGTGAACTACTTTGAAATTAAATATATGATAATTCAAATGTTGTAGTAGAATGAATTTGAAGGAAGAGTATATAAGGATCCTAATGCACATGTGACCTATGTCCTAAGAACCTGTGATACTATTAAGATGAATAAGGTTTCAATGGATGCCATCAGACTTTGATTCTTTCCATTCTCTTTAAGTGACAAAGCTACACTATGGTTAAACTCCAAGCCTTTTCAATCCTTTACCACATGGGATGAGCTTTCATAAGCCTTTCTAGCTTAGTATTTTCCTTTAAGCAAGTCTTCTAGGTTGAGAAGTGAGATATAGAGCTTTTTGTAACAAGATGGTGAATCTTTATATAATGGATGAGAGTAGTTTAAGGATCTATAAAGGCAATGCCCGTATCATGACATCCAAAATTGGATGTTGATTTAGATCTTTTATAATAGGCTAGAATGTGAACTCAAAGTTAATCAAGATGTTGCAATTGGGAGATCCCTATTGGCCTAAGATGCTAATGAAGTGGTCGACATCATTGAGGAGATGGTTACCAATCATTATAGTTGGACTAGTAAAAGGCACTTGTCTAGGAGGGTTGTTAGCATTATGGAAATTTATAGGATCCATGCATTCAATAATAAAATAAATACCAAGTTTGATATGCTTATGAAGAGATTTGAACAAATGAGTGTTAAAGCAATTTCAAATTCTCCATCATACTCAAGCTATAAAAACTTGGTAGTGACCATCCTTATAGCAACTACCAAAATAACTTTTCAGGTTCTTATGTGATTGATCAAGTACAATATGTCTCCAATAATCCTAAGCTACAAAATAATCCCTATTTAACTACTTACAATATTGGATGGCATAATCATCCTTACTTAGCTTAGGGAAATCAGAGCTAAAATCATCCAAGGAATTCAAGGTGGATCATTTAAATTGACCTTCTAGCCTAAAAATATAAGGATTCAATTTCAAAATGAAGGCAATAGTTTTGGGAAGTTATATCTGATAAATTTTGTAATGTATCTTTTGAAAGATTTGAAAAGTTAGAGTCTAATTTAGATTAGTTAGGCATTCATGATAGACATTAGGAAATGCAACGGGATAATTAGCTAGTTCATCAAATATTAAAGCTCAAGGACACCTATTTAGCAAAAGTAAAATTAATCCTAAGGAACAGTGTAAGAAGTGAGAGACATTGAGCAAGACTTCTACTTCTACTTCCATTAAGTAGAACAATGTAATTCAAAAGACATCGGATAGTAATCCTACTTAAATTGGAGATGAAGAGGAAAGTACTAACCTACTAGTATCGGCATCAGTCAAGTCATATATGCTTCTGATCCTATTCCCTGAAAGGTTAAAACAATAAAAGCTAGATAAACAATTTGATAAATTTTTGAATATTTTTAAATTGCTTCATACAAATATCTTTTCTACATATGCATTAACTTAAATGCCAACCTATGTGAAGTTTTCTAAAGAGATCTTGTCAAGTCAGAGAAAGTTGGAGGATTATACTATTATTGCACTTATTGAGGAGTACAATACTATCATCTTAAAAAAGCTACCACCAAAATTAGTTGATCTAGGGAGTTTTTTCTATTACCTGTGTTATTGGTAATGTCTTCTTTAATCATGCATTATGTGATTTAGGAGCTAGCGTGAGTCTGATGCCTTTGTTTATTTGTAGAAGGCTTGGCTTCGACGAATTAAAGCTTACAAATGTGACACTAAAACTAGTAGACAAACCAATTAAGTGGCCACTAGGAACGTTAGAAAATGCCTTAATGAAGGTTAAAAAATTTTATCTCCTAGTGAATTTTATAATTTTTGATATAGAGGAAGACACAACAATGCCATTGATTTTGAGTCAACCATTCTTAATGATGGCTAGTACTAACATTGATGTGACGAATGAAACATTAACCTTAAAGGTTAAGGAGGAAGCAATTTAAATTTAAAATATTTAAAGATATGATGGTCCTATCTTCCAAAGAAGAGTGTCATAGTTTGCATATTGGTAATGAATTACCAAATCAGACATACAACAAAGAGTTCTTGAAGGAATTCCTTATAATGTGTCCATTACTTGTTGCATCCTTCAATGGAAAAATAAAGAAATAACAATCTCTACTTGTCCAATTAAAATGGCAACCCTTAGTCCTTCATTCTAAGAGTATAAAACTAAAAAAGTAGCTTTTATGGTGTTGGTACAAAGAAGAATAAACCTCCAAGGATATTTAAGGACACTAGGCAGATGTTAAAGCCTTATTTGATTTCAAAGGTAGTGGAAAAAGTGGCTACTTGCAACTTAAACATCTCTTAGCCTTAGAGAATTCTGAAAGTCAAGATAAAAACTTTAAATTAAAATTACTTCTCTTCCCTTTCTTGTAGTTTAGTTTATTTGGTGTGTTTTAGCTCGTGTATTATTTTGTTCTAGATTTTTGCTTTTTGTTTTGTTAGAAACCATGTTCATTTAGTTGACTACTAGTTAATAGCGGAAGTTGCAATGTTTCCAAGTGGCATTCTCACTTCATGGAGTTTCTTACCCCACTTTATTGTGTCTGTGCATTAGATTTTGGTCTCCATATCTTTAGTTCACTTAAGATTAAGTTACATACTAAGTTTGGGAGAAAACCATTGTAATTTGATTAGAAGATTATGCACAAACTCTTGCTTGTTTGTAGATCATTAAATTGGGATTGATAAATACACATATTTAAATCTTTGCTTATTTTGGAGTTTTCTGGATGCTTCATAGTAGGCTAATTTATCTAAAGTGTTTAAATTTCTAGAATGTTAAAGCAGGGGTGGGCACGGGTTGGCCATGTGAATATATGGAGTCATGTAGCCCCTGTGTCTCTAAAAAAAAGCATAAGCCTAAGGTGCAAATGGGTTAATCATATCCAATTACATGCTTGTGTGCTACAACCCCTCAATTTCCACACTTCATCTTAGATGCACATAAGTTAGCCGTGTTAATGGACACACCTGTTACCTAGTAAAAAGAAAAAAAAAATCCAACCATCTAAAAACATAAACTTTATCCAAACTAGCTACATATTTAAGCAACCCATTCCCATTAACCTTATTCATCAAATTCGCATCCACTTTTAAGTCTCTATCCACCCTTGCCACTACCATTTGAGAGATTATTTCCCTTTTCCTTGATTTTATATCCCTATAGTTTGGCCTACATTTCTTATTATCTTTTGCATTGTTGCTTTACTTCTTAGAATTAACTAACATTCTTTTTTGATATACTACTAATTATCTCACTAATCTCTTTATTTTATTTATCTATCTAAAATCTTCTATTAGTCAACCAAGCTTTCTATTCTTATGCTCCTGATGGAATTGTAATAATACCAAGGGAGTATTCTGATCCCTTGATCATTTATGTTACTTGTTTGCAAGAACAATGCAAAGTTTAAGTTTGGGTGATGATTGATTTGAATAGATTGTATTATTTGTGAATTAAGTAAACTATTGTTTTTCATATTAAAAATGATTATGCTAAATTTTTTTTGCTAATGATGCCTGATAGATGTCATAGTCGTAAAAAATAGTCTATTGCTGTTTATACTTCTAGAATTAAAGAGGTGTGACATGATGTAAAATAAAGTTAAGTATTTTTTTTTTAATAATAGAGTGAAACAATACTTTTTATTTAACATAGCAATTTAGGAGTAGAAGTATAGCTGAATTGTGTGATAAATTTTCAAAAATTTCCTCTTGAATTAAGTATAATTCATGTAAATAAAATTTTTAATTTATGTCTAAACAAATATAACAAATGAAAATGAGTGGAAAACATACTCATTTGTACGAACTTATGATGAGTTAAGATAAAGCATAAAACACACTCACTCATAATAAAAAGAAAAAAAAAAAGAATGAGATGAAGCATAAAATGCACTCAATGAAAGAAAAAAAAAAAGATTGATATTTTACAAAATTCTAGTGTTTTTTATTAAACTTGAAAAGAGATAAAAGGTTTTTTTTTATTTGTGAATTATTTAGTTATGTCAGTTATTAAATTTAAGTGATTATGTAAGGTATTTGTAGATAGAAATGTAAGAAAATGAATAGGTTTAATTTTATATTTACTGGATGCCATATCTATTTTTGAATCTAGTCATTGTGATTGATAGAAATTTGCATATGATAACTTAGCATTTATTCAAGTATCATGAGTAGAATATGAACATAGCAAATTATTTAGTTTGTTTAAGAATAAGCAAAGAATCAAGTTTGGGGGAGTTTGATGAGTGTAAAAAATATATGTTTTTCTTAAGATCAAATTAAATAATTAAGTCCAATTTCTATAATTTTTATGTATCTTATATTTGATTTAATTAAGAATAGCTAGAAGTGGAGAAGAATAAGTAAATTAACAAGAAATCAAGTATATTTAGCAAGAAATATAAGATTGTCATATTGGTGAGCACAGGCATATGAAAAAGGGAGGTTTTGGGCAAACCAAAGACTTACACGAGCTGGTCGTGTAAATTTATATGGTTATGTAAACCTATATAGGCAAGCCATGTAATTAGGTGGTTTTGACATAGGTTGCCAATGTTCAGCTAAAATTAAGGCTTTTGTGAGGTGACTTTGAATTTTTGAGGGAGGAAACAAAGAAAAGACCTAGAGACATAGAGATACAAGGAGAAAAGGAGATTTAGAGGAACACTCTAAAAATTTACTGAAGATCTAAAGTTTGCGCTGAAATATCACTAAAATATGTCATTAGTTTTAATCTTACCTTTCTCTTTTGCATTTAGATGATAGATTTCTTTAGTTTTATTATTTTTTTAGTGTTGATTAAGAAGATTTGCAACTAGATTGTAGATTTAGCATTTAAATAAATATGTTTACTAATTGAATTGAATTTAGAATTTTCTAGTTATGATTTTGATTGGATTAATCTATTATTCTTTTTCTCTTGTTTATGAATGGTTGGTGATCATTTATATGATATATTGTGAGAGGATCGAGATGTCGACACAATATAGATCACTACGATAATAGACTTATATGACAATTTTATAAAGATATGAGTTGCATTTGAGTGGGTTGTGAGTATTATCTTATAGTGATTTCTTATATGTAATAGGTTTATATTAGGTATATAATCATAAAAGTAAATATAGGCTTATTATGAGTATGATGATTTGTCTTGAAAGAGAATTTCATTTATATAAGTAGAAGTGCTATTAATCTAGTTGAATATAGTTGCAAGAGTCTATTTCGAGTGATACTTCAAATGTAAATAAAGGATTTTAGATTGTAGAGCATTTTTTAGAACATCTTATTGCTTTTAAATTTACATTTATCAATTTCATTTCATTGAATGATTTAGATAATAAGATAAATTCTAATAATTGGTAGTTAATTTCTTTTCTAATGGGAATGATACTATAATCATTCATTTATTATTTGTGCAACCTATACACTTGTAGAATCAGTCACAACATTTTGCAATGAATTATAGACTTAACCTGTGTCCTTGATGATCTTGATTGTGATCTTTGTGAAGGCTGCACATTAATTGTAATTTTAAAAATTAAAAAAAGAAAAAGAAAACATGGAAATGTATAGCTATCATTGCATTTCATTAGGGAAAAAACAAGGCATGAATATGGGAAATAGTGAAATTTATTTAGTATGCCCCCCTTGTAAATAGAGAGTGAAATTCAATTTTTTTTATACTATGAATATTATTACAAACTATACTGGAGAAAATGAAGCATATAACTTTGGCGTTATTGCAAGTACCAGTCTTTTTGTTGAAAAAAAAAAGTTATGATGGATCCATCTATGGAGGTTGATTTGAAGCCTAAACTTTGTAACACCATAATGTGTTAACCTCAACTAACTTTCATTTAGGCTTGATTCCATAAATTTTCAAAGAAAAAAAATAACCCGTGGCATTTTAACATTTTAAGTTGGAGTTTAATCAGTCATATTTTGTCCCATGGGTCCCATGAATCCATCAATCACTTTCTCTACTCAAACTCTATTCATACAACTCATACATATCATAAACCAACCCATAAACCACAGATATGAAGTCAAAAACCAAGAAAATGCAATTTCTCAAATGGACCTAAAAATTAGATTTTTGACTCAAATTTTGGAAAATTATAATTAATTCTAGAAAATTGGGAATCAAGCAAACATAGCTTTCTTAAAAGCTTTGGATGTTAAATTCACACTAAAAATAATCTCAAACCACAATCTCAGCGTTTGAACCACGTTTGACATCGAAAAGGCACAAAGATCTGGCTGTCCCTGGTACTAATACTGTTTGCTATCATGAATTTCAAAAATTCATCACTAATTCCACCAAAATCCAATCTAGACAAACTATACCAATTTGGAAAGCTACAGATGTTACCTAGAGGGAAAAAATAAGTTTAGATCATTTCCGTAGCCTTTGGGTCTTGAAAACAGATAGAATAGTAACGAAGGTCAGCTGGCATCCTTGATGTTGACACAGAACTTCAAAAAATAATTTCTTTCTTTACAAACATCTAATTGAGGTGATTTTAGTTGGTATAGGTCACTATGGATGTATAGTTTATGCCCATAAAATTTTATGATAATTGGACACTGTTTGGCCCATGAATGACACAAATCAAATTTTGGACCAATTGCACAGTACACTAACCAAAATCGAAAAACATTTTCAACTTAAAAAATTAGCCAAATATTTCTTAAACCTCCAAATATTCTATAATTTAACTTTTCAAAAAGCTCTTAACAAGCCTTATATACATGCCAAATTTTATATCAAGAAGAGCTCATTTGGTCATATCTTGATATAACTCACAAATTTAGCAAATTTGACCCTATATATGGTTCAAAATGGGGGTAAATGATCTCCTACATGTTCTAACACCTCTTGGGTAAGTTTTGAAGTATAAACACAACATATGTGAATTGTCCAAATAGTCTAAACTATCACCCATCTCAAACTCACTATGCTATACACAAGAATACATTACTACATACAAGCCATCAATGGGCCAAATCTTATATTTCCATTGCTTTGGCTCTATACATGGTTCACACATCATTTATACATATTTCTACACTTGTTTAAATATTTACATCTAAAAAATAATATGTTTATATCTATTTTAATACTTCTTTACATCAAAAGAACTAAAACAAGCCTATATAACTAGCTAAACATGCTTAACTAGGCTCCTTGGCTTGCATTTTGGTCTTCTTGAGCTCCACCTAACATGTTAAAATGGGAGAGGGAAGGGGATGAGATTCGTGGAATCCCAATAGCTCATACACTCATTCAAAGAAGCAATCAAGGCATATAAATATGTCAAAGCATGGAAGTAGGCATCTAATCATTCAAAATCATACAACATATGATTTACATGCCATGAAAACCCTGTCAATGCTAAGAATAAGTTTTAGGGACTTTTGGTCTAGCCTCACCCTATTTTAGGGACTTTTGGATTGGCCTCACACATCGATGAGACTTTTGGCATCACTTCACTCTTTAAGAGCAATTTTCACAACCCAAAACATAAGCATATTGGTATTAATGCATTAAGGTAATATCAAATGGCATGTCTCACAATACAAGTACATACACAAGCATACAATGATCATTATACATCTAAGAATACAACAAGAAAGAGTGAAGAGCTACCTTACAAGCTAACACAAGCCTTCCCTTTCAATTTCTCTTCTCCCTTTTTGGTCTCACAATTATAACTAGATGGAACTTGATCTCTTGGGCCTAGACACAATAAATAACATGCAATTACTCTTTTATAACTCAAATAAATACTTACAAGGTTAGGGGATTCTTACATCAAGACAAACTCTACAAAATATTTAAGAATCCCTAGTTTCTCTCTCTAGAATTTCACTAGCTTTTCTTCTAATTCCTTTGCATTTCTTAATTTTTTATATTCTAATTCAAGGGTTTCATACTTGTTCTAAGTCAGAACAGAGCCATACTACTCAGCAACCCATGAAAAAGGGAGCTTAGAAGGAGAAGGATAAAGTTTCAAGAAGAAGAAGTATGAACATCTTTAAATATTCTTACCTTTCTTCTTTGGTTTCCTTCTTTCTCTCTCCTTAAATTTCTCTTGTCTCTTTCTCTCTCAAGCCCGTTTTCTTTATTTTGGTAGAAGCTTAAGTCAGTTAAAGAGGAAGAGAAGCTTCTGAGATCTTTAAACAGCAAAAATACACTTTTTCACACTTTTCTAGACCCACCCTTGCTATAGTGAAAAATAACCCTAGTTACGACGAGTATGTATCTATCCTAAGCCCTTGTTCTTGCTACAGCGCGTGCTATTGTGAGGAATTCCCTGTGTGGGATGCCCAAACTCACTATAACTAAAAGTATTCCCACTATAGTGAACTGGTACATTCGCTATAGCTAGTTGGATTCTTACTATAGCAAATAGTTACATTTGTTATAGCTAGGCTATAGCTAGTAGACTTATAAAATTTTCAAAAATTCTGATTGTTATAAATTTGGTACGAAATTTAATAGCTTATAGGTAATATAGAAGTTTTAGGGTAAATATGGTGGGAAAATTGCATTCAATGTTAGGAAAAATTATTTTAGTAAGGACAAAGATGGCACCATAACATCAACTAGATATGTGTGTTGCAAAAAGAGAGCTAAAAAAAAAAGATAAAAGAGATTTATAGCTAAAAGTCCTCGACTAGAAATGAGAACTAATTGTAAAGTAAGAATAGGATTGATACTTGTGAATAGAAAATATAAGGTGCATGACTTTGCTAAGGAACATAATCACCCCCTTCATCTTGTCGAAACTACTCATATGTTGGCATTACAATGTAAGATATCTCAAGCTCAAACTCATGAAATTGAGTAGGTAGAGGATTTTGGGCTTTGACAAGATGCATTTTTTGACTTGATAAGTATGCAAATGAGAGGAAGAGTGAATGTTGGTTATACTTGCTTAGATGCTAAAAATTATCTCAAGGCAAGAGGACAACGAAGCATGATGTATGAGGAAGTTGGTGCTTTATTGTAATATTTCCAATACTAGTTAGAAAATCCATCATTTTTTTTATGCTTATCAAATAGATATGAAGGAGTAAATAACCATGCCTTTTGGGCTAATGTGAAAATGTTTGTTGACTATGGTTATTTTAACAATATGGTATCCCTTGACACAAGACACTGTACTAACAGAGGAAATAAACTACTTGCATTGTTTGGTAGCTTCAATCATCATACAGGAATGGTGATTTTTGGAGTGACCTTACTTTATAATGAGACTTCGAAGTCATATAAGTAGCTTTTTAAAATTCTTTTGGTAGCTAGTTGGCATAATCAACCCTTTCCTATCTTTACTAACAAAGATGCGATAATGGAAAAACATTATGAGAGGTGATACCTGAGGTGTTAAATAGATTATGCACTTAGCATTTGATACAAAATAGCATAAAGCACCTAGGCTACTTAATAAAGGGTGGATCATATCTCTTGAGCGATTTTAAGCAATGCATGTATGAATATGAAGATAAAATGTAGTTTCAAATATAATGGAGTAGGTTTGTTCTTAGAATATGGTATTCATGATAACATATGGCTAAGCTTAATATATAGTATAAAAGAAAAGTAGGCAGCTTGTTTCATTGAAAAAAAAAAATTCTTCACCTTTAGCATGCAATACACACAATTTAGTGAAAGCTTGAATTTGGATATAAAGAGTTTCATAAATTTAGATTTGGATATCATTAAATTCTTTAAGACATTTAAAAAAGTAGTGAATGACAAGCAGTACAATGAATTGAAATGTGAATTTAAGTCATGTTAAAAAATCCCAAGGTTAAAAATTGAGAATTTGCTTATGTTGCAACAATTTGTTTAGATCTATACCCCCATTATCTTCAAGATGTTCTAAAAGAAGTTTGGTCGAGTCATAATAGCTTGTATAAAGCACAAGAATGAAAATGGGTCTATGTTTCAGAATGTTATTTCTATGCTAAAGAAAAAGGGAGATTATAGAGTGTTATTTCATCCTATCTACAAGTATGTTTCTTGTAATTATAAGAAGTTCAAGCATGATGGTATAGTGTGTTGCCATGCGTTAAAGGTTTTTGATCACATGGATGTTAAAATACTTTTGTATTTATAGAATCTCACAAGGTGGACAAAAAAAGTGAGGAGTGGTGTGGTTTATAATGTCAAGGGAAAGGAAATCATGGAAGATACACAATTAGATAGCATGCAACAATTCAAACTCTGTGTCCAACACTAATAAGAATAGCATATGATGTATTTGATTGCCCTAAAGTCTTCACATTGGTTTTAAGGCCATTTGTAAGTTGGGTAAGCAAGTAATAGCTCTTTGTTTGTTTTAAACAACTCCATAGGATGAAGGAAAGGGAACCACATTATCAATTAGTGAAGCTTATCACAAGCAAAGGGATTTATGCATTGCATTAGTATAAGACTAAGAACCGCATGAAGGTTTCTTGAGTGTCAAGGGAGGAGAAGGGGAGGAGCTCCGAATGTCCAAAATTCATTAGTATAGTGATTTTCAATTATTAAAGATATATTTGTTCATATGATCTATATGTCATTATTACCATATTGTTCATGGAGGAATTAATGTTTATGCATACTTCTTATAGTTGAATGTTGCATCTAGTCAAATGCATGTTGGTATATTCGATTTAGCACCATCAACACTTTATGCACAAGCTCAATACCATAAGGATGAACTTATGTTCATAGATATGATGTTGGTGAAAGGTCTCAATTTTTTATGTTGTTTCACAATTAGTGGTCATGCTATACTTAGTGTTATTTTTTAATGTAGGTGCCTCCTGATCATCTTATGCCATCACTTGAAGCAATGAAGGAAGTGAAAAATTTTCAACTATTAACTATTAAAATGTTTGATATGCTGATTTATAGTTTATGCTACTGGTACATATTTTTAGGATTTTGAAATTTGTAAATCATAGTGATATATTAAGAATGATATAAATAACAATGATAATTTGACCAATGAAATTAATGATTCTATTTAAAATTATATTTTTTTTACAATAATCTCATCTTTATGTTCAGCGCTTGACTACAATTACATTAACCAAAAACCTACTATATAATCACTAATTAGATCTTATTACATCAACACTGCTATTACATCTTAGTCACTTCAGGCTTGACTCTAGCTTCCTTTGCTTCTGTGGTTTCTACCTCCTCTTGGCCTTGGTAAATTTTGTATCCTTATCTAAGTCAAATAGTTGAACTTTATATGCATTAACATAGCCAAATCTTGGAAATAGTTGCATTAACATAAAATATATAAAACAAATGCATTAATAAGACCAAGCCATGCCTAATATATCAAAAATAGATATATCCATCATCTTAACACAAAAAAGTGAAGGAGCTGTGATATGTATATTACTTAACCATTCACTTTAAGTGAATTTAGTTCGCTCATAAAATATGCATTCTGTAAAACCCTTTTTTGGGTCTTTCATTTAGGCCAGGGAGAGGGGATCATCACTCCATAAGTTTAATTACTAAGTTTTTTCTTTAAAAAACAAAAAGGAGGAAAGAAATCCACACCAAATACCAAGGAACCTCTTTACTCGTGGATAGCATCAAAGCAGAATCTTGTATCCATAAAACTAGCATCATTGTGCTTAAGAAAATGTTGCTCTGCTTAGAGAGAAAAGCATAAACCATGTTAAATATCAATTGAAAATGACTGAAACAAGGGAGGCAATATTCTCATAGCAAAATACTATTCATGCTCTGTAGAATATTCTGCCCATCTACCGTTTCTTCAACTATTACACCCCTTAAACCACTGAATTTGCAGTTAACTGGAGTTTGAGAGCCAACTCTTCCGGAAATTACATCTGCGGAAGCTAATATTTTAGCATCTAACAGTTGCGCTGAAAGGTGAAGAAATGCAAAATATGATTAAAAATCACAGTTGCACAAATTGCGTCATTAAGTACAAGCCAGAGTCGTTCACTATGATAAGATAGCTAGTTCATCAAAAAGCTTCGACCTTCTGTACCCTAAAAATCCACATAAGCTTTTGTTAGTGATAAGTATTGATAAATATAGATACTAAGGAGGCCACTATCTTATGGATCATGATTTATTGTGGCCAAAATGATGACAAAAAATGATCGTTATATCAGTAAGGAAAGTGAATTTGTCATAATGATGAGTTATCAGCAAGCATTCAAATAAGGTCATTCTTGGGACTAAGTAGCTAATTTTGGCTATTTCAATCTCAACATCACACTTTACCTAAAAGTACTCAAACTCTTCATTTACATGATTAGCAAATACCTTTCCTTACGCATACTAATTAACACATCTGATTTATATATATGCTTATGGAAGGGTGTATCTAGGCAATGGTATCTGGGCAATGATTTATGTATTTACTTTGTTTTAACTATTTGATAAGATTTAAATTATTTAAGTAATTGTTTTTATTTTATTATTAAAATTTACAAAAATTATTTGTATATTTAAAGTTTGAATTTAATTATTTTAATTTAAGAAAAAACTTACTATTACAGTAAATACTATTTATTTGTCGTCTAATAATTCTTTAACCCATTTAACCTAGGCTAAAATCCATCGAGTGTTGTCAATGTCAGTGTCAGGGAAGCGTTCTCCTTGTCCTCTCTGGCATGAAATCAAATATGCAAGGACAAAAATGCCCTCTAACTTGCTCAAATCCATCGCGTGTTGTCAGTATCAGTGAAGCGTTCTCCTTGTCCGAACCCTAGCAGCGTGCGAGTGCTATGGTTCTTGCAAGCGCGATTCGTGAAACAAGCAGACAAGGAATGTCCAAGTGCAGTCCAAGAGCCGATTCTTGAGAAGCAAGGGGGGAGGGAGTAAGCGAGAAGCAACAGTAGAAAACGAAGACACAGAGAGATTCGAAAGAAGAAGAGGGTCACAAAAGCTACGGAGACGCTGGGTTAAGAGAGAGGTATTGTCTTGAGTCTTGACTGTTTCTCGTACTTGCAATCTCGGCTTTGACCCTGCATATCTGAAATTTGTCTTAGAATTAAACTTCGTTGCTACTTCATTCTTTGTGTCGCAATTATTTTAGCTACATGGGCGTTTAGCAATACGTCTGATCATCCGTTTGGATTGTGGCAAACTTTGCTTTGATTTTCCTGTTGCTTTTAGATGAAATTGAACATTTTTCTTCTGTTGTCTTTGAGTGAAAATCTCAGTGATTCTTTTGCTATAGATCGATTCAGGGTGAAGAATTTGAGTATATTTTGGCATGTATCTTTCTTGGGTCTTTGAAAATCTGATTCTAATGTAAGGTTAGGCTGCAAGTTTTGATGAATTAGGAGAGTTTATCTACTGAGATGTGAAAAGAGGTCAGAATATTTAGTAGCAATGGGACAAAATTCTGTTTGATCTTCTATCACCTGCTGATCCAAATCACGTTATTCTCACCTAAATAGAGGAACTTGTGTAGTCAATAAATCATATTTGAAGGATGAAAAAAGCTTAATTGGTTCAAATTAAGACATAATGGGTTTTAGTAATATAAGGTAAACAACATTGGAATCTAAGTAAATGTGATCTCTTACCTCAGGGTTTCTTGGAGACACGTATGGTTCTCCTTTCTTCAAAATGCTAAAATGGTTGAAATCTAGCTCATACATATTTTCATACGCATGCCTTATGCCAATTGATGCAAAAACTATGATTTTTCCTTGTGGTGTGGGACTGTGCATTTTTCTGTAATAGGATTTCAAATTCAATTATCCTCTTAACTTCTTTCGGGCAGAAAGCTACCTTCAGAGGCTTTCTATGTGATACCCTTGCAAATCCTAAAGAACGAACCTCTAGTGGTGCTGCTCTTTCCCTTCAGTTTTGACTTCATGTGTTTTGACTTCATTCATCTTTTGATGTTAACATTCATGCTCCTCTTGTCTCACAGCAATTTCTGCATATCTGTGGCCATTTATCATATCATCATAATTACCATCACATTCATCGTCACTATCTGTTTCATTAAAGTCTGCTACAGAGTCACTGTCTTTAAACCTTTCAAGATGAAGATTTTGGTCGACGTAATGTAATTGTTATCTAGATAATGCCATTTGAGTCTTGTGCAGTTATGTTAGGTTGTATTTCAAACTCAATTTGCTGGCCGATATCACCGCAGGCCCATTAGCGGCAGCAAGCGGAAATAGTTACCACAAATGCCTTCGGATTCTGCTCTCTATCTTCTGTCAGCATTTCAGGCACAAGTTTCTTCCGAGTCTAGTTTGGTGGAATCTAGCATAGGCTGTCCAATTCAATCCCAATCTCCATTAGAACATGTCCAATTTGATGATGGTGTTCAGAAATGTCAAGTTCAAGGAGTGTGATGAATGAGACTAGTGGTCCCAGATTGGCTTTGGATGCTAACGCAACCAACGCTCATTACAATGGGATGCTTCAAATGAGGCCTGAATTGTTGGGACATGGTGGAAGCTCGCTGAGTTTTCCTTTTTTGGGAGTAGCTAGCTATAATTCGGTTTAGTAATTAAAATTGTAAATCTTGAACTAATTATCTCCGTACTAAAAAATGTCCCTTGATTTTTGTACATTTATTTTGTTGATGATTGTCAATTTGGCTGACCATCAATGAAATTTAATTCAATAAAATGTTTCTTTCTTCTTTAGCTTGTTGGTTTGTTATTGTTATTTACTTCTTTAAAAAGTTTCTTCGATTCAAAAAATTTAAAATATATTTTTTTTATGTGTTTTCTTATTATTTGTAATTTAAAAACCTTTTTAATTGAAAAATTAAAAATGAATATTTATATGTTTTTCCTATTATTAGTCATTAAAAATTTATTTTTAAAATTAAAAATATATTATTATTATTATTATTAGTAATTGAAAATGATTAATATTATAGTTATTTATTTAACTTTCTTTTTTATTATAATATTATTTTTATCCAACCAAATATAAAAAAGGAATGAAAGGTTTATGCTAATTCATCTTATACTAAGGATGATTATGGACTACATGATATTTTGTCATTCGTTTCTATTTTTTTTTTATTTCTTTCTATAAAGCCCATGTCCAGCAACCAAATAAGCCCTTATCTTAATAATTCTCTCTTTGGACATGCTTCACAATTATCCAAGTTTAATTTATTAGTAAGTTTCATTAAGATTAGTAAATGAATAGATAACTAAATTCTCAAACATACCTTGCAATTACCTTACGTTTAGTTTCCATTGGTACACCTTATCAAACACTTAAAAGATATTCTCCTAAGAATGGTGTGATTGCAATTTTAGAATGTTCTAGTGTATTAACCTACCTCACAATTATATTACATTCAATCTTATTAGTGCTATCTCATCCTAAATTATATCTCTAATCTAGCGATGTGTCTCGCAATTAAGATAAAATCACATATTGTAATTGAACTTAACAGCACAAGCAAAAGACATGAATAATGACAATCATACAAAATCAAAAATTACATAAACATTAATAAATCTTCACAAATCATTGTTAAAACAACAACAATTCATCCAAATACCAAAGATCCTAAATTAAAACAAGAAGACAAATAGATACAAATAGAAAAGAAGCTTGACAGACATTTGGGAAGAGAAGATGTGAGATTAAACTGAAGAAAAGCAAAAGATCTATAACCTTACACTTCTTTAATTGATGAAATCAATTTCAACACTTTCAAATTTGACCTCGAATTAGCTATTAGGCATTCCCTTACCCTCTAGTATTCTCCTTTGGCCAAAAGTCCTAATGAATCATCTAGATCTGATTTTTATCAACACATATTAGGAACTCCCAACTTTTAATGCATTGCCTAAATGATGCACCTCCCCTACTCACTCAACATTTCTCTTTCTTTTCTTTTCTTTTCCTACTACTTTTCTTCTTTCTTTTCTTTTAGGACATCTTCACACTTAGATCACTTTGATTTACTAAATTTTGCTTTACTCAACTTAGGGTTCCACAAATATCAATATTTCTTTCTTTTTCTTTTTTAATATGATTCTATCCTCTATAAATACTTTGCATAAAACACATGGGACACAAAATCATATACATACATAAAACCTAGAAATACACAAATACTTTCCACTCACACACACTTATTTTACACATTCAACCCAAATGTATCCTCTCTTAAGAAAAATAAAGCTCAAGTGTATTCTTCTAATAAAAGGGATATAAACATGGTTTTTTGGGTTAAGGGTAAAATAATGTAGGTAAAAGAAGAATCTTTTTCCCCTTATCTTTAATGTAAATATGATCAGTAGGAGCTCAATGGGGTATTAGGTATGTATAAGAAAACAATTAGCTTATCAAGCTTAACATGTCAAAGAATATGTCTAAATCCCTTCCATAAGTCATGTACAACCAAGGATTTTGCCTTGAGGAAATATAGAAAAAGTTCTAAAGTTCTTAAGTTTAGAACTAGTCATACAATCCATAATGCATACATTACCTTAACACAAGTAACTAGACTTGTATGGCTATAGGTGCAAAATTTTGTTAGGAAGGAAAAAAAAAATGCAACCCACTTCCTGGTCAACATATACTATTCAACAATATAATCATATAATCAAAAATCAACATTGCAGACAAATGAAAACTAGCATAAGTTAGCTCTCAATTTGGAAAAAGCAAAAGAAAGTTGGGAAAAATTTTGAAAAAATGCACAAAAGACCCAAATTTTAAAACTCAAGCAAAAAAATTAAATTTACTACAAAATTTTTACAAAATACTTGCCCTGCACTTAAATGAGATATTGTCCTTAATGTTTAATAGTAAACTTAGGTGAGAAGAGTTAAGGAGAAAAGAAAAGCTCCCTACTTTATTGTCTCAGGTATATGCTTAGACAAAACAAACAATCCAAATCTAGAGTTAAGCTTTCACCAATTCTAAAACGAAGAAAAACAAAAATAAGAACAATGACATCTGAATTAAATCTAAACAAAATTTATTGAAAATATTAAACTACTCCATCTATAATATTTCTAGGGAATGAGGGTATAGATTCCCTAGAGATGGTAGTATAGTGGCATTGTGCAGCAACTATTTTACTTGCATTACTTGCTCAAAAACCTACAATATATATAGTATCACAATGCAATACTTGTTTTACTTCCATTCCTACTCAGAAGGCCATAATACATAGCACTATATGGCAAATGTTTTACTTCCATTTCCTGCTCGAAAGGTTGCAATACAACATGTGGTGCTTTTGAGTTGAGGTTGCTAACAACCTAGCTAATATAAATAGAAGTAAAACAAAATGAAAATAAAAGCAAAAATAACAATGCTAAAATGCAAGAAATAAATAAATAAAACTCAATATATACATACATACATATGTATATAATGTATTTATGGAACATACAAGAAGATCAACACAATACACCATATTATTTCTAAAATAAAAATACACACAACCTTGATACGAAATCAACAAAAGCCTAAAAGTACTACTTAAAAACATTGCTTCATCAAATATCCTCCTTTTTTCATTTATGGTATGAGGATCAACTACATTAGCAGTAAAGTCCTCAGCACTCTTAATAGCAAAGCAATCAACGCTAGTGGTATAACTCCTTAAAGAGACAACTTAAGGATATCACCCCATTTGGAATTATTGGTCTGAAAATGTAGAGTGAGCTTGAATGCATTCATCACTTAGTGGCCTTAGAGAATAGTCCTCTCAACTCTAACTATATGCTTCATAGAAACACCGTCTGTTACTCTTCTCTTGGGACATACTAGGTGTGGTGGAGGTGGTGGTGATGCAACAGAGGATGAGGCACCAGCTCTAAAATGCTCGCATGATCCTCTAATAGACTAGATACTATTGTCATCAATGGGCTTTTTGAAGAGCTTGAACTTCCTTGAAAAGGTTTGCCTTTAATCTAACTTTCCTAAATAGCTCTATGATCAATGAAGAAAGCCATAATGCCTCATTCCTTCCTCATACTGAGTTTAATATATTTTAATGGATGAGCCTGCCCACATCAATACTCAACTGCCTTATCATGGCATGTAGTAACACTGCTCGATCCTTTGTCACATGGGAAGTATGATTGCTAGGGATCAATTAGATATAAATGAAAAAGAACCAAACCTTGCACTCAACTTTCAATTAGGAAGCTGTAAAATTGATAGGTTTAATATCAATGTATCTCTAACCCTCTCCACTAGCTTGATAGAGGTCTCAACGTATGCTCTCATAGTCCAACTCTCTCTTTGTGATTTCCACAGTCATTTAATACCACTAGCAAAGTCTTAATAACCTCGTTGATCATCCCACAATTAAAGGGTACCAATACAAATCTCATAAGACAATGTTGTCCCAAATGGTTAAAGACATTTGCATAAAACTCTGAATAATTAGTAAGACAAGTACTTGTGGCTATCAGGAAAACTACTCCTAACCTAAGACACTAATCAAATGGTAGTAGTGCTGATACATCTGAGTTGTCAAATATTGCACGACAAAATCGAGGAAACACTAACCCAATCAAGTATGCACTCATAGAGCACAAGGAAATGTAATGTCCAAAAATTTCACCAAGAACAATGTATGACATTTTTATAGGTACTACTGTTTGGATGTAGGAAAAAGGTCTTCTTAAACTATCCAACATTGGATAATTCAAGTCTAATACAATGACACATGCCTTAAATGATATATGTGCTCACTTGTATCAAATCTTGAATGAGTAACTAAGGTTTTTCTACAATTTAATCATTACCTTTAGATTTTTGTAGCAATTTTGTTAAAGTTTCCCTAAAGAATAGCCCCTTCAAAATTTACATGCAACAATTTCAATAAATACATATACACAATACGACCATATATTTATAAAATTAACCATAAAAACTAAAAGACTAGTATGCATTGAGTGCAAAGAAGTTTAGCATCTAGTCATAATTTTATTCCTTATTTCCAAACAAAACAAAATGAACAAAATGGGTGCTCACCTATAAAAGCTTTGTAGAATGAAAGTAAACTTAGCACAGCTAACAACAATCACAAAAAAAAGGTACTAAATAGAAAACCAAAAGAAAAGAAATCAACAACAAGAAAACACACGAAAAAAAAGGAGACCCTTGCTATGCAAGGGCCTAAGCAAGGACTAAGAGAGAAGAGAGGAAAGGGATGAAAAGAAATAGGCAAGGAGAGAAAGCACCTAAGAAAGTGACACAAAGAAAAAGCAAGTGCAGTAAGATTAAAATAGGAAAAGGGTATAATTAGCAAGGGACTAGTAAGGGAATTTTCCCTTACTAATTTAAAAATGTTTCACCATTCTAGTGAGGAAAATATCCCCCTCGAGTCCTTCGCTAAGCATCACCATTGAGTAATTTCAATGTCCTCACTAATCCCTATCAATTGAGTAAAGGAATGTGTCTTTGTTAATGTGTTGGTGAGGGAATGATTTTAGTGAGGGAATATGAATTCTCCAATCCTTTACTAATTCACTACACATTTCCACCAATTTTTACAAGTTTTTTTCCCACAATTAGGAAAGTTAACAAGGAATTTCTTAGCTTCACTATTCCCATGCCAAATAGTAAGGGACTAGTGAAAAACTAGAGACAAAATAATCCGTTACGACTTTATGAGGACTTTTTCCCTTGTTAAGCCATTATTAATCTATAGCAAAAAATACAACACCATTCGCGCATTTTTCTTTCACATTATCATTATATATGGCAAGGATTCTACTTTCTCTCACTAATCCCTTAGTGTTTAATGATATAGTAGTAAGGGAGTAATTTTCTTACTATTTCTCCTTTTTCTTGTTGTGAACACCCTTTAAACACCAAGGTAAGTTATTTTTTAATGTAATTCAAGGTTAGAGATTTTCATGACTTATAAGTAAAGATTTTCAGGATATAAATCATAGAATTCAAGTTAGGTGGATGAAATGGAGGAGTGCTTCGAGTGTTGTTACAGATAGAAGAGCATTACTCAAACTTAAGGGTAAATTTTATCACACAGTTATAAAACTTGCAATATTGTATGAGACTGAGTGTTGAGTAATAAAAACCAATAAGAGAGTAAGCTCAATATTGCAAAGTTGAGAATATTGCATTGGATAAGTGGACATACGAAATAAGATATAATTAGAAATGAATATATTAAGGAAAAAGTTAAGATCACACCTATTGTAAAAAATATTGTATAATCACATCTTAGATAGTTCAAATATATGTGGAGAAAACCTATAAAAGTCTCAGTAAGGAGAGTAAATTAGATGGAGAATAGTCCAATAATTAAAGATAAAAGGAGACTAAGGAAAATTATAGGCAAAAACATTAAGAAAAATTTAGACTTAAATAGTTTATCTAAAGATATGATTTATAATAGAACTTTATGGCATCGTTTGATCTATGTAACTGACTCCACCAAGTGAAAAACGACCTATTGTTGTTGTTGTTGTTGTGTAAGCAGAAACCCTATGAAGAACATACTTTAGGGTGCGAAATGCAAAATACTACCTAAGAAGCTTTTGGATTTAAAGCCTCAATACACTAAGGTGAGACCCATTCTCTGATCTCTCTCTCTTTCTCTATGCAATCTTAAGAAAGACACATATTAGAAGATGATGGAGAAAGAATGAATCTAAAAAACCCTTAAAATCTATAAAAAGAGGAACTTTCTTTCTATATTCTTAAGCAAAAGAAAAAAAAGTAATCAAATTTTAATATATTTTATTTGTTTTATAAAATTTACCTTATGGTAAGTATCATAGTCAATTATGTCTTTAAGAACATGTGTGTGTATGTTACCTTATGGTAAGTGTCATAGTCAATTATGTCTTTAAAAACGTGTGTGCGTGTGCGTGTGTGTGTGCGTGTGCCTGCGTGTGTGTGTGTGTTAATAGTCTTGATTCAAATTTCTTTATCAACAAAAGAAAATGGATATTCTTTTTCCTCTCTCGACACTTTTCATTTGACTTGTAACAAAAGTTCATTTTTCATTTTTCATTCTTGTTAAACTAATCTTTTGGTCTTTATATTCACTTAATTTTTAATTTGATTTCCATATTTTAAAAATCTATGATTAGGTTTTTATAAATTTCAAAATTGTTAATTAGGTCTATATAACTAAACTTCTACTATAACATCATTTTACTTGCTAACTAGGGCATGTGATATAATTGGTTGACATGGACATGGACATCTATTAAAATTTATGTTCTTTCTTGATCTTACAAATTGTGAGATGGGCTTACACCCAAACCACCGTTAGTATCAAAGGCAAGCCATGGGAATGAAAAATCAAAGTGCAGACTAGAACTAGAGAAAGTGTCTAATAGGAAATCGATAGTATAATTTATGAAGGTTTTACAAGAAATGGCATTAAAGGCAACATGAGAGGATGTGGCATGATCACTCCTCATGATCTAGCTACAGTAATATCTTCCTCTTTCTTTAATTATTCCCTTTGAATTCGCCATTGTTTTTCTTCATCTCTTTAGCTATATCCAAACCAACCATCTCCTCTTCCACTTCTTCACATGTTGTAAGATAGTCATATTCAAAGCTCAATTCAAATAGTTCTCTAATTCCCATCTTCATTTGATCTATCTTAAGCTTGCAAGGGCTTTCTTCATCCTCAACCTTGACTTTTTCACTACCTATGTAGCATTCTCTGAATTCCTCCTATTTTTTATTAACGAATTAGTTTTAAATCTTATTAATTATGTCTAATTGCTTATACACTTATTCTCTACTTTGTAGTCCCCTACCCAATAAACTCTCAACACCAGCTACAAATTCTATAAATTCCATTTCAAATGAAAGGAACCCATGTAAATTTTCCATACTATTATTGCTATTTCCAAGCAAAACCTTGCTTTTAGTTTGCTTAGTTTCCTTCTTGTCCATCTCATTGGAACCAACCATAGTTATTGCTTCAGCTGAAGTCATATAAATTGAAATTGTACATAGTTTAGCTACAAATAAGTCGAATACGGGTACCCAATGAAGAAAATGCTTTTTGTTTTCCTTGTCAAAATTTGAATATTCATCTAAAGTGGTTTTAAATTATAGACTGCATCACTTGATGTGGTAGGTTTGTTTCATCTACAATAATATATGTTTCTTCCTTAAGATAGTGATATATTATTAAGGTATTAGTTAGTTCAATTTAACAATTTTTAATTTTAATGGTTGTTTCCTACTGTGTTCATATTATGCATGCATGGCTAACCTTAAGGAGACCCTTGTATTGTAATGTTAGGTAATATTTATGAAGATTATGTTAAATGATAATGGGCTACCTTTAATCATATTAAAACTAATTGAAATAAAATATAGTACAAATAGTATTATGTGATGTCTGTGGTAATTTAGTTAGTGTAATATTCGGTATTTCGTAAAAATACTAAAATGAGTTAATTATAAAAGCATGTCCTCTAAGATGAATGATTTAAGGTCAAATAAAATTAGGATAAAATTTTAAATAACGAAAAATAAGGATTTAAGCATTGAGTTGCCCAAAAATTGAAGCCAGAGTGGTTCAAAAAAATTACTGAAAGTATAGTAGCATTTTCGTAAATATATGAACTTTTTGGAAAACTCACATAAGGGCTTTTTAAATAGAAAATTTGAGCTTTTTAGGGTTCTTAGAAGCCCTGAAAACTATGGAAAACCTTGGGATAGTTAAAACCCCTTCGATGTATGGTTTTGAATGTCAGTTAACCCAAACTTTGACCTTTTCATTCGGGAAGGTTTTTAATTTAAATTGAGTGATTCCAAAGTCATTTTATAAAATAAAAGACCTAAATTTTATGATAGAAACGACAGTTTTAAAAAAAGAGTTAAAACGAGTCTCAAATGAATTAGCCAAGAAAGTGGAACATAAGCGAAATTTTGAGCAAACAATTTTAATCTTCTTTCTTTATAAGAGGCGTCCTCTTTAGCTCCCTCTCTTAACTGAATTTTGTTTTTCCAAAACAAAGGAGAGAGACTAGGGAGAAGGGCATACAAGGAGAAGCTTCAAGGGAGAAGAAAAACAAGGCAAAAGGTATGGAAATTCAAAGCTTTTCTTGGTCCTTCCTTTACAAATCCTCTTTTCCTCTTTCCTATCTTCCTTCCTATGATTTTTTTTAGTGATGTGGGTCTATTTTGGGTGTGATTTAGAGGGAGGAAGTTAGACTTTGAAAGAGAAGGCTGAAGCAAAGAAAGAAGCTCTTGAAGAAACAAGGAAATCAAGGTAAACATCCATGCATCTTTCCTTCTTCTTCTTTGCTTCTTGTGTGTGATGGTTCAGCCAAATGGAGAGCAATTGGGAGGGAGTGAATTCTAACCTAGAACAAGCAAGAAATATAGTTTTTAGGCTATGGAAACCTAGGAAATGCAAAAAAAAAAACTTAAAGAAAAACCATTGAAATTCAAGATAGAAAAGCTAGGGATTCATGAATGTGTTGTAAAATCTAGTTTGATTTAAGAATATCCTAGCTTATGTTAGTGTTTTGAATTCTTAAAACCCCTAAAAAGCCTCCCAAGTGCCTCTTTCATAAAAAAAAATTGAAAACTCCATGGGCTCAAATTGCTCCCTATGGTTTAGCCAAGACAAGAGCAAGGGGCTATAGAATATTTTAATTTTTTTTAAGTTTAGTATGGGACTATATATGATGGAAAATGATGAGAGGAAGCCACAGGAAAGATTTAGAAGTCATAGATTGAGAGTTTGAGGTAGAGGTTCCATATTGTGACCTAAAGAAGTAAATTGTATCTAGGCTCTTAGAAATGAGTGTGTGATGACTTTAAGGATTCTAAATGAAGTTAAGAGACCTATATATAAGAAGAGAATAGAGCTAATTGTAATGTCCAGTCCGGTTTTTGTTAAACGACAAAAACGAGCACATTTTCAAAATAAGTCCCCTAAGATGAGTGATTTAAGGCCAAATAAAATTTGGATAAAATTTTAAATAATAGAAAATGAGGATTTGAGCCTTGAGTTGCCCAGAAACCAGGGTCGGAGTGATTCGAAAAATTTGCCGAAAGGCTAGTGGCATTTTCGTAAATAAGTGTAATTTTGGAAAAGCACCTAGGAGGGCTTTTTAAATGGAAATTTTGAGTTGCCCAGGGTTCTCAGAGGCCCCAAAAACCATGGGAAGCCCCGGGACCGGTAAAACCCCTCCGATGTACTCTTTCCGACGTCGGTTGACCTAAACTTTGACCGGTTCGTTTGGAAAGGTTTTAGCTCCAATTTGAGTGCTTCCAAAGGATTTTTATTAAATTAGGAATCTAAATTTTATAATGGAAAAGACGGTCTTAAAAAAGGAGCTAAAACGAAGGAGAAACGAAGATGCTAAGAACGAAGGGTAAAATTGGCATTAAAGTGTTAAAGGAAGCTTCTTTATATGCCATGTTCTTTCTCTCCTCTCTAAGACCGACTTGCTTCTGCCCAATTTCAGAGGAAAACTCCAGCTTCTTAGGCGCACAAGAGGAGGAGGATTTTGGAGGAAGAAATTCAAGAAAAAGGTAAAAAACTTTAAGAAATTCCATATCCTTCCTTCTTGAACCTTGCTCCTCTCCTCTCAAGCTTTCTTTCTATGATTTTAATGGAGAGTTTGGTGCTATTTTTGGGGCAGAATAGAGAGGGGTATTTCGAAAATTAAGGGAGTAAGCCAACCAAGTGGAAGAACAAGCCAAAGGAAGCAAGAAAATAAAGTAAAACTTCCATTCTTTGGTAGTTTCTCCCTCCCCCTTCCTCTTGCACGAATTTGGCCATCATGAGCACAATTCTTAGGGGCTATTTTCTGTCCAATTTGTGGAGGGGTTAAGGGTTTTAGGTGGCAGTGGTTAAGAATGCCAATAGAATCAAGAAAGGAGCATTAGGAAATAAAATGGAATCATTAGGGATCCAAATATCCCCTTACAAATTTGATTTTATATGAATGTTCTTAGGCTTGAATGAATGTTTAAATGTGCTCCTAAGATCCGTAAGAGGTCCCTTATATGCTTCTTCCTCCATGAAAATAAACAAAACCCCATGAAAAGTCATGAACCTAGAAGTTAGAAAAGTGTAGAGTACTTAAGAGGATTGTAAAAGCTGATTTAATCCATAAGTTCTCTTGGCTATCTAAGTGTTTCCTTGACCTCCTACAACTCTTAACAACCTCCCTAAATGGTTCCCCTATCAAGGAAAAATCAAGAACCTATGAAATCCCATTTATGCTCTAACTTTCGGCCAAGTAGGGATGGCATAGTTAGGGAGAGTTTTAAATTGTTTCAAGCCCATTTTTGAGTCATACATGATGAATAAATGTGAGGAAAAACCTTGGGAAAAATTTAGGAAGCTTAGAGAATGAGTTGGTACTTTAGGTTCTATATTGTGACCTAAGGAAGCAACATGATGTTAGGCCCTTTGTTTTAATTATGTGATGACTCCAAGAGGCTTAAAAGGAGTCAAGAATCATATTTGAAAGTAACGAATGAGACCTAGAAATCATTTGAGGGGTGTTGTTTCATTAAGTGCCAATATAGACCATAATGGAAGTTGTAGAGTAATCTAGGGTTTAAGCAAGTTGCATGGCCCTAGAAATTGTTTCATGAACTTAATTGGCTCCTATAATTTGTGTTTAGGCCAAGAGACACCATTCCCACCAACTTGTGGGTGTGTAGCTAAAAGAGGAGGCTTGAAAGCTAAGGAAAAAGTATGTGCTTGTATACAAGATAGCTCTCTCCACCTTCTCTCATGCATGAATATGTGTTTAGCTTATTTTAAAATGTGTGTATGTGTATTTTCAAGCTTTGAAAAGTATACTAGCATGCCTTTATATGCCATGATACTTGATGCTATGTTATGTTTTCAAATAATTACATGATGTTTGTGTGAGGTTGCTTGAGTGTGGAAAGGCCAAGAACTCTTCACTTTGGTGAAGATGAGCCAAGAACCCTTCCCTTTGGTGAGGATGAGCCAAGAACCCTTGAGCTTGGTTAAGACAAAGTAAAGAGTCTCCCAAAAGTAAAGTGGGCTCCCAAGAGTATGGTTGAGTCTAAAGTGCTTACAGAATGGGTGAGGCAAGTCCAAAATCCATGAGGAGAAGTGTGAGGCCAATCCAAACACTTAATGAGCTCTTGAATGTCTTGTATGATTGATTCACATGCCAAGGTTGCTTTTAAAATGCCTATAATTTCTACTTTCTCTATGCATGCATTTGTGAAACTTGCTTGCACATATTATGTGTAATAGAATGGGAGATGAGTTATTGAGATTAATGAATCTTACTCCCTCCTCTTAAATGTCCTAATATGCTAGGTGGACCAAGTGGACATGGCAATGGGAGCCAACCACATTGAAGAAAGAAGATTATCACCCTTATGCTTGAGTTTTGGTCTTTTGATTCACAATGAGACTTCATAATGTATATTATTATTGTAAATAGTCTATGACCCCTTGGACAAATGTAAAAATGATATTATGTGATAGATAAATAAATGAGTATGGTGTATGTATTCTAGAACATAAATTGAGTGTTTATGCCAATGTATGCATTTGAGAAAAGCTTGGTGTAATGTGTATAAGTGAGGGTGAAAAGGCCAAAATGAGATGCAAATGGTTTGGGACCATTTGGGCAGCTTCCCCAAGTCTTAAACATACTTTTAAACTTGCCCAAAAGCTTCCAAGACTAAAAGAAATCCATTTGGCAATTTTGGTACCCAATATGGAACTAAAATTGATCATAATGGAACCCTAGGCCACTTTTTAGCCAAATGAGTTAGCCTTACACTGAAACTTGGCATGCAATTAGGTCTCATTGAGAGCTTTCTGTAAAGTTAAAGATCATAATTTTTGGAGACCTAGAGAATATTTGATGAATTTTCAAATTTGGAATTTTTCATGGATTTTGGTATGGGTACTGTTCATACTGGCAGTTTTGTATTCTGTATCACCTGATAGCCAAATGGTGTCCAATGCTTATGAAATTTTATATAGATAAACTAGAGGTCATAAGATTTTTGTGACCACCAAGATCACCTCATTTGGAGGTCTGAGCAATGAGTTATGTATGTTTGAAGTTAACTGTCAGTATCAGTAGCGCCCAGGAGTCCATTTATTGTTCCATAGGTTCCAGCTAACTAAACGTATCTGTTTCATTTTGGAATTATTTTTAGTATCAAGTTAACATTTTTAGCTTTCCAGAATGAGCAAATTTTTGTGATTTCGATTTTTATAAAATTAGTTATGAATTTCAGAAATTTGTATTAGTAAACTGAACAACAACCCAGGTAGCCAGCGACTCTGTAGTGTTTTGGATGTCAAACGTCCTGTATGATGAATTTTATGACCTGAGTGTATTTTTAGTGTGAAGTATACATCCTAAGCTTTCCATAATGACAAAGATTGCATCATTTTGAATTTTCTAGATTTAGTTATGATTTTCCAAAATTGGGTCAGAAAATGGAGCAAATATGACCGAAAATGTGCTTGTTTATTTTGAGCTCCATTTCAGTTTTCATGGGTTGTAGGCATGTTTTTGTGATGCAAATGAGTTGTAATAATGAAATTAAATATGAGGAAGTATAGTATGAGCTCACACGGTCCATGTGACACCGAATTGAATTTTTTTTATATAGCGCAACGCGGAAAAAGTTTATTATTTTCATCCCCTTTTTCATATGATCTTGTGGGATTGATAATACAAAGCTTATAAATGGCATTAAATGAGCTAGAAGTTATGGTGTTACACCAAGAGCTTGAACTATGGTAGTTGCTTCATTAGGCCTTTTATGGAACCATTATGTAACCATGGAACCAAGTCTGCTTCTTTAGTGTGTGTTTAATGTTAAGGCTTGTTTCAAGAATATAATTAGATGATATTTGTTATGTTTAGACCAATAAATCAAGCTCCATCCAATTTTAGGCGTGTGACCAAAGAGGGAGGAAAATAACCAAGGGAAAGAATTGTGTTTTATTCAAAAGGTAGCTCTTCACTCCTTCTTGTATGCATTCTTGGTTATATGTATGTCATTGGATGCTTGTATGTGTATTTGTATCTTGAGACATGTCATTTTATGTTGTTTTATTGCATTAGTACCAATATACTTCTTAAATTATGTTTTGGTTATGAAACTTACTCTTATGGGTGAGGTTGTACCAAAAGTCCCTTAAAATGAGTGAGGTGAAGCCAAAAGTCCTTAGAAATGGGTGAGATAAGGCTAAAAGTCTCAAGGATGAGTGAGGTTAAGTTAAAAGTCCTTAGACCAAGAGTGAGGCTAATCCAAAAGTCTCCAAAATGGGGTGAGACTATACCAAAAGTCCTTAGAGTATGTTCTTAACTTTGACATGTTTTTATGGCATGAAAAATTTAGATTGAATGGCTCTTGCTTATGTTGAATGCATGCTTATGATCCTTGACATATTTCTATGCCTTGGTTGCTTCCTTGAATGGGTATTTGAGCTATTGAGATTCTTTGAATCTTACCCTCTTCCCTCTCCCATTTTACCATGTCTAGTTGAAGTTTAAAGAGACCAAAGTGGAAACCAAAAAGCATAATTGGTTATGTTTTGACATTAGTGTATTTTTTTATGTAATGAGATGTCAAATTTTGTATGTACATAAGCCCTTGGGCAAATGTAAATGTATATGAATGTATGGTACATATCAAATTTGGAACCAAATCAATGAGAATGCATAATTTGACCACTTAGTGGACCATTCTTGATTATGTAATTAGCCATATGGGGTAGTGAGTTTAAGATGTATGAGATTTTGGACCACTTGAGAAGCTTATACATGATGTGTTTATGCTATAAAATATACTCAAGTTGTGGTAGGGAGTCTAGGAAGTCATTTGGAACCTAATTGACCCCATTACGGCATCAAAATTGCCATAACCTTGAGCTATGTCAAAGGCTAACTTGATGAGCTAGTTTTTACATGAAATTTGGCATGTATATAGGTCTCACCTAGAGCTTTCCACAAAGCTAAAGAGCACCTAATTTGAAACTTTAGAGAATTTATTATGATTTTTCAAAGTTAGAAAAATTTGATAGTTTTGGCAGTGGTACTGTGTAATTAGTCAGTTTCTTTGCCTATGTTATCTGTGGGTCAAATGGTGTCTAATGGCTATGAAATTTTATAAACATATACTAAGCATGATAAGCTTTCTGTAGCATTTAAGAGCACCTCATTTGGATTTATATTGAGAGAGAAATGAATTTTTGAAGTTCCATATTAGCATCAGAGATGCAGCTAGACCTCTATTACTATTCCGTTAGTTTTTAGGTACTAAACACTTCTATTTTAGTCTAGAGTTATTTTTATCCTTTAGTTAACATCCATAGATTTCCAAAATGGTATGGTTTACTAGGTGTTGATTTTTTTAGAATTAGTTATAAATTTTTAAAATTTATATCAGTAAAAAGTGATAGCAAACTTGGATAGCCAGACTTTAGTATTATTCTATTGTCAATCATAGTCCAGCTGATGTTTTCATGATCTGGAATGATTTTTAACCTATATTTGACATTTAGCGAATTTTAAAAAGCTATCATTTGCTTGATTTTGATTTTTCTAGAATTAATTGTGATTTTTCAAAATTGGTGTCAGAAACCTAAATTCTAGACCTAAGGCAAAACTTCCTTTTTTTCTAATGTGTTGCTTATAAACCTATATGTATGGAATATTTTGCAATGGTTATGACTTTTTTAGATGGAATATAAGTAGGGAATGATATTAATGAATCCACGGGGTCCATGAAGCGAAATTCAAAATTTTAAAGTACAATGCAATGCAAGAAAATACTATTATTTTATTCCTTTTTTTTTTTTAACTTGTATGAGATTAAGAATGAGCACCAGTCTAAAGGGATTAATGAATTATGGTATTACAGTTAATAGAATAAATTGTCTACCTAATAGGAAGGAATACTTTTAGTAAGTAATCTTAAAGCTTAGAATAAAGTTAGGCAAGATGAGACTAAGATTTTGAGCACATCGAATAAGATGAAGTTCATGCGATTCTAAGAATGAATTAATCATCTTTATATACAATTTAAATCAGTGACAAATGGTATAAGGTTTGACTATATACAATTTAAATTAGTGGCATATGGTACTATGGTTTGTCATAATGGAAAGTTTAATCAATCAAGCATGAAGGCATTATGAATAGGTACTATATAAGTTAAAATATGTGGCAATTATAAAACTAGTGATGGGAGATAGATGTCAAAAGGATCTTTCAAAGGCAAACATTGTGATGTAAGGTATAACCTCATACCAAGTATAGATGATTAACCAATTTGTGTCTAAATATCTAAGTGCAAATCTTGTACAATGAGTATGGCATTTCTTAATCACATTGTTTACAATGATGGTAAGGTGGCATAGATCAAGACAAATTATAGGGATATGTGTGCTTAAAAATTTTTTTGAGGCTTAATATGTTACTAGTGATGTTGTTAAAGGAGATCTTAATATTAAGGTTTCCTTTTATTTGAGAAGGATATGTAGAGTTTTTAAAGATTAAACCTTTTAAGAAAAAGAAGAAGATCACTAGAGTAACTTGTATAATTTTTATTAAGGACTTTAAATATAGAAATATTAAGAATCTATTAAGAAAAAGGATAATTTAAGATCACACAAAATGGTCTAAAATAAAATCATCACACAACTTGATTTAATTAGTACTTAGATGATGTAAGATTAAGAGAAAGGATGAATAGGAGGTATTAAGTATATGGGGTTAGTAACTTTTCTTTTTAAAGGACTTTGAAAGTGATTTGAAAACATAATTTATATAGTTCGTGTGTTTCTAATGTATTATATATACATATAGTAAAATAATAGATTGCTTGAACAAGGTCATGCTTAACCCATGTCTCTTAGCCAAGTTCTAACAAATGTATTAGATTTAAAATAAATAAATAAATAAAATAAGGATGCACAACTGAAAAAAAAAAGGTAATTTAAGATGTAGTAAGTACTAACAAAGTTTTATCAAGATGCCAAGTATTAGAAGGAGAAATCTAAGTATTCATAGTAAAATAAGCTACCCTAATAGATTAAGTTGAAGACGAGGGAGTAGTAAAATGGGCTTATGATTACATTAAACTCTGCAGTGGAAACATTGTATTGATGTAGATAATGGTTAACATGTAATCAATTTTATGCACTTATTTCTTATAAAATCGACTTATAATGTAGTTCTATATGCATAAATTTACATCAATAAGTGTAGTTGTACTATGTTTGTTCTAATGTTCAATATCTCATATGGTGGACCATAGTTACAATTAGGAGCTTAAAAAATTTCTATCTACCCCTAGTACAATTCATTTATGATAACAATTACCACATTTGTGTTAAGATGATGTAGTTGAACTTTTACACAAGAGACACTTTAAACCTTCTATGAGATAGCCTAAGGCTAATGATCTAAGCCATACTTTTAAGAGTGGAAACAATGTAAAGGTGTTATAGGAATGGAAATAATTAAAGAAACTTTTATGGATGCTTAAGGTAGAAACATATCATATGTTGATTAACCAAGACTTTAATGTATCAATGTTATAAAATTTTTCTTTTTAGTAGTCATATGGTTTTTAGATTTTTGTATATGCATAGTAGGTATAATTTAGATAGAAGATTAAGTTAAGTTCAACACTAGTAGGACCAATTAGGTATTCATGAAGAAATAGGACCTATGGCATATCCTTTATATCTACCACTTGAATAGGCTAAAGTTCATCCTTTGTTTCAATTTTTCATGATGTGTAAGTATTTGCCATCACATGACAATAGGCCTTAATAGGTTTAATTAAGGAAGAAGTTAACCTATGGAAATAGGCACATGACATAAGCTTAAGTATATGTATTAGTTATTGGAGTTATTATTGATGGTCATATGTTTTCAGTAGGTTTACTTACATGGGAATTGACCTATATAGTAAGGTTAATTGACATAGTGAAGAGTAAAGTAGGTATTTAAGTTTGAAATTTGGGGATCAAAATTTTTTAAGAAGGGAGGAATGTAATAACCCAAAATTTTAGTTATAGATTAGTAAAAAAAAATTGAATGGAAATTGAAAAAAAAATAGAGTTAAATATATTAAAGGATGGTTAATAGCTTAAAATTGACTTAATGGACCATAAAATCTAAAATTTTCATTCTCATAGTAGTATATACTAGACAAGAATCTTGGCACATATGTTGTAAACATTATATTTTAGCTTAGCAAATGAAAAAAGAAAAATCAAAGTGAAAAAAAACAAGCTAAATTAATAAATTACAAGAGACCCATTAATAAGTGGAAGAATGAAATTAGTGGGCTCTTGGTCTTAAGCAAGAATGGAGTTATATCTATGTATGTATGTGTGTGTATGTGATAATAAAAGAAAAGATAAGACTGGCCAAAAAAGAAAAAAGAAAAAAGAAACCCTTTTTTTTGTTTTGCTTTAGACTAAAATAACACAGCTCACTCCTCTTAGTATCTTCAAACCTTTTTCTTGAAGCTTTATGATTCCTTTCTTTCTTCATTTTTTACTACTTTTCATCCTTTGAAGCCTGCCACATGCGACCTTATCTAGCTAGTTCCTTCATCCTCTTGAATTTTTGGTGTTCCGTCTGCTTGCATTCTCCGCCATTGTGAAATTGTGTTGGTGGTGTCTTATCCCCTGTTCTATAGTATTACTGTGAGTGAGTTGGAGAATAGAGTTGAGCCTTATTATTTCTCCTTGTTGCTAACTTTTTCCATGATTTGTGCCTTGTAAGGTTTAAAACTTTCCCCACCCATTTATGCTATAACTTTTCCTCATTGTTTTTCTAGCACGCTATTTGTTTATGATTTTAAAGTCGTAAAATTTAAGAGAAAGGAATCTTGAAAATTTCTTACTTCTTATATCTGACCAAGTCTCTTCGCTTCCATAAAAATGGTGTCAAGTTAGGACTAGTAGGTAGAATATCTCATTATCTATATTCTTGTTTTCCATTAGCTAAAGTTAAAAAAAAAAAAAAGAATTAGTAATTGTTTAAGATATTAAATATCTAAGTTTTTTGTCTAAGATCTAATTTGAATAGAAAAATTTTAATTAAAATGGGAGGACTTTCAGGTAAGCTATTCTAAAGAGGAAAAGTATAACAACCAGAATTTCTGAAATTTTTCTAAATCCTGAAATTTTTTTAAGTCTGCTGGCTACAACCCAGCTATAGCAAATGTACCTGTTCGCTATAACAAGAATTCACCTAGCTATAACGAATGTACTAGTTCGCTATAGCAAGAATGCTTCTAGTTATAGTGAGTTCGGATGTCCCATACAAAAACTAGGGAGTTTCTCATAATAGTGCATGCCGTAACAAGAACAGGGGTCTGGGACTAATACGTGCTCGCCGTAGTGAAGGTTATTTTTCACTATAGAGAGGGTGGATTTGGAAAAGTATGAAAAAGTGTGTTTTTGCTTCTTAAAGACCCCAGAAGCTTATCTTCCTGTCTAATCGACTTAAGTTTTAACCAAAACAGGGAAAAGGGGCTTAAGAAAGTGAAAGACAAGAGAGAGACCAAGAGAAAGAAGGAAGAACAAGGAATAAGTAAGCATAACTTGAAATTTCCATAGCTTTTCTTCTTAAAATTTTGTTCTTCTCTCTTTGTCCTTTCTTTCTATGGTTTTGGTTGTTGAATTGGCTTTATTTTGGGCCTAAGTCAGAGGTAGAAGTGTAAGGATTTAAGGAGCAGATTTAGGCAAAGGAAAAGCCTCTTAGAAAGAACTTGATTTAAGGTAACTTCTTTCCATTTTGTTGTATCTTCTTCCCTTGCTTTTTCTTAAGTATGTTGGCCAAGAACAGAACCATGAGAGGAAGGAAGTTCTTACCTAGAACAAGTATGAACCATTGAAATAGAGTGTGAGAAGTTGAGAAATGCAAAGGAATTAGAAGAAGAATTAGTGAAATTCTATAGGAGAAAATTAGAGATTCTCAAATACTTTGTAGAGTTTTCCTTGACGCAAGAATCCCCTAACCTTTGTAAGTGTTTATTGAGTTCAAAGAGAGTAATTGAGTGTTATTTATTATGTCTAGGCCCACGAGAATCGACTCCATCTAGTTACAGTTGTGAGACTGAGAATGGAAAAGAGAAGTTGAAAGGGAAGGATTATGTTTAATTGCCAAGGTAGCTCTCCACTCTTTCTTGATGCATTCTTGGATGTATGATGGTCATTGTATGCTTACGTATGCACTTGTATCATGAGACATGCCATATGTCATTACCTTGATGCATTAGTACCAATTTGCTTATATTTTGGTTTATGAAAAATTGCTCATAAAGGGTTAAGTGGTGCCAAAAGTCCCATGTGATAGGTGAAGTAGTGCCAAAAGTCCCATGTGATGGGTGAGGTGGAGCCAAAAATTGCTAGAAATAGGTGAAACAAGGTCAAAAATCTCATGGATGAGTAAGGCCAAGTCAAAAGTCCCTAAACCAAAGATGAGGTTAATCCAAAAGTCCTAAAAATAAGGTGAAGCTAGACCAAAAGTCCTTAGAGTTTATTCTTGGCATTGATATGATAGTCATGGCATGTAAATCATGTGTTGTATGAGTTTGAATGGTTGGATGCCTACTTGCATGCTTTGACATGTTTATATGTCTTGATTGCTTCCTTGAATGAGTGTATGAGCTATTGACATTCTATGAATCTCACCCCCTTCCCTCTCCCGTCTCATATGGCCCAAGTGGAGCTCAAGAGCCAAAGGGTAGAGGCCATGAGGCATAGATGGTCATTTCTTGACACTTTTGCACAATTATGCATAGTTTGATGCATAGAAAAGCCAAAGTGCTTATGCATACATATTCTTTTTAAGATGTAAATGTTTAAGCAAGTGTAAAAGTATATATAAATGATGTGTGAACCATATATGGAACCAAAGCAATGGATATGTGAGATTTGGCCCCTTGGTGGCTTGTATGTAGTAGTGCATTTTTGCCCGTAGCACAAGTGAGTTTGAGATGTGTGATAGTTTGGACTACTTGGGAAACTTACATATGTTGTGTTTATACTTTAAAACTTACCCAAGAGGTGCTAGAATATGTAGGAGACCATTTACCCTCATTTTGAACTATATATGGGGTCAAATTTATCAAATTCGTGAGTTTTGTCAAGATATGAACAAATGAGCTCTTCTTGATATGAAATTTAGCATGAATCTAGATCTTGTTAAGAGTTTTTTGGAAAGTTAAAGTACAAAATATTTAGAGGTTTATGGAATATTTGGTGAATTGTTAAAGTTAGAGAATTTTTTGGTTTTGGTAAGTATACTGTGCTAATGAATCTGAAAATAAATCTGTGTCATTTATAGGACAAATGGTGTCTAATTGTCATGAAATTTTATAGGTATAAACTAGACATCTACAGTGACCTATACCAACTTGAAACACCTCAATTGGAGGTCTGTAGAGGGAGAAATAATTTTTTGAAATTCTATGTTAGCATTAGGGAAGCAAGCCGACCTTCATTTCTGTTCCATCAGTTTTCGAGGTCCAAAGGCTATTGAAATGATCCAGATTTATTTTTTCCCTATACAGTCGTAGCTTTCCAAATTGGTATAATTTGCCCAGATTGGATTTTTATAGAATTAGTTATGAATTTATTAAGTTCATGACGGTAAACTGTATCAGTACTAGGGACAGCCGAACCTTTATGGCTTTTGTGATATCAAACATGGTCCAAACACTATGATTGTGGCTTGGAATTATTTTTATTGTAAAGTTAACATCTAGAGCTTTCCAAAAAGCTATGATTTGCTTGATTCTCATTTTTCTAGAATTAGTTATAATTTTCTAAAATTAGAGCCAAAATCTGACTTTTAGGCCCATTTTGAAAAATTACATTTTCTAGTTTTTGGCTTCATATCCATGGTTCATGGGTTGTTTTATGCTATGTATGAGTTGTATAAATGGAGTTTGAGTAGAAAATATGATTGACGAGTTCATAAGACCCACAGGGTAAAGTATGATAGTTTAAACCCTCGATATATAGCATTGAAATGCCACAGTTTTTACTTTTTTCTTTGAAATTTTATGGAATCAAGCCTAAGCGAAGCCTAGTTAAGATTAATATATTATGGTGTTATAGCATGTCTAATAGCAAAGAAGTGGGTTAATAGTTCTATAGATGCAAAGTGCATTAGTGAGCTCCATGTGCTGTGCTAGTGGCCTTTTAAATATTATTGAGTAATTGAAAGGCTAATGTTGGATGTTCTTTCTTGGAATAGGCTACTCAATAATAAGTAAATAACTATAATTAATTAATTAATGCAATAATTAGTAATATTGATTAGGCCAAAGTGTATACTTTGATTTGTGGCTTATTGATAATTGTGGGTTCCTAATTATACATAAACTTATAAATCTGTACCTCTTATGGTTCATTTTTGAGCTGACTACTTGTGCTAAATTTGAGCCTAATATATGTTAATAAAGGTATGAATAATACACCTTTATCCCTTATGTCAACACCCTTACTTCCATACATCTTTGACAATTTGGATGAGTAATGATTTGGTGTTATTTGTATTAGGAAATATTAAAGACTAAGTTTTAGCTAGGGTTGAATAATTGGTGCCATGTATTTTGGGACTTAAAGAGTCTAGGTGCATGATATTGTTAAATTAAATCACTCTAGTTTTGATTGGCTGAACAATGTCATTGTGGCCTTTTAGGAAATTAGGGACAAACTTACCTTTAGGGACTTATTGGAAGCAATGGTAGAATGTACCACAGCAACGTTACCTACACTATGAGTAGATAACATCCTATTTGTAGAATTCATGTTATTCACATATTTTTCTACCTTGCATTTTTTATTATTTCATGAAATATCATGATTTCTAAATTCTAAATTTCCAATTGTATTGATGTTCATTAAGAAATATTTTAATTACATTAAGTTTCTTGATTTATAAATGGTTGACATATAGATGGAATCAATGGGACTAATCCCAAAAATTTTTTACAAATCTTGTTGTTGATTTTATATAAGAAGTGTTTTAAGTATAAATTTAAGATAAGATAATTCCATACATGACAGTAATGTTTTATGGAAGGATTGATTATGGAACACTGGCCGCTAACACTAGTTCCATTAGCTCTTAGCATGCCTTGGTTGAACCCTAGCAAGTAGGGGCTATAGGAGTTGTGAGTCCCATATGTCAACCATCACATGTGGAATTGAGGGATATTATTTTACATGAATTAAAAACTCACAACAAACTTTATTTTATGTGAGCTGAGAACTCATAAGAAATAGTTATTACCCAGACATAACAAACGATTATTTCTCTATGTAACAATCGGGAAAAGGGAAAAGGAAAAGAAAGAAGAAAGTTGGAAAGTTTTGAAATCCAGAAATTTTTCTAAGTCTGCTCGCAATAGCGAGAAATGGTCTCGTTATAGCGAGAGTGTCTATTCGCAATAGTGAAAGTGATTCTAGCTATAGCGAGTGTGCAGGCAGTCCATACAAAAAATCAAGAAGTTGCTCGCCGTAACGTGCGCCATAGCGAGAGTGGGAGTCTGGAACTGGTACGAGTTCGCCATAGCAAAGGTTAAACCTCGCCATAGCGAAGGGAACTGATACGTGCTCGCCATAGCGAAAGTTAAATCTTGCTATAGTGAAGGTAGCTGATACGAGCTCGACGTAGCAAAGGTTAATTTTTGCCGTAGCGAGGGTCAATCCGGAAAAGCGTACAAAGCGAGAATTTGACTCCTTTAAATGCCCCAACTCATTCTTTCTCTCTTATTTGCCCTAGACTTCGACCCAAGGAGAGAAAAGAGGCGTAGAGAGTGAGAGAGACCAAGAGAAGGAGGAAGAACAAAGGAAAGGTAAACAAGCTCCTCTCATTTCTTCTTAGAATCTTGATCTCCTCTCTTTGCCCTCTCTTTCTATAGTTTTATTTGTGAGATTAGTGAGGTTTTGGGCATGGGTCAGAAGAGGAAAAGTAGAAAACACCCTTAAACCTCTTTGTTTCCCTTGAAAATGTTGTTTCTACTACCATGAGAGCTTGAGAGAGAGGAAGAATTGGTGACATTCTAGAGAAAGAGAGAGAACCTCTAGGTTCTTGTATGTTAGGAGGGTTTGCTCTGAAGATTACATTCTAAGAGAGCAATTTATGCTCTTTGATGTGTCTAGGCTTAAGTGAAGCACCTCCATCAAGGTGTGAGTGTGAAATCAAGAAGGGAGAAGAGGAATTGAAAGGAAAATCTAGTGTTGGCTCATAAGGTAGCTTTATTTCCACTCTTTCTTGTTGCATTCTTGGATGTAATAGTCATTGTATGTTTATGTATATGCTTGTTGTGTGAGATATGCCATATGTTATTGCCATGATGCATTGTTACCAATGTACTTGTAAGATGGATTGTGAGAATTGCTCGGGTGAGGTAGTGCCGAAAGTCCCTTGAGATGGGTGAGGTAAAGCTGAAAGTCCCTTGAGATGGGTGAGACAAGGCCAAAAGTCTCATAACCGAGTGAGGCCAAGTCAAAAGTCCCTAAACTCGGGTGAGGCTAGACCAAAAGTCCCTAGAGCTTACTTGTGGTATTGTTGTGATCTCCATAGCATGTACAATATGTATTGTATGTTTAAGAATGGTTAGATGCTTAATTACATGCTTTGACTTGTTATATGCCTTGATTGCTTCTTTGAATGAGTGCATGAGCTACTGAGATTCCATGAATCTCACCCCTTCCCCTCCCAACTTAACATGCTAGGTGGAGCTCAAGGAGAAACAAGTGCACACCAAGGAGCCTAGAAGCATGTGTAGCTAAACTTTAGCTTTATTTTGGTCTTTTTGATGTAAAGTGGTGCCAAAATGAATATGCACCTTTTATTTTTGAGATGTAAATGTTGTATCAAGTGTAAATGTATGGATATATGATGTACAAACTATGTAGAGAGCCAAATTAATGGAAATGTGGGTTTAGCCCCTTTTTGTTGAATGTATGTGATAGTGTACTTTTGCCCGTAGCATAGTGAGTTTGAAATGTATGATGATTTGGACCACTTGGACATGTTATATAGACTATTTTCATGCTTTTAAACTTGTCCATGAGTGGCTAGAACATGTGAGAGGCCATTTGGACCCATTTTGGACCTTTTGGGTGCCAAAACTATTAATTTTGTGAGCTACGTCAAAGTATGACCAGATGAGCTCCTCTTACCATGAAATTTGGTATGCCTCTGTAGTTTGTAGAGAGCTTCTTGGAAAGCTAAAGTGAGTAATATTTGGAGGTCTAGAGAATATTTGGTGAATTGTTGAAATTTGAAAAAATTGATGGTTTGGTCATGTACTGTTACTATAGGTCCGAAAATGAAACCATGTCATTCATAGACCAAATGGTGGCCAAATGTCATGAAATTTTATACACATAAACTAGACAATCACAGTGACCTGTACCAACTAGAATCACCTAAATCTGAGGTCTGTAGAGAGAGAACAAACTTCTGAAGTTCTGTATCAGCATCAGGGAGCCACCTGACCTCCGTTACTATTCCATCAGTTTTCAGGGTCTAAGGGCTACTGAACTGATCTGAACTTATTTTTCTCCTCTAGTAGACATCTGTAGCTTTTCAAATTGGTATAGTTTGCATTGATTGGATTTTTTTGGATTTAGTTATGGATTTTCGAAGTTCATGATAGTAAGCTGCACCAGAAACAGGGACAGCCGGACCTTTGTCTGATTTTTTATGTCAAACAAGGTCCAAACGCTGAGATTATGGTTGGAAATTATTTTTCGTGTAAAGATAACACTTAGAGCTTTCCAGAGAGCTATGGTTTACTAGATTCCCATTTTTTTATAATTAGTTATAATTTTCCAAAGTTAGAGCCAAAATATGACTTTTGGGCCCAAGTGAGAAATTGCATTTTTCTGGTTTTTGGCTCTATACCCGTGGCTTATGGCTTGTTTTATGCTATGTATGAGTTGTATAAATGGAGTGTGAGTAGAGAATGTGAATGATGGGTTTACAGGACCCACAGGGCAGAAGATGAGTGTATAAAACCCCGTTTCATAGCATGAAATACCACGGATTGGTATTGGTTCTTTGGAAATCATATGGAACCGAGCCCTGTGAGAGGCTAGATAGCGGTAGTAGATTAAAGTGTTACACTCTACATAGGCTATATGCGCACAAAGGCTATTCTATTTTGAGAAAGTGCTTCCAACAAATAAAAGTTTTTGAAAGAATATTGTTTAGAAATTTTTCCATACATTTTTGAAAGTTGAATACTTTTATTATCATTTTTTAACTAACTCATGATTATTGTAATAGTTAAATTTTCATATGTACTTTCAAGTTTGGAAGTTTAGAATTTATTCATCATATTAGAAGCATAGATTTTGAGTTTAGAAGGTCACGAGGTATGTATGTATTGTATTTTATATAATCATTTATTTAATGTTCATTCATTATTTAATTAATCAAGAGGTGTTATTTACATGATAAATATTTAGGCTTTCTAATAGTAGAGTTGAACTAGAGTCCATACTAGTAACATAAGGGGACTAATCTTTCCTTTGGAGCATCTCACATTGTTTCATGTGGGTATTGCATGTCTTATTGACTAAATATATATATGTATTTTTGTAATCTAGTTATAGCTCTATAAATTTTACAAGCCAAACCTCCCATCCCAATTTAGGTTATGTAGTTAATTAGCTTTAGAGCAAAGCTTTTCTATGTGTATTTTTGAGTTTATGACTGTTATAGAAATTTTGGAATATCTTACTTTCAAGGGAGACTCTGTTGAGATTCTTATAGAAAAATGGAATGAATTAATTCAAGTAATGAAAGCTTTTTAAATTAATGAAGGTGTACTCTTTATAATTGTGCGTTCTTGGATTGATTTTTCTTCTTATTAGTTTGTCAATTTTGAAAGCAAGTTAAATCCTAGATTGTTTGAATAGACTAATAGATACGAGATTCATCTCATATCTATGTCATTCACATCTCCAAATTTGGGGCGTGACAATAACCTTAAATTTGTTTGGTATATTTTTTAGATTATTTTGAATGTTTCTTTAATTAGATAATTACTACAAAAATAAAACAAATGATAAGTATATAATCCATAGTAATTAGGTAAATTAGATAATTACAAAAATTAACTAAACTAATAATACTATAAACCAATACTTATTTAAAATTAGTAATCAAATTACATAATATATGAATTATATAAAACAAATAACAAATATTATTAATAGCTTTATTATTATATGTTTTTATATTTTTTTTCTTTAATCTATCAACAACAAATAAATTAAACAAGTGGATATGAATGTTTTTTGTATATAATAATTACGTAAGCATGCTTATATATTATCTATAATTTATTAGTATTTTGATTATCTTCATTTTTTGAAAAATTTCAAACGACATTAATATGCTTGTATAAATATATATTTATTGAATTAATATAAATGTTAGATATGCAGTAAGTATTCTTTGCAATCCCAAATAGATTCTATATAGTGCAATTGGAGAGAAATAAAGAGAAAAGAGAGAATGGATGTAAAGTGATGAAGTATGCTCAATGCATATTATCAACTCTTTGTGTCACACTATTTCTAACTACATAATTATAAAACTACAGAGGATCCAATTTGTTAGATATGATATAACACTATAAATTCTAGCTCATTTCATGCCATTTATAAGCTTTATTTCATCAATTCCATAAGAACATATGAAAAAGGGGATGAAAATAATGGATTTCTTCGTATTATGCTATATTTAAAAATTTGTAATCAGTGTTATGTGGACCATGTGAGCTCATACTATATATCCTTATATTTAATTACCTCAAAAAAGTCATTTTCATCATAAAATCATGTCTATAACTCATGGAAACCGAAATAGAGTGTGGAATATGGAGCTCCATTCTCGGCCAGAATTGCTCTACTTTCTGACTAAATTTTGAAAAATCATAACTAAATCTAAAAAAATTGAAATCATGCAATCTTGGTCATTTTGGAAAGCTTTAGATGTCTACTTCACATAAAAATATGCCGAGATCTTAAAATCCATCACAGAGGGCATTTGACATCCAAAATGGTTCAAAGGTCTGACTGAATTCTGGAACTGTCACAAAATTTTACAGAAAACTTTAAAAATATCCAATTAATTTCACAAAAATCCAATCCATACAAATAATTCCAATATGGAAAGATGTGGATGTTAAGTAGAGAGGAAAAATCCAGACCTCAGAATTCGATGGAACAGTACTTTTGGTCAAGCAAATTTACTGATACTGGACAGAAACTTCGAAAATTCATATCTCCCTCTCTAGACCTCCAAATGAGGTGCTTTGAATTGGCACGAGTCACTGTGATTGTTTAGTTTCTTTATATAAAATTTCATAACAATTGGACATTATTTGAGCCTTGGGTGATGGAGTTTAATTTCGGACCAAATGAATAGTGTAGCAAACCAGAAACATAAATTTTGCCAACTTTGAAAAATCATCAAATATTCTGTAGACCTCCAAAAATTATGATCTTTATCTTCCCAAAAATCTCTCAATGAGACCTAATTTTATGTCAAATTTTAGATCAAGACTAACTCATTTAGCGAAAAAGTGACATATGGTTCCATAATGATCAATTTTAGCTTCATATGGGATACTAAAGTTGCCAAATGAATTTTCGTTGGTCTTGGCACTTTTTGGGCAAGTCTAAAAGTACATTTAAGACTTGTGTGAACTGCCCAAATGGTCCTAAACCTCATGCATCTTATTTTGGCCATTCAACCCCCACTTATATACATATTCATCAAACTTTCAATTTTCATACTTTGCATTACATACTCAAAACATATGCTAGAGGTTATACATCATATTTATACATATAAACATCACATAATAGTGTATTTATACATGTCTCAAGGGTCGTGATACAATTAAAACACCATATACATTAAGAAACATAATTATGGTTCCAAAATGGGTAAAACTAGGATAAGCTTGTCACTTTTCCTTTTTCATTGTTGTTGGCTCCTTTCACCATAGTTACTTGATCCACCTAGCATATTAGATCATTGGAAAGGAGGGGACAAGATTCAAAGAATTTTAATAGCTCATCTCCCATTCAATCATACATAATATGTGCAAAGCAAGCTTTACAACGTATGCATGGAAAAATGGAAATCATAGACATTTACAAAGCAAACTTGGCATGTGAATAAATCATACAAGATATTCAAGAGTTCACCAAGTGCTTTGATTGGCCTCACACTTCTCCTCATAGATTTTGGACTTGCCTCACCCATTCTTTAAGAGTTTTGGACTCAACCATACTCTTGGGAGCCCACTTTACTTTTGAGAGACTCTTTATTTTATCTCAACCAAGCTTAAAGGTTCTTGGCTCATCCTCACCAAAGGGAAGAGTTCTTGGCCTCTCCACACTCAAGTAACTCATACAAATATCATGCACTCATTAGAAAACATAACATGGCATCAAAGATCATGGCATATAAAGGCATGCTAGCATACTTTTCATAGCTTGAAAATACACATACACACATTCTAAAATAAGCTAAATACACATTCATGCATGAGAGAAGGTGGAGAGAGCTACCTTGCACATAATTACACACTTTGTCTTTTGGTTTCAATCTCCTCTTTTTGGCTACGCACCCACAAAAGTGTGGGGAAGGTTCCTCTTGGCCTAGACATGATTTAAAGAAGCTAATTAGGTATATGGAATGAATTCTAAGGCCACATAAATTGCCTAGACCCTAGCTTACCTTATAAGCCTCATTATAGTTCCATAATGACACCTAAGGAAGCAACACCCTTCAATTAACTTTTAGGCGCCCTTCTCTTTATTTATATATGATTCTTGACTCCTTTTAAGTCTCTTGGAGTTATCACTTAATTAAAACAAGGAGCCTAAACACATGTTGCTTCTTTAGGTCACATAATGAAGTCTATGTCACCAATTCATTTTCCTTGAGTTCTAAATTTTTTCCAAGGCCTCTACTCATCTTCACTCATCACATATGACTCAAGAATGGCCTTAGAAAAATTTAAAACTCTCCTTAGCTATTCCAACCCTCCTTGGTCGAGACATAGAGCAAATGGGCCTTCCATAGAGTTTTGTTTATTTTTTCAAGGGAGGATGCATATGGGGAACATCTCAGGGAGCTTAGGAGCATGTTTAAACATTCAATTAAGCCTAAGAACATTCATATTAAATCAGATTTGCAAGGGAGTATTTGGATCCCTAATGGTTCTATCTTGTTTCCTAATGCTCCTTTCTTGATTCTATTGGTTCCTTCTTAATCCTTGCCATCTAAAACCTCTAATCCCTCCATGAATTGGACAGAATATAGCCCCTAAAGAATGGGCCCTTGGCTGAACGGAATTGGCAAGGGTGAAGGGGAGGAAGAGGCTATTAAAGGATGGAGAATTTACCTTGTTTTCTTAGTTCTTTTGGTTTATTCTTCCACTTGGTTGGCTTGCTCCCTAAATTTTCGAAATTCCCCTCTCTATTCTGCCCCTAAAATAGCACAAAATCTCTATTAAAACCATAAAAAGAAAGCTTGAGAGGAGAAGGGCAAGTTTCAAGAAGGAAGGATATGGAATTTCTTAAAGTTTCTTACCTTTTTCTTGAATTTCTTTCTCCAAAATCCTCCTTCTCTTGTGCGCTTAAGAAGCTAGAGTTTTTCTCCAAAAATGGACAGAAGCAAGTCAGTTTAATGAAGGAGAGAAAGAACGTGATTTATAAAGAAGAATTTGGAAGCTTCCTTTAACACTTTAATTCTATTTTTGCCCTTTTGTAATAGCATTTCCGTTTCTCCTTTGTTTTAGCTCTTTTTTTAGAATCGTCTTTTCCATTATAAAATTTAGATTCCCAATTTAGTAAAAATGCTTTTGGAATCACTTAAATTGGAGCTAAAACCTTCCCAAATGAACTGGTTAAAGTTTAGGTCAACCGACATCAGAAAGAGTACACCGGAGGGGCATACCGGTCCCGGGGCTTCCCATGATTTTTGGGGCCTCTGAGAACCCTAAGTAATTCAAAATTTCCATTTAAAAAGCCCTCTTAAGTGCTTTTCCAAAATTACACTTATTTACGAAAATGCCACTGGCCTTTCGGCAAAGTTTTTGAATCACTTTGACCACGATTTTTGGACAACTCAAGGTTCAAATCCTCATTTTCTATTATTTAAAATTTTATCCAAATTTTATTTGGTATTGAATCACTCATCTCAGGGAGCTTGCTTTTCAAACTAGCTTGTTCCGGTGTTTTTACAACTACTGGGCGTTACATATGACATGTTATTTGTATTTGAAAATTATAATTATATATATATGTATATAAAATTTTGTGCAACTTAAAAAAATTTATAGCTGTAGCAACTACAACACCTATAATCACAATAAACGCAGTGCATAATAACCCTAATGTAATTGTAACTATGACTCCAACCCATAATTTAAAACATTGGTCTTTGAACTGACTTTTGAAACCAAATGAGATGGGTTCCTTGTAGGTTCATGTTGCCTTATTGTAGAGTTGTAGTGTAAAGTCAAGAAGGAAGAAGAAAGGTTAGATGTGATAGAAAAATTGAGTGACACGATGTGCCTATAATAGGTAAGTGGACAATTTGAGTATGCTTGCTAATATGACAATTATATGTGCAAGTCAATAAGTTTAAATGAAGTTACAAAAAGTCTGGTTTTTGGAATATAACTAAGAAATATTGAAATTTTAGGAATATAATTATAAAATTTTAAATTATAAAAATTAAATTGAATGAAAGTATAGGAAACTAAAAGTTTAATTTAACTTTTTTTTAAATCATTTCTTTAATCCTCGTTTACTGTTGAACGAAACCTCAAATATTAATATATATATATATATATATTATAAAGCTATAGCAAGCTAGTACTGCTTTGAAGCTATGTATAGCAATGACTTCTTTTCTCAAGCTATGTGCATATCCAATTTTTTTAAAAAAGCTTTGGCTTCATTTTTTCAAAATTTGACTGATTAACACAAGTCTCTATGCAGTTGCATGAGAGCTTGTTAGTATCATAAAAATGGGATAGAATTTTTTTGCTTGTTTAAATATGGCCAATACAAGGTAGTCACCTTAAAAGAGAGAATGTAAGATAAAAAAGGAAAAATGTTGCAAAATTAATGAAAATATAAGAAATAGTATAAGAAAGAAAATTGAGAGGAGAAATGGGAGAATACTTTTCATTCACTTAGGGTACCACAAGCATAGTACATAGCCTTTATTTGTAAGCCTTCAACCATAAGGAGCTATAGAGCATGCGACATTAAGCTTAAAAAAGGAATCATAAAAGGTCTCTATTTAAGGGTTATAGATATCCACATAACTATACATGTACAACACTCTCTCTTAGATGTCCATTAATAAAAAATGTGCATTGTCAAAATTTTACTAGAAAAAACTCAATAAAATAAAAACTTAGTGAAAGAGAAAAAGTACACAATATTTAAATACTCATTGTAAACTACCTTATTAAGAATCGTATTAAGAAAATCCAATAGGACAAAAACTTGGTAAGGAAAAAAGAGTACAACATGTCATTTACTTCATCTAATGACAACATCACTTTATGTCTTTGAATCGATGCATTTTGATACCATACATTAACTTCTCAAATGTGACAGTTGGTAATGTCTTAGTGAACAAATTTGCTAGATTATCCTAGGAATGAATTGGTTGAATATATATATTATCATTTTTTTTAAATGATGAGTGAAAATGAATTTTGATAAAATATGTTTCATTCTATACCTCTTAATGTACCTTCCTTTTAACTATGTAATGCATAATGCATTATCTTTATATAATATTGTGGAATCTTTTTCTCTAAAGGTAAATCATACATCTTGTAGATATGTTGGATTATTGACCTTAGCCAAACACGATCTTGACTTGCCTTATGCATTAAAATTATTTTTGCATGATTTGATGAAATAACAGCTAAAGTTTATTTTTGGTAGAGTGCCATGTATAGTTACAGCCCCACATGTAAATAAATAACTAATTTGAGATCAAGCTTTATATGGGATAAGTATCCTGTATAGCCAATTAATTGTAAACCAAAGTAAGTTGAATAAAATAATCCCATATTAGTGATCCCTTAAAGATATTGCAATAAATGCTTAACTCCATTCTTATGTCTTCTTGATAGGGAAGAATTAAATCTTGCTAATAAACTTATAGTAAATGAATATGAGGTTATGTTGAATTAGTAAGATACATTAATGCTCTTATAGAACTAAGATACAATATTTCAAGACCAAGAAGTTTTTTCATCATTCTCTTAAGGACAAAAAGTGTTTTCATTCACGTTTAGCAATCTTATAATGATTGGAATACTTAATGTGTTGGGTTTTGCTATGATCATAGGCACAATAAAATTTAAAATTTTTTATCACTGAAACCTATTCTTAAGAATATGCGCAGGAACATAAATCAAAATAAGACAAGAAAGTTATCTTTTATTTTGAGTTGCAACTGAATCACATACGTAGATTTAGTGATCTGCACCTTTAGGAATCCACACAGAATGGATGAAACTTTCTCTCACTTTACATCTTTGCTAAAAGATGCCTTTAACTATCTAGGGTTAGGGTTTTGGAAGTTCTAAATGAATTAGGAATATAAAGAGACTCTTTTATGCATCTCTTGTGTCACCTATATAGTCTTACATTTGTAGAGGTTTGACACTTTTTTAATCTCATTCAAACTTTAATTCCTAAACTAACTTAAACTCTTAGAACCCTAACTTAAGCCCAATAGAGAGCAAGGAGAGATAGGCCTAACATAATATAACATTATTTATTATTTTAATATTAAATAATACCATGTAATCATATTATGTAATTATATTATTATTTAATAATATAATGTGTTATAATATTATTTAATATTACTCTAATATTAAATAATATATTACACCATAATATAATCCAATTACATTATATTAGGTCTTATTATTAGGATTTCTAATCTAACTAATACCCCGATAATATTATAATATTTTAGTTTCATCCCTACTTTTTGTATGTGACCCTGCAAGTTTTTATTACGTTAGTAGTAACAACAAAAAAAAATCCTATTTTAGGATTATAAACAGTGAATAATATCAAGCAATACAAGTATATACAATAATACCAAGTGGGAAAATCATACATTCTCATTGCTTTGGCTCTAATATTAATATATACAATGTATTTACACTTTTACATTTAATCCAAGATTTACATCTTAAAATAACATCTACATATGAATATTAACATCTCTTTACATTAAAGGCCATACAAACCTATACAAAGTGTTAAGAGATGGCCATTTATGCTTCATGGTCTCCAATCTTTAGCTCTTGAGCCCCACCTAGACCATATGAGATGGGAGAAAGAAGGGGGTGAGATTTATGGAATCTCAATAGCTCATACACTCATTCAAGGAAGTAGTTGTAACAACCGGGAAAAGGGAAAAGAAAAGAGAGAAAAAGAAAGAAAGAAGGAAGCTGAGAATTCTCAGAATTCAGAAATTTTCCCAAGTCTTTTCGCAATAGCGAGAAATGGTTTCGCCATAGCGAGAATGCCTGTTCGCAATAACGAGAGTGATTCTAGCTATAGCGAGTGCGGGCAGCAGTCCATACAGAAACTAGGAAGTTGCTCGCTGTAGCGTATGCCATAGCGAAAGTGAGGTCTGGAACTAACGCGAGTTCGCCATAGCGAAGGTCAATATGGAACCGAGCCCAATGAGAGACTAGATAGTGGTAGTAGATGAAGGTGTTACAGCAGTCAAGGCATATAAATATGTCAAATCATGCAAGCAGGCATCTAACCATTAAAAATCATACAACATATGATTTACATGCCATGAAAATCATATCAATGCTAAGAATAAGTTTTAGGAACTTTTGGTCTACCCTCATCTTATTTTGGAGACTTTTAGATTGGTCTCACCTTTGGTTTAGGGACTCTTGACTTGGTCTCACTCATCCATGAGCCTTTTGGCCATGTCTCACTCATTCCTAGGGACTTTTAGCTCCACCTCACTCTTCATAAGGGACTTTTGGCACTACCTCATCTTTTAAGAGCAATTTTCACAACCTAAAACATAAATATATTGGTACTAATGCATTAAGAAAACATCAAATGGCATGTCTCAACATGCAAATGGATATACAAGCACACAATGATATTTATATATGCAAGAATGCAAATAAGAAGGAGTGAAGAGCTACCTTGCAAGCCAACACAAGTCTTCCCTTTTGATTTCTCTTTTTCCTTCTCGATCTCATAACCACAACTAGATGAAGCTTGAGTTCCTTGGCCTTGACATAACAAATAACACTCAATTACTCTCTTGGAATAAGCCAAAGTATCAACCACATATTTAAAAAGCATACTTTATTTATACTTCCATAAAAGGTCTAATGAAACTTTTAAATTTTCCTTGAAAGGAAAGGCACTTGGAGAAGCTTCCTAGGAGTCTTGGGAACCCAAACAAACACTTATATAAGATAGAGAATTCTTAGACAAAAATCAAATTTTACAAAATGCTCAAGAACTCTTATGGTTCCTATCTTGAAGTTTACTAGCTTTTCTTCCACTTACTTTGCATTTCCTAGCTTCCCACACTCTAATTCATAAGTTTCAAGCTTGTTCTAAGTTAGAACTTCCTTCCTCTCTCAAGCTTTCAAATTGATAAAACCAACATACACAAGAAGCAAAGATACATAGATATCTACTTTGAATGCAAACCTTCTTTAAGAGTGTTTTTCCCTTGCCTTAGCCTTTCCTTTGAATTTCTACTCTCCCTCCTCTGGACCAAGCTCAAAACAAAGCCAATTCAATAACCAAAATAATAAAAAGAGAAGGCAAAGAAAGAAGAACAAAATTTCAAGAAGGAAAGCGATGAAAATCTCAAGTTTCTCTCACCTTTTCCTTGGTTTCCTTCCTTCTCCTTCCTTTATGCCTTTTTTAAATGAGCTCTCCCTTAGTCTTAAGCAGAGGAAACGTCGGTTAGAAGAAAAGAGAAGCTTCTAGGGTCTTTAAGAAGCAAAAATCCACTTTTTCACACTTTTTCTAGATCAATTCTTGCTATAGCGAAAAATACCCCTTGTTATGGCGAGCACTTATCAGTTTTAGGCTCCTGTTCCTGCTACGGTGCACTATTGTGAGAAACTCCTTAGATTTTGTATGGGAGACACGAACTCGTTATAGCGGGCTGCATTCTTGCTATGACTAACTGGTACATTCACTACAGCTAACTAGCTCCTCGTTATAGTAAACTGGTACATTCGCTATAGCCAACAGGAGTTCTAACTATAGCTAGTAGACTTGGAAAATTTTCTGAAATCTTAGATGTTATAGTAGGTGTATGGCCAAAAAGGGGAAGAGATATCTAAGGGATAAAAGTTTATGTTCTTGTTTCAAGGTAATTCTTTAACCTTTTTTGCATGCATTTCTTGAATGTTTGATTATTATTGGATGCTTGTGTGTATGTTTGAACCATGAGATATGTTTATAGCCATTGATTATATGTTATGGTACCATTATGTTTCTTGAAAATATGTTTTAAATGCAAGATTTCTTGAATGGGTGAAGATATACTAAAAGTCCTTTAGAATGGATGAGGAGATGCCAAAAATCCTTAAGAATGAGTAATACAAAGCCAAAAGTCTCAAGAAAAAGTAGGGCTAAGTCAAAAGTCTCTTAAAGTAGGTGAGGCAAATCCAAAAGTCTTAAAAGAATTAAGTAAGGTTAAACCAATATCCCTTAGAGCCTATGTTTGACTTGTGTGAGTTTACGTGACATGAAAATATATTTATGCATATTCATTAGAAGCTTTTATGGCATGCATGCATTCTATAACATAAAGATGTATCTTATATGTATGTTTGATAAGGTAAAGAGCTATTAGAATTATACTATGGTCTCATTCTCCATCTCATTACATTCCATATGGATTGGAGTATAAAAGCAAGAAACCATGCACCTCATATGAAAAGGGCAATAAATTTAATAGTATTAATTGTTACGTAAGATTTTATTTCTTTAATTCATGCCTCATTAACTATGTGAACTCATCAATATCATTTTCTATTCATAACACATCTATACAAGTCATAATCATCACCAAATATCTCAAAAACCTTAGGTTTTAGGCTACATGTCACAAAATCAATGGTTTGCTCTCGGGTTCAGATTCTAGCTTTCTAATACAAATTTTGAAAATTCTTAACTAATTTTAGAAAAATTGAACTTAAGCAAATTATGCCATTCTGGAAAGTTGGGGATGTCTACTTTTTGACTAAAAATAATTCCAAACCAATGCCATAGCCTTAAACCTACAAAAATTGATGGAATAGTAACTCAAGATAGGCTGTGTTACTAGTATTATTATACAACTTCACAAATTTATTTCTCCCTCCATAGAGCTCTAAATGAGGTAATCTCAGTGGCTATGGAAAGCTTATAATGTCTAGTTTATGTTTACAAAATTTAGTAAGTATTGGATTTCATTTGACCTATATGTGACACAGAGAAGCAAACTAACCAAATGAACAGTAACCATACCATTTTCACATAATTTGGCCAATTTTAAAAAATTATAATAAATTTTTTAGAGCTCCAAATTAAGTACTATTTAGCTCTATGAAAAGATATAAATGAGACCTACTTGCTAGCGAAATTTTATAAAAAAATTCACTCATCTGGTCATACTTTGGTTTAGCTCACCATTTAGTCAAATTTGAAGTTCAAAGTGGGCATTTCAGGCACCAAATGTTCTTCTACATTTTCCACTACCATATGGGCAAGTTTAAAAGTATAAATACAACATATAAAAGCATGTTAAATGATCCAAATCATTATAGAGCTCAATCTCACCTTGTCATTTGCATATATGCACATGAATATCACATCTCATAAAGGCTCCTTGGTGGCAAGAACATATATAGTCATTCATCTAGCTTCCACATTGATACATATACCAATTATACATACATTAGAACATGTTCAAGGGTTTATATCATATATACATCTCATGGTTATAATTTTTGACATCATAATGCAATTATTAAGCTCATTTCTCTATCCATTTGTCAAAGTCTTGCTTCTCATGCTTGTTGGCTTTCATTTTTTTGTCCACTTGGCTCACCTAGACATAGTTAGGCATGTGTAGGGGAAGAGTGAGATTCAAAGAATTCCAATAGCTTTTAACTCTTTTAAACATACATAATGGATGCTAAAGCATGTCAAAGAATGCATGCATGGCTTTCAAGCTACTAGTGAACATATAGATAACATTTTTCATGTTCAAGAAACTAATTCTTAACATACATAGGCTCTCAAGGGTATTAGTTTAGCCTCACCTACTTTCCTTGGGGCTTTTAGATTTGCCTCACCCACTTTCAAGGGACTTTTGATTTAGCCTCACTGTTCTTGAGACTTTTAACTTTATCTCACCTATTTCTAAAGACTTTTGGCTCATCCTCACCCTTGCTAAGAGACTTTTGGCATAACCTAACCCATTCAAGCCATATTGTATATATAAAAACATATCAAGAAGTATAATGGTACCATAGCTTGTAAGTAATTGCTAGGAATATTTCTCATAGCATAAACATACATACAAGCACTGAAGACAATAAAACATCCAAGTCATACATGAGAAAAAGGTTAGAGAGCTACCTTGAAACAAGAACACAATACTTTTCTCTGAACTCTTCTCCCTTTTCTCGACCAAGCCTTACTATTAAGTGGTGTAATATCTGGTTTTCGTAAAAATGACAGAAATAGATATGTTTTCAAAGTAGTTCTTTTAAAATGAATTGGTTAAGGCCCAAAAAATTTAGAATAATGATCTAGATATTAAGTAATGAATTTAGAAGACCAAAGGTACCCTGAAACAGAGGCTAAAAGAACCAAACGGAAATTAACGGAATAGTTACGTAATATAATGGTATTTTCGTAATTTTAGGTAAATTTTGAAATTCTCATAGGAGAGTTTTTTAGATAAAAAATTTAAGTTCTCTGGGATTCTCAAAGGCCCTAAAAACCATAGGAAGTCCTGGAACTGTTAAACCTCTCTGGTGTACGTTTTCTAACGTTGGTTGACTCGAACTTTGACCCTTTTGTTCAGGAAGGTTTTAGCTTCAATTTAAATGATTCCAAAGGCATTTTAAAATATTAAGGATCTAAATTTTATGATAGGGGAGACAGTTTTCAAAAAGGAGCTAAAATGAACTGAAAACAAAAATGTCAATATTAAGGGACATAATTGGAATTTTTGTAAACAACTTCTTAAACCTACCTATATATACCCCACGCCCCACTCTTCCCTTCACTTAGCTCATTTTATTTCTACCCTAAACCAGAGAAAGAAGCAAGAGAGTGAGGCGCACAAGGGAGGAGAGAAAGGGATAAGAAAAAGCAAGAAAAATGTATGGTTTTTATGGATTTTCTTGGTTTCTTTTTGGCAAATTCCTTCTCCCCTATCTTCCCTTCTTTCCTATGGTTTTATTAGAGTTTTTGGGTCTATTTTGAGGTCAGACCAATGAGGGAATTTTCGAGTTTGGAGAGGAGAAGCCAACCAAAGAGAAGAATAAACAAAAGAAAGCTAAAAAACTAAGGTATTTTGCCACTTTATGCATGATTCTTCTTGACTCTTCTCTTGTGATTTTCAACCCATATAAGACCAGCCCTAAAAAGTTAAATTTCTAGCCAAATCAAGAGTAAATCTTAGAAAAATGAGAGAGAAGAACAAGAATATGCAAATGAAACAATTAAATAATCATTAGATTTCAAGATAGCAAAGTTAGGGTTTCTAGGGTTCTACCAAAATTCTATTTTGATGCAAGAATTCCTAGGCTAAAATAAATGTTTAGATGAGCTCTAGAGCCTTCCCGCATGAATCTCCCATCCAGAAAACAAGACAAACTTATTTGGTGCTTCCTTGATTCAAAGCCTAGACCTAGGGAGGATGAAGCACCAATAGGTAGTTTTAATTTGTTCCAAATCATATATGATGGGAGAGGATGGGAGGAAGCCTTGGAAAAATTTTAGAAGCCATGGATAGTAAGATGTAGTTATAGGTTCCATATTATGGCTTAAAGAAGCAACACCTTGTTAAGCTCCTTAAATTAATTGTATGATGACTCCAAGAGGTTTAAAAGGAGTCAAGAATCATAAATGGATAGAAAGAATGGAGCCAAGATCATGTTTTCCTAAGGTTGCTTCACTAGGTGCATTATGGAACTATAAATGAGCCATAAGAATAATCTAGCTTTTGTAATGAATATGTAGCTTTATAAATTATTCCAAAAGTGTAATTGACTTCTATATTATGTGTCTAGGCCAAAGGAACTAAGTCCTACCTTTTTTTATGTGTGTAGCCGAAGGAGAGGAAGCATCTTTGAAGGGACAAGTATGCATTTGTGACAAAGGTAACTCTCTCTTCTTTCTCTCATATATGAATAGATGTTTATCTTGTCTTTAAATGTATGTATATGTTTTAAGCCATGAAAAATGTTTTAGCATGTATCTAAATGCTATGATACCATGATGTTATGTTATGCATTCAATTGATGCTTTGTGAACTTACTTTGGTTTGCTTAAGTGTGGTGAAGCCAAAAGCCCTCTATCAATGATGAGGATGAGCCAAGAACCCTAAAAAATGAGTGATACAAAGCCAAACGTTCCTAAAGAGTGAGGCTTAGTTAAGAACCCTTTAAGAAATGGGTGAGGCAAGTCCAAAATCTATAAAGAGAATGGGTGAGACTAAACCATTTGCTTAGCAAACCTATCTATGTTTTATATGACTTTTTGAATGCTAAAGATGTTCTATGAATGATTATGAAAGCCATGTTGTTCATGCATGCATTTTTAGACTTAGATTTATATTCTTTATATATGGTTGAAAGGGAGAAGAGTTATTGGGATTCTTAGAATCTCATCTCTTCCTACCTATTTGTCTGACATGACTAGGTGTTCCAAGTGAGCTAAGGAATGTAAGTCATCAAGTATAAAGGAAAGAGATTGACAACAAAGTGTGTGATTGTGTTATTTCGTGGCCATATGAATGGCATATAATGTAATCCAATGTTGTATATGATGTATGAACTTATAAACACTTGTAAATGTATGAATATATTGTATATGTATGAGATTTGATGCCATGTGGATGCTGTAGTCACTTCTTGACATTGAATGGCAAGAATTAGCTTATGTATTCTTGTGTATGTATTGGGGTGAGAGAGTTTGTTTGTGAAATCTGCACCCTTGAGACATATTTAGTAGATTATTTTGGTGCTTTTCCCTCGTGCTTAAGTAGTCATAGATGTCTTAATAGTGGTTTTGGACCATTTGAGACCCTTATAAGATACAAATAGTACTATTTTGCAACCCTATGACACATCCTGACCAAATGAAGGAATTTGCCTATGAAATTTTTCATTCATAAAGACCTAATCTAGAGATTTTTAGGAAACTAAAGATCAAATTATTTGAAACTCTATGAAATTAATTATGATTTTTCAAAGTTGTCATTTTTCCACTGTTCTGGAATAACCACTGTTCATATGGTTAGTTTCTTCTCCCGTGTCATTCAAAGGCCAAATGAAGTCCAGTACTTATAAAATTTTATAAGCATAAACTAGACATGATAAGATTTCCATTTTCACTAAGATCACCCCAATTGGATGTGTGAACAGGGAAATATGAATTTTTGAAGTTTTATGATAGTACCAGTAGTGACAAGCAACCTTGGTTACTATTCCATCAATTTCCAGTGGCTAAACGTCCCTATTCTGGTCTAGAATTATTTTGAACATAAAGTAAACATCTGTAGATTTACATAATTGTATAGTATGCTTGATTTTTATTTTTCTAGAATTAGTTATGGATTTTCAAAGTTGATAATAGAAAACTAGCACATTAAACTGAGGCTACACTTGTAAAATTTAGTAAATGTTCCATGAGCTCGAGTTCTTGGCCACTTCTTGAGATAGTTTTGAGTTGTATAAGTGTATTTAAATATGAGAATGAGATAGATGAGTCCATATGGTCCACGGGACATGAAATAAAAAATTTATTTATGATGAAACACAAAATAATTGAATTTTCTTAATGGCTTTTCCTTGGAGAACTTATGTGATTCAAGGAAGTGAGTCTAGAAATAATGTGACATGGCCTAGTTGAATATGGTGTTACAAGTAGCCCTCGGTTCTCTTGGCCTAGACACATTAAAAAAGACATAAATCACTCATGGAAACAAGCTTTGGCATCATACACACTCTATGTGAAGTTATTTTGTTCTATGGCTCCATTATACTTCCATATATGACCTTATGAAGTAACTATGAGAATTCATGATTCTAGCTCCCATTTCTCATTCATTTTAAGTCTTTTGACTCCATTTTGACTTCTTGGAGTCATCACAAATTCATTCCCAAGAGCTTAGATACAAGTTGCTTCTTTAACTCTCATTATGGAGCCTACACCTCTATCTCACAAACTAAGGCTTCTGAATTTTTTTTAAGGCTTCCTTTGATGTTCTTCCATTATATTTAATCACTTTCTAGCCTTAAAAAAAAATTAAAACTCTCCCTAGGTGCATGAAGAGCTTTTGGCCAAGACTATGCAAGTATATGGCACCCATAAAGTTTGCTTGCTTTCTCTTAGGGAATTGGCACTTGTGAAGGCTTCTTAGATATCTTGAAAACTCATATATACCCTTAGACAACTTAAATGACTACTAAGAAATTTCATCTTGGCCTAGGTGTAATTAAATCTTTAGGTTCACTAACTTACAATTTAATGCTTCTTATTCAATTTCAATAGCATCTTCTTAATCCTCACACTCCATAATCTTTGGTTCCATCAAGAACACATGAAAAAAAAAACTCTTCTCCTCACTTTTTCTCTATAGGCCGAAGCTTAAATAGCTTAGAAACATAAGATTTTACAAGTGTTTTAAGTAAAACCTTACCCTAAAATGAAGCTCTCTTCATATAGATTATTTTTCACTGATTGGTTTCTTGAAAAGAGTTCCTTTTTAGCTTGGGTTTGACCTAAATCTTCAAGTTTTCAAGAAAAAAAATCACCATTAAAATGCTCTTAGAGATAGGAACAAATTCCCTAACTGATGTAGGATGAAACGGGGCAATTTACTTACCTGAATAGTAGCTTAAATTTCTTCTCTCTCCCTTCCCTTAATGTCATGACATGGCTACTCAAAATTCTGAAAATGGAAGCTTGGAAAAGATGATTAGGTGTATTCTTACTTAAGAATCCTCTTTTACAATTTTTCAAAATGACCATTTTGCCTCTACGCGTCTATTTATTCCGTTTAAACTCATTTCAACTCCTTGTTGAGAACAGTCTTTTTTATTATAAAATTTAGGTTCTTTAATTCATAAAATGCCTTTGGTTTCATTTAAATTGGATTTAAAACTTTCTTAAATAAACCAGTCAAAATTTAAGTTAACCGACACTCTAAAGTGTAAACCGGAAGGGTTTAAACCATTCTAGAGGTTCCTATAGTTTTTAGAGCCTCTAAAAACTCTAGAAAATTTATTTTTTTAATTTAAAAATTTCTCCTTTGAGTTTTTTAAAAAGTACCTAAAATTACAAAAATACCACTGTATCTTCGTTAAGTTTTGCTTGGTTATTCTGGCTCCGTTTTCAATATGGTCTTGGATTCTCATTATTTGAGATATAGATTATTACTCTAATTTTATTAGACCTCAAATCATTCTATCTAGAGGATTTCCTTTTATATCCGATGCATTTCATATGTTTATAGAGAATTAGACATTACGTTTCTCAAGTTTATGGAGGAATCAAATGTTACACTTTGAATCTCACTCTTCCCCATATTATATCTAACCATATCAAGGTAAACTTCAAGGAGCAAGGATTGGAAACCAAGGAACTTGAATCATAAGACTTTGACAATAGGATAGGATTTTATGTAATGTAATGTCAAAGTATGTATGTATATAATGTTTATAAGATGTAAACTATTGAAAATATATAAAAGTATGTAAATATCATGTATGAATGGGATTTGGAGCCAAATGTACGCTTATGTGAATTTTTGACATCCTAGTGCCTTGATGTACACATACATAATGACAACTAGGAAGGTGGTTTTAAGATGTATGATGTTATGGACCATTTGAGAAGCTTTTATATGTTGCATTTATACTTTGGGATGTACTCAAGTGATTATGGAATGGCTAGAAGGCCATTTGATGTTATTTGACCTTATTATGGTTGTAAAATGTGATATAATCTTGAGCTGAACCACAAATTGATCAAATAGATGATTTGATACATGAAATTTGGTATGAATATAAGTCTCATCTAGGGCTTTTCACAAAATCAAAGAAAACTATTTTTGGAGCTTTAGATAATTTATTATGAATTTTTAAATTTGGCCAAATTGTCAGTTTATATTTTCTGTGTCATTTAAGGGCTAAATGAAGTCCAATACTCATAAAATTTTACAAGCATATAGCTAACATTATAAGCTTTCTAAGGCCACTGAGTTTGCATGAAAAGGAGTTGTATAGAAAGAGTTATATTTTTTTAAAATTAGAGGTCTATTGGTACCCAAATACTATAGCAGCCTCTGATATGTAATAAATTTCATAGGTCAAATGAACTCATATGCCCTTGAAATTTTTATAGCAATTAGGCTTCATCTTAAGATTTCCATAACCACTAAGAACACCCTATTTAAAGCTCTGTAAAGAGAGATATGAATTTTTTTAACTTTGGGTTTAGTTATAGGACACATTAGTGACCAATGTTACTGTTCTATTAAATTTCCTGGGACAAATTTAGTTGTTTTGATTTGAAATTTTTATGGTAGTGAGAGGACATCCTGAGCTTTCTAGAATAGTATAATTGTATGATTTGGATTTTTTTTTAGAATTAGTTATGATTTTCCAAAATTTGTAACAAATTATAGATTTAAGGAAAGTTTCAAGTTTGGTCTTGAATTTGTGTTGCCTACTCTAAACCAGAAATGGAGGCTTTGAATTGTGATGTTTCTAGTCCATTAAGTATATTATGGATGGAAGAAAATGTTGGTAAGGCCTATATGATTAAAATTGAATTATTTTGGCTTCTAATATCGGTTATTTTCACTGCTAAAAGTTTTTATTTCTTAAAAATATATTTAAATTGATACTTTTAACTAGTGTTAGTATAAAATTGATGCTAGATAAATATGGTGTTAAAAAAGACTTTCTTCATTAAGGTCACATGAGAATTGCTAATGACACTCTATAATTCATATAGCATTCTCATAGTGAGTTACTCTAATACATTTGTTCTCTAATAGTGTACCTATGTATTAACTTGATATCATATATCTATGATTTAAAGTCATCAGTCACTATATATACTAGTCTTGATGTATTATTATTATTATCTTATGTTGTAATAATACTTGATTAAGGACAATTTAAGAATAACAATTATTCTAGGGACAATTATTATATTAAATTATATTGTACAGATATAAAAAATATAATAATTGTATTGCATCAAAAAATATGATACACTATATGTTATTACAATCATCTCATGATGGGCTCCTAAGGCATATACTAATATAATGGATGTGCTTTATCCATATAGAATCTCTTTTAAGATCTTTTTTATATAAGTTGATTGATGATGAAGAATTCCAATTGTTAAATGTTTGATCTACAAGTCAAAACAAAACTTTGTTTTTCTGAGTCCTGATAACCTCCTAATTTAGGACCCAAAAGGGCTATATTTGACACTAAATTAGGGAGGTAAAATACTTTTCTCCTGATTAATATGGTTAAAAATGTACACAATCAAACAAAATAAAGAAAGTATTATAATCATAAGATTTTTATCAGTTTAAGCCTCACTTTATGTTTAATTTCAATTTCAGGGAAAAGTAGCAAAATGAAGAAAGAGTTGAATATAAGAGAGGGAAGTTGAAAATGGCCAAGGTAGATTGAACAAGTCTTCTCGCTACAGCGAGACCGAAGTTCGTTATAGCGAAATGGTACTTTCGCCATAGCGAAGAGGAGAATTCGCAATAGCGAAGTCGTGTTGTATAGAAATTCCAGAAAGCAGCTCGCTATAGCGTGGGAGTAGCGAGCACAGCGGAAACCTGAGCACTTATGAGACCTCGCTATAGCGAGAGACGCCCCTCGCCATAGCGAGATCGGACCTGAAACGCAGAGTTTTAATTTTCTGGCTTTAAAAGAAGTTTGCTGAGTTAGGGTTCGGGAGATTCGGCGGCAAAGGAAGTTCTGAGCGTCCAGGAGGCGATTTTGGGAGTTATTTGAAGGCTCTTGAAGTTTGGAGAGTGAAGGAAGAGAGGAATCAAAAGGGGGAGCTCTACTTTCTGCATCTCATTCTTCCCTTTGTTTGCTTTCTTTGTTCTTTTCATCTTCTCCATGTATTTTGATTGGGAATTCTCTGTAGATTTAGCTATGTGCGGCTAAATTCGTTTTTACTTAGAGCACTATGAACTTGATGTGATCTGAATCATTAATTGTCTTGTTAATTGTGTTGATTGGAATCTTGTGTATCCTTCTCTTGCTTAATGCTTTCTTAGGGATTGGCCACCTCTTTGATTTGATTTGGGAAATTGGAATTTACCTTGAAAAAGGGATTCTTAATTGAACCTAAGAGTTGGATAAATTAAGTTTAGAATCATTTAATTTGTAATTGGGATAGACATATACCTGATTACCTTAATTGGTTTGTAGAGGGATATAGTATCTAATGCACTCTAACCCAAATCTAAGGACACTTAGATTCTAGGGGAGAGTAGGGCTGTAATTACATCGACGGACGGTTATAGCTTCTGAACTCTTAACCCACAAGGCGATAATTAATAGCATTTAAACAAGAAATTAAGTTCTAGTGAGCATCAAGGGAATAGTGACTCTAGGTAATTTCAAACCTTGGATTTTATCTTAACTGCCTTTGCCAACTAAGTTTCCTTTCAATTCGTTTTATTTTAAATTTAGTTCTAAAATCAAGAATCTCATAATTGGTTGTTTAACGTGGATAAAAGTAGGTTGTGCACTGCCTAATTGCATTCCAGTCATTCCTCGTGGGAACGATACTTTTACTTATCACTGAACTACTTGATTCGACCCGTGCACTTGCGGTCACACATAAAAAAAATTTCTAGCGATCAAGTTTTCTGGCGCCGTTGCCGGGGAATGGCTTAATTGTTCAGTTAGAAGTATATAACCTTTAGTAGTCCTCGATTAAACATTAGTTAGTTAATTAGTTAGAATTTCTTTTCATTCCGTTATTTGCTTTGATTCCTTTTTGTTTAAAGTAATACCGTTGGTTGAATTTTCCTTTACAGGTACCACAGTACATGCCGAAGCAAACTTCTACAACGAAGAAGCGCACAACGAAGAAAATTAGTGATCTCGTGGTAAACTTGAACTTTGAAGAAAGTCCTTCTAAAACTCCAAATTCAGTGAGTGAAGAAATGACTCAAGAAGGGAATGCAAATCAGTCCATAAAAGACTTTGTGGGTCGTACTATGAAGGGCACGCTATCTAGCATAGTAGTGCCAGATTTTCAAGCTGCTAACTTTGAGTTGAAGCCAGTAATGATCTCTATGTTGCAGCTCAATGGACAATTCACTGGTGAAAGGTCTGATGAAGATCCCAACCGTCATATTCTATCATTCTTGGGGGTGTGCGATTCATTCAAGCAGAATGGGGTACCAAGAGATGTGTTGAGACTTCGACTATTCCCTCTCTCTCTACAAGGAAAAGCCAAGGAATGGCTACTGACTTTGCCTGAGGGTTCAATAGATACTTGGGATAAGCTAGAAGCAAGGTTCAGAGCTCGCTTCATTCCAAATAATAAAATAGCAGATGCACGTCGTGAGCTCATAAACTTCAAGCAGGCTTTAGACGAGCACTTATATGCTGCATGGCAGAGGTATAAGCATTTACTTCATCAATGCCCAAGTCATGGGATGGATGACTGTGCTATCGTTCAGAATTTCTGCACGCGCCTAACTCCACAAACCGATACAATGTTAGATGCTATTTTGAATGGTCGTTGGGATGAAATGCCTGTGGATGATGTTATTCAGGCATTGGACACATTGTCTGAGAGTTATGTACAAAGAGGAGGAGATAGAAGGGTGAGTGTCAATGTTGCCAATACTCAAGAAGACCCCTCTATTCCAATTGCCACTATTCTTTCCGCTCTGAATAAGAGATTTGATATGTTAGAATCTCAAGTGCAGCGAAACCAGCAATTGAATGTCTGTTCTGCTCAGGTAACTCCAATTGCTTGTGAAAACTGTGGGGATCTGCATTCAGTAGACTCTTGTCCTTTGGCACTGTCAGAACCAGTTAATTATGTGGGGAACTTTTCAAGGAATCAGAATCCATACTCCAATAATTACAATCCTGGGTGGCGAAATCATCCAAACTTCTCTTGGAAGCATGGACCAGCATTGAATCAACCATCATCTTCATCAAGCATTAAGCCTACTCAACCACCAGGTTTCACTCAACCAGTAAGGCAAAATGCACCTATCCAAGAACCTAAGACGAACTTGGAAGATGCCTTGGCGAAATTCATTAGCATTCAAAGTAAGCAAAATGAAGAGCAAGCTCAAGTGAATGCTAGAGTTGATACCTCCTTGAGAAATCTAGAATTGCAGATGGGTCAATTAGCCTCAGCAATGAATTCATTTAGACAAGGGGGATTGCCAAGTGACACGGTGCCTAATCCCAGAAGAGAAGGTAAGGAAGAATGTAAGGCCATAACTCTTCGAAGTGGAAAAGGGTTGCCAAATGTTCAAACACCAAGGGAGGTTAGCCACACACCTGCATCAAGGGCTGTTATAGATGAAGATAAGGGTGAAATTGCCATAGAGGAGACAAATAATGATGAAAGAATAGGAGAAGAATGTGTGGATGCATCAGTTGAAAAGAAGAGAAAAGTGAGTAATGAAGCAGTTAAAAAACAGCCAGATGTTGATAAGAGTGAGAAACAAGGAGAGAAACTGCATACATCACAAAGGATAATACCTCCATTACCTTTTCCTCAAAGACTTCAAAAGAAGGTGGAAGATAAGCAGTATCAAAAATTCCTAGAGATATTCAAGCAACTTCATATCAATATCCCTTTCTCAGAAGCATTGGAATACATGCCTAAGTATGTCAAGTTCTTGAAAGAGATGCTGAGCAAGAAGCGGAGATTTGGTGAATTTGAAACTGTAGCACTTACTGAAGAGTGCAGCAAAATAATTAACCCACGGATTCCAATGAAGTGCAAAGATCCGGGTAGCTTCTCTGTGCCTTGTAAAATAGGCACTCACTTTCAAGGTAAGGCTTTGTGTGATCTTGGAGCCAGTGTAAACCTTATGCCGTTATCTGTCTTTGAGAAGTTACAACTCGGTGAGGCACGACCTACCACAGTAACATTGCAATTAGCTGATCGGAGCTTAGCATATCCACGAGGTATAATTGAAGATGTTTTAGTAAAGGTTGGTGAGTTCATATACCCAGCTGATTTCATTGTTGTGGATTGTGAAGAAGATAAGGATAATCCGTTGATTATTGGTCGTCCATTCTTAGCCACAGTCAGAACTCTTATTGATGTAGAGAAAGGACAAATAGTGATGAGATTGGGGGATGAGCAAGTGGTGTTTAACATGGACAAAGCACTGAAATATCCTAGAGATGCTGAAAATTGCTTCAGAGTTTCAGTGACTGATGAGTTAGCTCAAGAACAATTCAATTCAATAATAATCAAAGACCCTATTGAAGCATTATTAATGGGAGTGAGGCATGAGAACGCTGAAACTAGTCATGAGGTAGCCCAAGTGCTGAATTTTTCAACCACTCGAGCTAAACAGAAGTGGCAAGTTGAATCTTTAGATTTGGCATCCCGTTCAGCAACATCTCTTAAGCCTTCAATTGAACAACCTCCGATTTTAGAGTTAAAACCTCTCCCTACGCATCTGAAGTATGCATATTTAGGGGATTCAGAGACATTACCGGTCATCATCTCTACAGCATTGAGCTCTCATCAAGAACAGAGACTAATTGAAGTACTAAAGAGTCATAAAAAGGCTCTGGGATGGACACTTGCTGATATTAAAGGAATAAGCCCTTCCATTGTAATGCATAAAATCCTACTGGAGGAAGACCATAAGCCGTCTATAGAGAATCAGAGGAGGTTGAACCCGATGATGAAAGAAGTTGTCAAGAAGGAAATCATCAAGTGGCTGGATGCAGGAATCATCTATCCAATTTCAGATAGTGCGTGGGTTAGTCCAGTACAATGCGTTCCTAAGAAAGGAGGAATGACAGTTGTGACAAATGAAAAGAATGAATTGATTTCTACAAGAACTGTCACTGGGTGGAGAGTGTGCATGGACTATCAAAAATTAAACGCAGCTACCCGAAAAGATCACTTTCCCCTTCCCTTCATTGACCAAATGCTTGATAGACTAGCGGGGAAGGAATATTTTTGTTTTCTGGATGGTTATTCCGGTTACAATCAAATTTCTATAGCACCTGAAGACCAAGAGAAAACAACCTTCACCTGCCCCTATGGCACTTTTGCCTTCAGGAGAATGCCTTTCGGGTTGTGTAATGCACCAGCGACCTTCAAAGATGCATGACATCAATTTTTTCTGATTTCATCGAAGACATCATGGAGATTTTCATGGATGACTTTTCTGTCTTTGGTGATTCATTCGAAGTCTGTTTAAAAAATCTCTCTAAGGTACTTGAAAGGTGTGAGGAAACTGACTTAGTTCTGAACTGGGAAAAATGCCACTTCATGGTAAAGGAAGGAATAGTACTAGGACACAAGGTGTCTAAGGAGGGTTTGGAAGTAGATCGAGCCAAGACATCATTGATTGAGAGGTTGCCACCTCCTACTAGTGTCAAAGGAGTCCGAAGTTTTCTTGGACATGTGGGGTTCTATAGAAGGTTCATCAGAGATTTCTCAAAAATCTCAAAGCCCTTAACCCAGCTGTTAGAAAAGGATGCCAAGTTCCTTTTTTATGATGACTGCTTAAAAAGTTTTGAAGAATTGAAACAGAGAATAATAACTGCGCCTATAATAATTGCTCCGGACTGGTCATTGCCCTTTGAAGTAATGTGCGATGCAAGTGACTATGCAGTAGGAGCTGTTCTGGGACAGAGGCGAGACCGAATTTTTCATCCTATCTATTATGCCAGCAGAACATTAATAGATGCTCAGGTAAATTACACTACCACTGAGAAAGAAATGTTAGCTATTGTTTTTACCTTTGAAAAATTTAGAGTTTATCTGTTGGGAGTTAAGGTGGTAGTACACACTGATCATGCTGCTATTAAATATTTGTTGAAAAAGAAAGAATCCAAACCTAGATTGATTAGGTGGGTTTTATTACTTCAAGAATTTGACTTGCATATAGTGGATAGAAAAGGATGTGAAAACCTAGTAGCTGATCATCTTTCTAGGTTAGATTCTGAGCATGTTAGTGATAGTAAGCTTGTGAATGATATTTTCCCTGATGAATGCATAATGGCTGCTAATTTGCTACATGTACCTTGATATGCTGATATAGCAAATTATATTGTTTGTGAAATTTTACCTCCTGATTTAAACTATTATCAAAAGAAGAAATTCTTGAATGAGGTTAAGTTTTACATTTGGGATGAGCCTTATCTGTTCAAAAGATGTGTGGATGGAGTTCTTAGGAAGTGTGTTCCTGAGATTGAACAACATGACATTTTGCTTGCATGCCATGCATCACCATTTAGGGGACATTTTAGTGGTCAGAAAACTGCTTTTAAAATATTGCAATCTGATTTTTATTGGCCTACATTGTTTAAAGATTCTCATTTATTTGCTTCTCACTGTGATGCTTGTCAAAGATCCGGTAATATTTCTAAAAAGCATGAACGTCCTCAAACCGGTATCTTTGAAGTTGAACTGTTTGATTTGTGGGGGATTGATTTTATGGGTCCCTTTGTTCTGTCTAGAGGCCAACAATACATCTTAGTGGCAGTTGAATATGTTAGTAAATGGGTTGAGGCGGTAGCTTGCCAATATAATGATGCTCAAACAGTGGTGCGATTTATAAAAAAGAATATTTTTTCTCGTTTTGGCACACCTAGAGCTATCATTAGTGATGGTGGAACTCATTTTAATAATCATTTGTTTAAAGCTTTGTTAGAAAAATATGGAGTCCACCACAAAATGGCTTTAGCTTACCACCCTCAGACCAATGGCCTCTGTGAAGTATCCAATAGGGAAATCAAGAGAATTCTGGAGAAAACAGTGAGTGTTAATAGGAAGGATTGGTCTGATAAGCTAGATGAAGCTTTATGGGCATATAGGACAGCTTACAAAACACCAATTGGTATGTCTCCATATCAATTAGTTTTTGGTAAAGCTTGTCATTTACCTTTGGAACTTGAGTACAAAGCTTTTTGGGCCATAAAAAAGTTGAACTTAGATTATAAAGATGCGAGTGAAAAGAGGCTATTAAACCTTAATGAACTTCATGAATTCAGGTTACAAGCTTATGAGAGTTCTAAGCTATATAAGGAAAAGACAAAGATCTGGCATGATAGAAAGATTTTGAAAAGGGATTTCTTACCTGGTGACTTAGTGCTATTATATAACTCTCGTTTGAGATTATTTCCAGGAAAGCTTAAATCCAGGTGGTCTGGTCCTTTTAAGGTGGTATCTACCACTGCCTTTGGTGCCATTGAAATTCAAGATGAGAAAAATGGAGAAACCTTTAAGGTCAATGGCCAACGCTTGAAACATTACCTTGGTGGACCAGTGGACAGGATGAAGACAAATGTGCAACTCCAAGATTGCTCATAGAAGCGTCATGATAGTCTGGCTGAAGACTTTAAACTTAGCGCTTCTTGGGAGGCAACCCAAGTTTTCTTTGTATTCTTTTTGTTTGAATTTAAAGTCCTTCTCATTTTGGGTTTGATATTTTTTTTTTTATTATGTGTTTTACAGGTTAAAATGTGGATATCAAGGAGCTTAGGATTGGCAGGAATGAGCAACATTGGGCATGTTCACAGGGAGTTTCTAACCATGCTTTGAATTATACTTTATTATTATATCTGGTTGCATTTGAGGGAGAATTTTAGTGAGCATGTAGATGGAGAAATTTAATTGTGTTAAAAAAAATATATATAATAATTCGCTATAGCGAGACTCCATCTCGCAATGGCGACTCTACTTATCCCACTCCTGGTACATAAACCTGAATCTCTCGCTATGGCCAAGATATGGCGAGTCAGTTGAATTTTAAGTTTTCGCTATTGTGAGAATATTTACTCGCCATAGCGAAGATCTCTGCTATATTCTGGTACAAAATCCTGAGAGAAGCTCGCTGTAGCCTGGCTATTGCGAGTAATTGTTGCATATAAATGTTGCCAAGTTTCCTCGCTACTGCGAGGCAGCTCATGCGCTACAGCAAGTGCAGCAGCCTCACTTTTCAGTACAATATCCAGAGAGTCCCTCGCTATAGCCTAGCTATAGCGAGACGCTTCAGCCACCAATAATTATCCAAGTTTTCTCGCAGGAGCGAGAGTAAATTTCGCTGTAGCGAGTTCAGCAGTTTTGCCTTTCATAATAAACCCAAAGAACCCCTCGCTATTACCTGGCAATAGCGAAATTATAAAAAAAAAAAAAATTATTTCCTTCGTAATAAAACAACCCCTATTTTCTCTCCACTCCATCGTTTTACCTCGCTACTGCGACGAAGCAGCTATACCTCCTCCATCCTTTCGTTCGCTACATTTCGTGCATCTTAATCTCGCAATCCCATCACCCATCGCATCTCGCACATCAGGTACTTCGATTAACTCCTTTATTTCCCTGAATCACTGGTTATTTTTGCTGGATCTGGTCATATTAGGGTTATTATCGTTTTGCTTAGATCTGCATATTTAGGGGTCAATGGTTAATTTTTCTGGTTGGTTTCTGCTGGTCGAATGTTTCTGTGTAGATATATGGCCTCAATTTGCTTTTTCCTCCGTTTAATTCTGGCTGGGCAGACAATTGTTCGAACTCGCTGTAGCGAGCTCGAACTCGCTATAGCGAGTTCGATACTTTTCCCAGAATAGAACTGTCTGGACCATTTTTTTTCGTGGGATTACTTCTTTATTCCTTGCCCCCTAGTCCTTTGGATGCCTTTAATTGTGCCTTCCCTTAGCATAAACATGCTGCATTCATTTGATTTCCGAATTTAATTATATCCTTTGAAGGCTGCCGCTGATTTTTATTTTTTCTTCTTGTTTGAATTCAGGATTATGGCTCCTAAGAAACAAACCAAAACTGCTGCAGCCTCCTCCTCAAAGCAAAAGAAGCAATCGTACGATAAAGATCGATTTGCATCTGCCCGGGCAGAATTTCGCTTCGATAGGCTCTTCGCAGACAGAGGTGTTGTGGAGGATCGCTATTATGCACCTCATGTGTTGGACCTCACCTTCCTGGATTTTGAATGGCATGGATTGCTGGGATTTACTAAGAAGCCAGTGCATCGGATCCCTTTAATGATCCAAGAGCTTTATGCAAATTTTGAGGATACCGAGGAAGAGGAGGATGAGTACTACTGCCGTTCAGCTTGGGTGCGCATTAACGAGCAAGTTTTTAAAGACTTCTACGAGCTACCTGATTTTCAAGAATGTGCTTTCCAAATGTACATAGAGAGCCCTCAGTCCATTCCTTGGGAAGAAGTAGAGACCACCATTGCAGAGGAAGGAAGAGCCTGCCTGGTTAATAAAGTTTACCCGGTTAATCAACTCAGTAAGCCCGCCCGTTATTGGTTACAGTTCATCATGAGTAATATCCTGACAAGTTCTCATGGCTCAGACATGACCCAAGAACGAGCTACTCTTACGTGGTGTTTTATGACGCGGCAGCGAGTAAATATTCCTCACCTCATGTACTTGAATTTCAAACAAGTTGCGAGGTCCGACCGGGTTAGCTTGGCATACCCTCACATGCTCACCGAGTTACTCACTATGGGGGTTGCCGCGTCTCTAAAAATGATGCGCAGTTCAAACCAAAGGGGCCATTCAAATATGATAGCATGAAAGATGCACCAGGGCAGCCCCGTAGGCAGAGAGCACAGGCACAGGCACAGCCTGAGGCCCCTCCACCTCCTCCCTCACATCAGCACCGGGTTTCTCCAGAGCCATCGGGACATGAGGCTCCTTATCAGCCAGATTTTGAGAGTTGGGCACGAGAGTCTATCCATAGGCTGGAAGGTCATGTCATAACAATAAAGGATCAACTACAGACGCTTATGGACTACTTGATGCCGGCTCCTCCACCGCCACCTCTTGAGGCTCCTCAATCACCGATCATCATTCTACCTCAGGAGCCTACACCTGAAGATCAACCGGGGCCGTCTGATTCTTAGGACTTTTCTACCCTGCTTCCATATTTTTTTGTTTTACTCATTTTATATTTTGGATAACTGTACTATGGATAACTGTATCTATTTATGCTCTCAAATCCTAAATTGGCTATGCTCTTAAATTGTCTTATTAATTCTAATGCCAACTCACTGTCTCCTATATGTATTTTGTCCATTTTGTCTATCAGATGAAGGAGCCGTTCACATGCATCCCCTCGCCATGTTATCTCTTCTTATCAGGGGAGTCTCGTCTCTCCCTACCTCTTTTTATCCCCTCCCTTCGCCTCCAATCTGCTTCTATTTTTCTGTCCATTTATGAATTTCCCATTTTGATACATTGCGGATAATGTAACTTTCAAGTGTGGGGGAGTTAAGGTAATCATAGATAAATATAGGATAAGTGGATATAAATTGACAATAACTTCCTCATAGTAATAATATTCAAGTGCTTACACTCCTTATGCTCATATGTTAAATCAGATTCAGCCCTTCTCACTTTAGATGAATATTAATTAAGGAATGTAGAGGTTAAGCGAACTTGAATTGGATAAAGTAATGTAGTCATAGTATGCACCCTAAATAGAAGCACCTTCCAACAAGATGATTTTGGAAGTAATTCAAGTCTTTCTTATAATGAGCTTCTAGTTATTTTAGATCTCCCCAATTTGCCTGTTCCTGATGGATACCTGATTGTTAGTTGAGAAGGATATCTGAAAAAAAAAAAAAAAAGCAAAGCAAAGGATTCTCTACTCCAATGGTTGAAATCACCTAGTAACCGGGGGTTTGCACCAAAAAGTGTGAACTTTCGCGTCAAACAGTGATAAAACTAAGAGTATGCTAGTAGCCCTCTGAGGATTTCTTTAATCTGAGTAACCGGGTGACTTCATAACCAATGTGGTCATTCGCGTCAAAAGGATTAAGTAATTTGACGAGGAGAGAAAAAAAAACAAAAAAAAACAAAAAAACAAAAAACAAAAAAATGCTGAAAATAATTCTGCATTGAATAATAGAGACCCCTCTCAATGAGCATTGATGATTGAAGTTAGTACAGATGATTGGGTTAGGCTTTGAAATTGCTAGGAAAACTTATTTAAGATTGCTTGATTATTTTTTAACATCTCTTGTTGAGCACACACACACTTTAGGAATAAGGGTGTTACTATGAGTACATTGTTTTCAATTTCTATTCGAGTTTTGCTGAGTTTCTGCTTCTGAAGTTGGATTCATTATAAGTGTGGGGGGGTCTGTAATTCTGATTGCGTGGGCGTGATTCTTTCTAAGATTTGCTTGAGGACAAGCAAAGATCTAAGTGTGGGAGAGTTTGATAACCTCCTAATTTAGGACCCAAAAGGGCTATATTTGACACTAAATTAGGGAGGTAAAATACTTTTCTCCTGATTAATATGGTTAAAAATGTACTCAATCAAACAAAATAAAGAAAGTATTATAATCATAAGATTTTTATCAGTTTAAGCCTCACTTTATGTTTAATTTCAATTTCAGAGAAAAGTAGCAAAATGAAGAAAGAGTTGAATATAAGAGAGGGAAGTTGAAAATGGCCAAGGTAGATTGAACAAGTCTTCTCGCTACAGCGAGACCGAAGTTCGCTATAGCGAAATGGTACTTTCGCCATAGCGAAGAGGAGAATTCGCAATAGCGAAGTCGTGTTGTATAGAAATTCCAGAAAGCAGCTCGCTATAGCGTGGGAGTAGCGAGCACAGTGGAAACCTGAGCACTTATGAGACCTCGCTATAGCGAGAGACGCCCCTTGCCATAGCGAGATCGGACCTGAAACGCAGAGTTTTAATTTTCTGGCTTTAAAAGAAGTTTGCTGAGTTAGGGTTCGGGAGATTCGGTGGCAGAGGAAGTTCTGAGCATCCAAGAGGCGATTTTGGGAGTTATTTGAAGGCTCTTGAAGTTTAGAGAGTGAAGGAAGAGAGGAATCAAAAGGGGGAGCTCTACTTTCTGCATCTCATTCTTCCCTTTGTTTGCTTTCTTTGTTCTTTTCATCTTCTCCATGTATTTTGATTGGGAATTCTCTGTAGATTTAGCTATGTGCGGCTAAATTCATTTTTACTTAGAGCACTATGAACTTGATGTGATCTGAATCATTAATTGTCTTGTTAATTGTGTTGATTGGAATCTTGTGTATTCTTCTCTTGCTTAATGCTTTCTTAGGGATTGGCCACCTCTTTGATTTGATTTGGGAAATTGGAATTTACCTTGAAAAAGGGATTCTTAATTGAACCTAAGAGTTGGATAAATTAAGTTTAGAATCATTTAATTTGTAATTGGGATAGACATATACCTGATTACCTTAATTGGTTTGTAGAGGGATATAGTATCTAATGCACTCTAACCCAAATCTAAGGACACTTAGATTCTAGGGGAGAGTAGGGCTGTAATTACATCGACGGACGGTTATAGCTTCTGAACTCTTAACCCACAAGGCGATAATTAATAGCATTTAAACAAGAAATTAAGTTCTAGTGAGCATCAAGGGAATAGTGACTCTAGGTAATTTCAAACCTTGGATTTTATCTTAACTGCCTTTGCCAACTAAATTTCCTTTCAATTCGTTTTATTTTAAATTTAGTTCTAAAATCAAGAATCTCATAATTGGTTGTTTAACGTGGATAAAAGTAGGTTGTGCACTGCCTAATTGCATTCCAGTCATTCCTCGTAGGAACGATACTTTTACTTATCACTGAACTACTTGATTCGACCCGTGCACTTGCGGTCACGCATAAAAAAAATTTCTAGCGATCAAGTCCTTTATCTCAAATTCTTTCTTTAAACAATCAACTATTTTTAAAACTTTTCAAAAGTTCCAATAATATTTAAATCATCAATATATGTAACAACTATGACAAACACTAATCTAGATCTTTTTATAAAAACATATAAGTAAATTAGATCATTTTTATATAACATTCATTCAATAAATATTCATTGAGACGATTATACCATATATGCCCAGATTATTTTAATCCATATAAGAACTTATGTAAATGTATTGAATGATTTTTTTGAGAACCTTTACATGATTCTGACATTTTAAATCCTTTACGAATTTTCATATAAATTTCACTATCTAGTGAGCCATATAAATAAGTTGTAGTAATATCCATTAGACACATATCAAGCTTTTCATGTCTTGCTAGATTAATAAAATATCTAAAAGTGATTGCATCTAGTATAGAAAAATATGTTTCTTCATAATCAATACCAGGTCTTTGTAAAAAATTTTATACTACAAATTGTGCTTTATATCTGACAACTTAATTTTTTGCATTTCATTTTTGCACAAATATCCATTTATACCTTACTAATACACTTTCATGTGTCCAAATTCTAAGTCCAAAAACTTCAGATTTTGAAAGGGAACTTAATTTTGTTTAAGTTGCATCTTTTCATTTTCATTAGGGGTACGCATAGGCCAGCCCAAGTTAAGTATTGTCTTTGCTCAAAGCCTGGCCCTGTTGAATGCAAGCAAATTTTTTTTTGGACTTGAGGTTGGGGTATGGCCTGGTTGTGGCTAAGGAAGCCACACCCATCAGGCTGAAACTAGCCTTTAAAAAAATTTTAAAACTTTAAAGGCTCATGATTACTTGTTTTGATATGCTTTTTTAAAATCTACATAATGGATATGAAAAGAAAAGAAGGTTTAAAGGATGATACAAGAGCAACATGTAGATATAGAAGTTAAAACTTAAAAATGCAATTTGTAATACCATATTATTTTAGCCTTCCTCACTCATTTACTTAGTTCCACATCCTTGGCATGACAACATTCTCAAGAAAATCTATTAAAAATAATACAATATTTTGCGTTGCACAGGGTTTAAATTTGCATTTTATGTCTCATGGGTTATATGAATTCACCCATATTATTTTCTACTCCAAATACATGTATACAAGTCAGAACCATCCCAAAATATTCCATTTTTCCCGAGCTTAGGACATCCACACATAAAATCACAAGTTCAGTCTCGGGTTCTAGTTTTCAGTTTTCTGTCATCAACTTTGAAAATTCATAATTAAATCTAGAAAAATTGAAATCAAGTAAATGATAACTTCCTAGAAATCTCTGAGTGTCAACTATAGTGAAAAATCATTCCAAGTCATGAAAACACCAGCTAGACCACATTAACAATAGAAAAGTGCTAAAGGTCTAGCTACCTAGGTTTGCTGTTATAGGTTATTGACATAAATTTCAAAAATTCATAACTAATTTTAGAAAATGCAAAACCCAGCAAATCATGCCATTCTAGAAAGCTATGGATGTCTACTAGAGGGTAAAAATAATTTCAGACCAAAACAGAAGCATTAAGGCTACAAAAATAGACAGAACAATACCAGAGGTCTTGTTGTGCCCCTGATACTGATATGAAACTTCAAAAATTTGGTTCTTCCTCTACAAACGTCCAAATAGGATGATTTCAATGGATATGGAAAGCTTATCATGTCTAGTTTATGGTTATAAAATTTCATAGCCATTGGACTCTATTTGGCTCACAGATAACATAAGGAAAGAAACTAACCAAATGAACAGTACATCCTACCATTCAGCATTTTTCTCCCAATTTTAAAAAATTATAATAAATTCTATAGAGCTCCAATTTAGGTGCTCTTTGGAGTAGAAAAGAAACAAAACACATTATAAGAGATGTTGCATTCATACATAAAATATGTGAAAAATACATTAAGAAAAACACACTTAAAACACACAAAAAATGAACAACATAAAGTGGCACTTCAAACATCCCTATCATTTCCATTCCTAATCCTTTAATCATGATTCTCAAAAAAGTTTGCTACATCCAAATATGCTATATTATCAAGGCCATTAAAATCATTATCCTTGTATGTAAAGTTTGCTTCAACATTATAGCATTGGTAAGTTAAATTTGTTTCCACATTATTCACCTTCTTTTCTAATGGGGGCTTGATAAAATTTCACAAGATGCTTAGACGTAGGATAGGTACTTGACTAGTATCCTTTCATATCAAATCAATGACATAAATTTTTTGTACTTTTTGAACTATTATCATGAGCATCCTTTTCTTTTTTCCTATCCTTCATTATTATTCCTCTTTTGGTGGTTGAGATTATTATTATTACCCCCATGATAATAGTAATTATTATGTCCTTTACCACATTTGCATCCGCAACGACAAACTTGACAATAACTACAACTATGATAATTATTATCTATTGTTGCATTGAGGAAATGGAGTAGATCCAGTAGCATGAATTTCATGGTTTCCCATTAATAACTTATTTTGTTTAACAAAAAGAAGGCATGAGATCAATTTAGGATATTTTTTGAAACCTTTTTCATGATATTGCTATTGTAGGAGCACATTTGAAGCATAACAAATTGAAATAGGCTTTTTTCCAACAAGTTTTCGTCAATTATCTTTTCTCCACATAGTTTTAATTAATTTTAAAAATTGCTAAATCATATTCGATTATAGTTTTACGATATTGCAACCATAAATGCATCAATCATAATGAGCTTTAGATAGTATTACATTTTTTATGGTCACATGGTTCTTTTAAATTGTTTTACAATTCAAATAGATCTTTTACTATTAGATATTTAGCTTTTAACCCTTGATGTAAGTGATGATAAAGGAAAATTATTGCTTTTGCCTTGTCTTGATCAGATGTTTTATTTCTTGGTAAAATTGCATTTTTTAGACCCTTAGCATCTAGGTGAATTTCAACATCAATCACCTAGGATAAATAGTTCTTGCTCATTATATCAAGGTTGCAAACTTGAGTTTGGTAAGATTTGACATAATTTAAGCTATAAAATAGCAATGACTAGAATTAATTTTAGATGACATTAGATATGAAATAAAATTTTAATAACACAAATAATGTATGAATATTAATGTAAAATTAACTTGTGTGATTTGTTTATAACTTAATAGTATCAATCCATAACACTAAAAAAATTTTCTACAAACTAAAGATTAGTAACTTTTAAGGAAAATTAGTAACAATTTATTAATGAATACTATCAAATGGATGCATGATCATATATTTCTAATATCGTAAACAAATCCTTTTCCAAAATGCACTCAAAATCCATAACATTTATAAAACTAACATACTCAAATGGAATCAATTGTAATGGGATTATTTCAACAGTAAATGTAATAACTAGATAAAATAATAGTATAAAAAAGGATGACCTTAAATCAAATTAGAAGAGATCACTTGATTTGAGGTCAAAACCTAAAACACAATCATGCTGATAACATGTTGCAAAATTAATGATAATATAAAAAGTAGTACAAGAGAGAAAATTGAGAGGAGAAATAGAAAAACATTTTTTATTCACTTAGGATATTACAAGTTTAGTACATAACTTCTACTTATAGACATTCAACCACTAAAATCAATCTAAGAGTTGCATGACATGAATAAAAAATATTAATATACATAATTGGAGAGTTATAAAGTATACAACATTAAACATAAAAAAAAAATGTTAGAATGTCATTATTTAGAAATTATGGATATTTACATAATTATACAATAAAAAATAAATTATTTAACCTAATAATTAAAGTTTTGATTTAGATTGTATGGTATTTTTTTGTTAAATACACTATAGTATTTATATGTCTTTTATATAAAGTTTATTATTTTTAACCTAAATATAATTTTTAGGAAAAAAAATACAATGGCATGTAGAAGAGGCTAAAACTTGCTTGCTCATTATAATGTCCATTCACGAAACGGTCCGTCCAATGCGTAAGCTAGAGGGGACAAGCATCAATTTTATTTTATTTTGTTAATAGCATATAATAAGCCGAGCTAGCCCCGACAATACTACCTCCCTGTACCCGGACAGTTTGGACCAAAACCTGATAATTATCATTTAAGTTTGGGTTTGATCCGATTACAATCATAATTGAACTTAGGTTTATTAAACGGTTTATTACTTCTTAAATCCATGAGTAGATTTTGTTTTTATTTAATTTTAAATTCACTTTTTGAACAATTTAAAAAATAAAAACCTAAGTGAGCTTACTTAGTTGTAAAAGTAAACAATTTTTTATCTACAAATAAGATGCGATTTACTTATTAGAAATTAAGTATCACAAATTTACACAAAAAGAAAAATACCAAAATAATTAACTATTGTAGAAAAAAAATATTTGACTGCTCGATGGTTTTGACTCAAACGCAAAGCTGGTAAATCGGGACAGGCCCACCATAGGTGCGCGAGTTAAATGGATTGGCTTGTTTGCTCCATCGTAGTTAAGCGGGTCACAATTCTCAACCTGACCCACTAGAAAATTAAAGAAAAGGGGTCAAAACACAAAAATGAAGTAAGAAAACAAGGCATAGAAGACAATTTCTACAAAGTTCCTTTATGCTTTAAAACACACAGGTATTGTCAAAACCATTGCACCAGGAAAACTCTTAACAAAAGAATGAATCGCAAGGTAAAATCATCTATTATATACCTTGGTGTAACACAGCTTCCAATTCTTGGTTAGAAATACATTATCAAGAAGACAAGAAGAAGGATGGATGAGGGAACATTGAAACGGATGCTGTGTATTGGGCTATTAGTCTCCAAGCACTGTGTTTTAGGCTATTAGTCACTTTGGATTGGTAGGAGAATTAAAAAGAAAAAAAATAAACAAGTCAGCCGGGCTAGTTTGTATAACTACTAGATTAAATGAATCAAACTTATTTTATTTATATAATAATATTAAATGAACTTTAAAAACTAAATTTAAAAAAAAAATTAAAAAAATAAGTCATTATTAATATTTTTTAAAAAATTACTATTCACGTTTCTTAAATCATAACATGTTCTTTCTTATGTTATAAAAGTGTTTTATCTTAATACCTTTCTAACATAAGAAAGATTATATTGTAATTTTATAAAAAATTAATAACATATTTTTTTTGTCATTTAAAGAAATTTTAATTTTTCATATCACTTAATATTATTTTATTTACTAAGGTGTGGTTTTCAAGTGATTTTTTCTTTTCTTTTTTGGGTTTCTCGACATCCCCGACGGAGTAACTTCCAATTTGGTATGTAAGAAGAGGTTACTTTGATGAAGAGTAATCTTAACCAATCATTAAATCAAAGAAATGTTCCATTAACCTTAATGAACAAGCAGTAGTCCCTCATTAACCCAACTCGCGTGGATCACTCTCCACCCCTCTTGACAAGAGAACAGAAACAAAGAGAGAGCGTGTTGCACACGCTCCATACTTTTAACATGAACCCAGTTATACGGTTGGCGTTAGTCCCGTTACTTCCCGCGAAAGACCTGCGCCAATTCTCAACCAAACAAAATCCTATATCGAAATCTCCCACATCTAAACTCATTTTCACACCTCTCTGTCTTAAAAACACTCTTCTTTTTCTCGTAACATTTCGATATCCTTGATTCATCTGAAGTTGATTCGCCATGGATGAAGAGTATGATGTGATCGTCCTCGGTACAGGGCTCAAGGAATGCATACTCAGTGGCCTTCTCTCTGTTGATGGCCTCAAAGTCAGTGATTCTTTTATTCTTTCACTTTCTTTTCTTCATTTGCAGATTGCTTTTTTCATTTTTGTTCTGTTGAATTTGAGTTTTGATGGATTAAGAATTTAATTGGTAGGAGAGGTAACAGAATAGGAAAAGAAAATGCAAATGGAGATGGTGGGAAGCTTTTTTGTGTTCCTCTATCAATTTTGGTAGGGACATAGATATAACGTGTGTTGGACTCTTGGTTTATTATATTAGTGGGTCCACACACGCCCCTGTGTCTATCAAATTGAGAGGATCCATTTGGTGGCATTTGGGGATTTGGATTCTCACTAATTCTTAGAAAGTTGACTGCTATGTCAATTTCGTATAGAAATAGACACATTGTGTGCAGGATTCAATCAAGTGGTGAACTAAGTAGTGAATTCCACAATGTACATGAGTTTCACACATAATGTGCCTATCTCTCTTTGAAATTAATATCATCAAATTTTTAAGAAATTTAGGGGATCCAAGATAAAATGCTGGGCATAGATGGTAAAAAATGATCTTTTGTTTAAGCTATTTGCATTGCATTTTCACTTGTTATTCGTCTTAACATGAAAAGGCATTTCATTTGATTTTTTAGTTATTATTTTATCAAGTAAGCATATAATCATTTTCAATCCTCATTTTCTATCCTTTCTTTTTTCCCCCATCCACTTTCATCCATCACGCCTTTTACAACCACATTGCTAAAATTATTACTAAGAAGGATAGTTAATGGTTTTTCTGAAGATATTATGTGACATAGAAGATTGTAAACATACGTCAAATTGTTATCAAGGCATCATTTCCTGAATATACCCTTGGAATTAGTGCTGGTGCTTCTTAAGATGATGTGTTCATAAATTGCCTTATTCCTTTATCTGCTATCCCCTTGAATTAGGTGTTGCACATGGACAGAAATGATTACTATGGAGGAGAGTCTACATCTCTTAATCTTACACAGGTTACTGCCCCATGATGATGATTTACTTAGAAGCGTAGGACTTATCTAATTGTTCAACAATTTTTTTTTTCTTTTTGTTATCTCTTTCCATCTTAAATACTCTTTTTTGGTTGTGTAGATATGGAAGCGGTTTAGGGGAGATGAGCAGCCGCCAGAGCAGTTGGGCTCAAGTAGGGAGTTTAATGTTGATATGATACCTAAGGTAACTAAACTTCTATTGCATGCATGTAAATCAACCCCCCCACAAAAAAAAAGACCATAGCCTTCTTACTGCATCAAAATATCACAATTTTACATTGTTTTCTTCCTTTGCTGTTGAGAAATGTGCTTACATTGGATTTCTTGTGTGTGGCTATCAATTTTATTATGTCAATTCCTCACATTTTTTTTAAGGTTTACCTTTGAATTTTAGTTGGGTAACAAATCTTTACTCATATGATATTCTCTCTGTCATGCCTATACCAAGTTCTTCAGCTTCTTACTGCAAAATCATATGATGTTTCTGTACAAGAATCTTGCTTTTGTGTGAGGAAAAAATGCAATTTACTTCAAACTCTTTTCCATGCTTTAGAAGAAAACAAAATATATATATATATATATATATACATATATACTTTTACCTTGGATAGTTTGTCTTGTGGACTGTTCTTTCTGCTATAAGATGAATCTTTCATTTTGCTATCTGCTTTTTGTAGTTCATGATGGCTAATGGAGGTTTGGTTCGCATACTAATCCACACTGATGTTACAAAGTATTTGAATTTTAAAGCTGTAGATGGCAGTTTTGTGTATAATAAGGGAAAGGTTTGTTCAATATTCATTATATAACTCATTTTCTAGCCTAATTTTGCTTGATTTGTACTTTTCAATATTGGAAACTTTACATTTAGCATTTCAGAGTAAAATCTTATGACAGAATACTTTACCTTTTAGATCTACAAAGTTCCAGCAACAGATGTTGAAGCACTGAAATCACCATTGATGGGATTGTTTGAGAAGCGCCGTGCTCGAAAGTTCTTCATTTATGTACAAGACTATGAAGAGAACGATCCAAAATCTCATGAAGGGCTAGATTTGAACCTAGTTACTGCGAGGCAGCTGATTTCGTATGTATCCACTTCCATTTCTTTTCCTTTCAAGTTTCAAATACCCAAATTACAAAATTGTTTCTCATCCCTTGTTTTGCCTCTTTTCACATTAATTTAAATAAAATGAAGCTTTTTTTGCCTTAACATAAGCATAGGACTATGCACATCAAATTAAACGATGAAAAAGTTTTATTGTTAAAAGAACTTTCGAACAAGATGAAGTTGTACCATCTGCGATATTTGGACATGTTTAATTTCTTCATGAACTGAACCCTTTTCTTAATTTATCCTGCAACCATTACAGCAGGATAATAGAATGATACACGACCAGGCAAGGCAAAGAAAATATTATATTAGGATAAACATCAGATTTACAGCTTTTACATATTCATTTCAATAAGCGAATGAGACAAATTTTTAGAGTAGTTGGCCGTTGTATTGGCTCTGCTTTTTGATACAGTTTTATACTTTGATTCAAGCTGTGTTTAAAATTTTGAATGGTTCTTCAAAATGTAGGAAATATGGGTTGGAAGATGATACAATTGATTTTATTGGTCATGCCTTGGCACTTCATAGTGATGATAATTACTTGGATCAGCCAGCCAAGGACTTTGTAGAAAGAATAAAGGTATAAGCTATACGAATTATCTTCCTATGCTCATTTAGTGATATGATGCAGAAGAAATTCCTAAATTAAATTCATTATTGTGTGCCACCTACATATCATGATGATTCAAAGGCAATCACTCAAAACTGGGCACTCTTACCCAGAGTAGGATCAAAACATAAAAGAGAAATATCATATAGGTCATAGACATTTAGATTATGATAACAAACTATCAATAATTTTCGATATTATACATTTTCCAAGATCATGTTAAAGACGGTTGTGAATGATACTTTATTTTTTATGGTTTCCCACAAGTACCCCCACACCCTTTGGCTATGGAACTAATCTCGTTTGGGTCCACGGCTACCCATCTCAACAAGTGATTTTTAGCAAGCTCGAACCCTGACATTGCAGAGGTCCTTTAATTATTAAGTTCAAGCGTGTCTTATTGCTTGAGCCACTTGGTTGTGAATGATATTTAATTGTATTATTACAGTACAAAATATAATTCAAATCCCTGAGCTACTGAAAATTCTAGGAATTTCAAGGCTTTTCTTCTTAGCCTTTGTAAATGGATGACTTTGAATAGAACTGTGACCATAAGATGAACCTAGTCTGTTCTCCGTCAAACACATTAGTTTCTCTGTTGTTATCATCATGACATACAAATGATGAACTTTTTCTTGGTAATACCGAACTATCCTGAAAATTACAGTGAAAAATTTATTAATTTGTACCAAAAGCTGACATTGATAAAAGAAAATTTGGATATTACCTTATTAAAAGATTTCACTATTTGCTACAATTCTACGTCAACAAGGGTCATTAGATATCATTCTTTATGTTTACCTTTTATTTGACTCTGACGGCCAAAGCATAAGGTTCTGGACCATATAGTCATTTGGCATATAATGTTTTCTTCTTCTTTCTTATGATAATGCGAAGAATATTGTAAGTTAATCATTAGATTTTTTTTTTTTCACTAAATATAGAAGAGTGGCATATTCTTGTGGACCATTTTATTCCTTGATTGTTGGATATACCAAATGTTATTACCTTGATTCCTTAGGCTTCCTCTGTCTTTCCTTCATGTGATTTTCTTGCTTATACCTTTCAGTTGATTCTATTGATGTTTTACATAGATAGAATCACTTCATAACCTACATAAGCATGTAATACTACTTTTTATTTTATCTAGCTTTATGCAGAGTCCCTAGCACGTTTTCAAGGTGGCTCACCTTACATATATCCACTATATGGACTGGGAGAATTGCCGCAGGTTTTCCGTCTCTCTCTGTCCTCTGAAGTTATTATACATCAGGAGCTAACATTCGTTTCTTTGATGGCAAATAGGCATTTGCTCGTTTGAGTGCAGTGTATGGTGGAACTTACATGCTCAACAAACCAGAATGCAAGGTAAGTCTATGATCATGCTTCAGTATTCAGGAAGATTATTTGAATTACTACAAGGAGTGGTGAGAAGCTTGTCTCTTGATGCTTTTCTACAATGAAATGTCCTTTAGGCTTGTTGGTGTCTAAAGATTGGAAAAAAAAAAAAAAAGGAAAGGATAAAAAACTTAATCTGAGTTACTTGCAAAGTGACTTCCTCCTATGTCCTAAAGAATACTCTTACTGTGTCTAAGGATTAAAATTTATCTCAGCTCAGTGATTATTGCAACATAATGAGCCCTTAGGTCACAAAAGTTTTCGCAGTCCAGTTTTTCCTATTCCCCACTCCTCCTTTGTCATTAACTCCCTCCTTCTAATTTTGTTTCTTATGTTGAGGTACACAACAAGGACATCCTATGCTTTATTGAGTACTGAAGCAAATTATATAAAGAATTATTTTCCTGCTTACCTCTCTTACGCTCTCTAACTCTCTGACACACAAATGGTAGCATTTTTATGTCCATATATGGTTTATATCCCCTTAACTTATTTGATTTCAAATACTTATAAAGGAAAGCATGAATTTTAGGTTTCCATCTACTGTATTTGAATGTGCAACCTGCTTTATAATAGAATGATGATCACCTATTTACTAAAATTCGTAATGATGAATCACTTCTGTCAAGAAATTAAATTGAATAGTAAGGATATTTCTTCTCTAGTTTGTCATTTGCAAGTAATTTAAAGCAGTTCATTTTGTCTTCCCAAGTTCTTATATCTTCATTTTTTCCTAATTTACTTTATTTTCTGTTTCACATTCCTCTCTGTTTGTTTCTTTTCACATTTTATTTTCTACTGAGCAGGTTGAGTTTGATGATAGTGGGAAGGCCATCGGCGTGACCTCTGAAGGAGAAACAGCTAAATGCAAGAAGGTTGTGTGTGATCCATCATATCTACCTGATAAGGTATCCTGCTAGATTTCTTAAGGGTATCTATTAGCTTCTCTCATTTGTTTATTTAATGATCAGCAATGTAAGTTTTCATGATTAAAACCAAAAAGTAATATAAATATTCACTAGTATGTCTAAAAATATGAGTCTAATCTTCATTTGCCAATATTTAATTGACTTATAGGTCAAAAAGGTTGGAAAAGTTGCACGCGCAATCTGTATTATGAGCCATCCTATTCCAGATACCAACGATTCTCACTCAGCACAGGTCATTCTGCCACAAAAGCAACTTGGTCGTAAATCAGATATGTAAGGACAAACCATAGCCTTCATTGATTTCTTATTTTACAAATCACAAATGATGAAAGGACAAACCATGGCCTTCATAGGTATAAAATATTTAGTATTTGGCAATTGATGACTACTGCTATTTAATACATGAAAATTTGCTAACTGCAAAATAAACTTCAAATTTTCAAGTTGAAAAGTGAAAAAGAAAGGTGAAGATAAAGTTTCTTGTCTTTATCACCAAAGAATGCTAATGGTGAAGAAGTGAGATAGCGAGACCACTAGTATGAAAATGTGATTAAGCATACAGTATCTTATCAATTTGTTATGAATGACAAATCATAAAGCCAAATGTGAGTAAAAGAATGGACTCTTAGTTGTAAATTTCTGATTCCAACCTTTTAGGAACTGACTCTTGATTTCCCTTGTTATTGCAGGTATCTGTTTTGCTGCTCTTATGCTCATAACGTTGCAGCAAAAGGAAAGTATATTGCTTTTGTCACGACAGAAGCAGAGACTGACCAACCTGAGGTGGAATTGAAGCCTGGTATTGACCTTCTGGGACCTGTAGATGAGATATTCTATGACACTTATGACAGATACGAACCCGATAATGATTATGAAGCTGATGGTTGCTTTATCTCTACAGTAAGTAGAATCTCTCTGAACATTTTATTTTTTCACTTGCTTTCTTTTCCTTATCCCTTGTGAAAGGGAGCTTGAATTGGGATATATATAGAAACAACATACCACTCCATTACAAATGTGCCTGCTTAATTTGTGTGACTTTGATACCATGTCAAAGATCACTTCAACTCAAACTTTTGAGTGAAATGATTCTTGAGTCTTGACACAACCAAATATCCTTTTGACATTTTATGTTGCGGAAGATGTTACAACTCATAAACCCACAGTTACATATTATCTTCAAATATTTAGCGTTATGTTTGTCTACAGTTTATTTCCATCATAAAGTATGTGAAATTTTATCATCCTTCTTATTCAACCTATATGAGGGAATTTATTCATTTTATCTGCAAAAATCAGCTTAGTTGACTGGATATTACATTGCTTGTAGAGCTACGATCCTACTACGCACTTTGAGTCCACGGTAAAAGATGTGCTTGCACTGTACAGTAAGATCACTGGAAAGGTAATTATTTAGTATTTGATATTCTAATGAAATTGCATATTTCATCAAATCACAACCAAAATTACACAGCTTTTAGGAATTGAGAGATTAGAAATAACCTTTATAATGAGTAAGACAGAAGGAGCGGGGAAACAAATTGAGATTTATTTTAACACTTAATAAGTTGCAATTTTTCTTTGGTCAATGTTATCTTTTTATTTAAAAACATCTTTTTGGTGCAAACTTGGACTAGTCTCCTTTTTGTTCTGTTTATTTTACTGTTATTCAATTTTTTGACAAATAAAGCATAATTTCTTATTCAATACTGTACCTGCAGCTGGTACACATGGCAGGAAAAAGGCATATTTCTATTTATTACAAGCAAGATGTAAACTTAGACCATTTTCCTTGCAATAAGTTGTAACCGTACACAGATTAGGACATGTTATAGTATTTTTATCCTTCTTAGAAAAATGTGATGCGAATTATTTATTAATAAACAATCGAATTCCTCATTGGCTCACATTCATTTCTTTATTGTTTGTTTCAGGCTCTTGATCTCTCTGTGGATCTGACTGCTGCAAGTGCTGCAACTGAATAAAAATGGCCAAATAGACTTGCCCAAGTATAAAAAAGAAAGCTTTATTTTATATATTTTTCATGTTTGTTTATTAGATATTCTAATGGAAAGTGAAAACTGACATTTTATTTTATTTTATTTTATTTTACTTAACGGCCATTTTATGTCCCATATATGATTGCATTCTTTAATTCAGCTACGCCTTTTGGCAGTCGAGATGATTGCTGATTTGAATTTCCTAACATATGAAATGCATTTTCCAGATATGCATGATCCTAATCTATTTGTGGGCCTGAGTCATGCGGCAATCCTAAATAGATGAGTGTTTATGCCTGTTTAGTTTCCTGATCTAAGTACAAAAATTGCATGCACTACATCTTTTGGAAGCTGCAACGATGGAAGAATTTAAGTGAGATGTTAGAGTTTTAATTAAACAACTGAAATGGCATCATTGGGCGTTTCATATTCAAGAAAAATTATGGTCCATTTACACTTTGGTTGTAGTTCACCGCCAAAAACTGAGGCATAAGTGTTAATGTCCCAAATTGGACAATCGTCAAGATTTGAGATGGGATTTAATTATTAAGTTTTACTTAGATCAAGACGTATTTGGATGGACCTTCCTCATGACCTGAATAGCTTATTGAAAACAAGATGATTACTGGATTTAGTATTACCTGGTTTCAGTGTTCTACAAACAAAATTTTCGTTCCATGTAAACATTTTTCATTTATCTGTGTAATTGAAAAAATCATAGCGAGTCAGGAAGTCAGTTCCTATACTATAGGTGGGAAAAATCTATCTTATTCCTTTTAAGCATAGACACAGAAATTTCTTTTGTTCTTCCTCTTTTCTGAAGTTTGCCTTCTAAAGCTCTCTCTGACGTATCTCTTATCTATTTTTTTTTAATTATAAATTTATGAAACCTACCTCCCTTCTCACACTTTGGAAAAATGTTATCTTTAAAGGATCTTGGCTCCTCTTATGAGGTCCAAGCTTCAAAAGAATATTTGTAAATTAAAAAAAATTGTCTTGTCTAAAGAGATTAGTTATATATATAACATATGAAAAGAAAATAAAATACAAATTATTGGTAAAATGATTTATAATCAGATTTATATAAAATAAAAGTAATTATATATTAGTTTATAGATGCACAATTGTTGATAGTGGAATATACGTAATCTTATATTGGGAATAGGAACGCCTCCTCAAACCAAAGGAGATAGAAGCCTGTTCATTGGCTGAGAATGGGGGCCTGAGCCCCATATCCTGAAGATGAAAGAAGAATTTCTTAGGTACTTGCTCCTTCATTCACATCCCCTTCAACCAAAAAGGTTTAAATTAAATAAAATGGCACATGCATACCAATAATATTTTATAATTTTTTTTGACACCTCCTATTTCTTCTTCTCACCCTCCCAAAGTATTTCCTTTGTTATTGTGGGTTTCAATTTGATAGGTTAAAGAAAATAAAATAAAAAAATTATATATAATATTTATTATATTATTATTATTATCATTTAATAGTATTAAATTTTTTATTATTTTTAAAATAAAAATAAAAAAAATTTTATTTATAAAATAATTTTTTATTTTCAATTTTTATCCCCCTTTTTTAATATTAAACAGCTAGTAGAATGTGACAAAATTAATTACCTAAAATCTTATACAAAAAGCACTCATATTTGCTAGGGGTGTTATGGCTTAATTGGTTTGGTTGATCCAACCCTACTTGATTAATATTGGGCATGGATGACTCGGAAAATTTTACAAAATAAAGTTTTTTTGAGCAGGGTTAAAGTGGGACAAAAGGTCGAATTAAGACGAGTTTTAGGCTAACTTTCTAGTCTTATCACATCCAATTATATATACATACACACACACACACACATATATATATATATATATATTTATTTATTTATAAAGATAGGAATAAAATTAAAAAGAATTCTTTTTTAAATTTTCTTTTTATAATTTTAGTAAAAAAATTTTAAACACATTTTATAAAGTACAAATGACTAAAGGAGTTAAGATTTTTATTAGGATTCTCTTAAATATGATTATCATATTCAAATAAGAGAAAATGAGTTTAAAAAATATATATATTTTTAAATTTTAACTATTATATTTATGTTTTCTTTTTATTTTTTTTCTTTAACTCCATATTTTTTTCATATCCATTGTATAAAGTTTAAAAAAATGTATCAAAATAAATGGATAATGTTCAAAATAATTAAACTAACATAAAGATATAAATATTTAAAATTTTTGTCAAAAATTTTTTTTGACTAAATTGACTTGGCCCTGATAATAATTGCGCTAGGCCTTGAAACAATAATTTTTCCTGAATTCAAATCTGTCGGAACTCAGGCTGAGATGATTCCCGGCCATGCAGAATCTTAATATTTGCTTCCTTCTTTAATGACCACGCTTTCCATCCTAATTAAAATCTCGCTTCATCCCAGCACTTACTTCAATTTCAATTCAAAACCAGATCTCAAACTATTACTTTTCTCACAAGAAGAAGCAAAGCATCGCTGATGGCGAAAGGGGAACTGACCTAGTTGGGTTTCTCACCAAACGTGACATTACCCATAAAGCATTTGCCCAATTCTTTCATGACAGGTAACAATTACATATAGAAACTAGAGGGACGAGATAAGAAATCTACACCAGTAAAGGGCTCCATTTTGGCCGTCGCCTTGCCATTGGCTAGCCAATGTGGATGGTGTCTAGCATAGGTTTAATTGATAGTTCTTTGATGGGGAGAGAACTTTCTCTACATGTACAACTCATCTCAATCATTTAAATTTAATTTAAATAGTTTAGATTTTAAATTTTAAAATTTTAATTTAAATTATTATTTTTTAAATTTATAATCAAAAAGTTATTTTATTTTATTTTTTTAAATTAAAAAATCATCAAAATTTAAAAATATAAACTGTCCAAAAATTTAAATAAACTGTCCACATCTTGAGATATGCGCGGGCAACTTGCACGCGGAGATCCCTTCCGTTGTGCGTGTTTTGTGCAGTGCCAGTAAATTGTGATTTGATGTTAGTTTTTTAATTACGAATTTAAAAAAAAATATTAAAAAATAAGAAAAGAATTTTGACCGTTTAAATTTAGATTGTAATTTATTGCAATGGACCGATGCCGCACAACAGACAATTCGGATCCGAGAGAAGAGGGATACACGTGTGTGAGCGGATCTTCTTCTGTTAGAGAATCCAGGAAAATTACTACAGAAGAGGAAACCGGAGTTGTCAAAAAAATCTGAAAATATTATGAAAAATTATTAGTACGTGAGTTTTATTTGGAATTTTTTTTTTTCAATTGGGAGGAGTATGAATGACGTAGCCACTAATAAAACTCCGGTACTGTAATTTGGACCAAGTCTCGGCTCTCTGTGACTTGGACTGACTCGTCTTCTTCGAGAAATTCGACGCCTTCAAGTGAGAAGATGAGGGTGTCGAGAATGCCTCCGATAGGATTCTTAGCAATGTCGGACACCCCAAGAGGAAGCGGAATTCTTCCGCCACTAAACATGTTCAGGTTCCTTCAAGTCTGTAAGTGACTCCGAGAGGGTCAAATGATCTAAATATGAATAAACTTTCAATAAATTACAATGCTGGTTTTCAATCGTCTTATTATCAAAGGGAAGTGAACCTTCAGTTTGCTTGTTACAAAGTTTTTCCCCCCTTTGTATCTCGGCAACTTACGAGAAGTATGCTTGTAGTTGCTGGGAATGTATGAGAGAACCAAAGGAAGCACAATTTGAAATTTTAGATCTTCAAGTAACGAGGGGTCCACTTGGTCATGGGCCCTAGTAGCATATGGTGATTTTGTCATTATATATAACGACTATCAACAAAACTTAGCTTTATGCTGTTAGGCTTCATTCTTTGACTCTGCTTTTGTTGAACATTCCTCGTAATTAAGTTATTAAAGTAATCACTTGATAAGACAACGAATGTTAGATGGAACAACGTGCTTGTAATGTTTAGGCCTTAAAATTGATTGACACTATTAATTTATTGGTTCAGGGTAGTTCTTGTATATTTTGGGATTAATATTTTCCACGAAGTTAGCTTATTATGTATTATGCTGATTGGATGTGTTCTCACCAAATTCTTCTGGAAGGTTCTTAAATGGCAGCTTAGCTTGTTTTGAACTTCAATTTTAAGAAAAACCCTGGGATTGGTATTGAAATACTAGATAAAAGCTTGAAAAACCGACGGGTGAAATGAACTAATGAAGTGGAAGAAAGGAAATGAAGTGAAGATCCAGATTTAGTCATATGCTACATGTGCATACTCATAATATGCACTTCAGCTGTCTGAATCTGACTAATATGCTCTCTTGAAAGTGCCCATAAACATAGGCTAGCCCTTCATGCTGTATGTATGCCTTGACATCTAAGGTGCGGACAAAATATTTTTATCAAAAATAAAATTGTACAAGTTGCACCACCAAAAAAATGCAGTAACAGTTTAAACATTGTTTGTCTTTTCCTTGTTGGTTACTGTTTCAAGGATCCTTTGCTTGCTTATCATTGCTACGCTTGTTGCTTACCCTTGAAGTTGCCATGTTTTTAATTCCATAAATTAATATTTTAGTATCACCTTTATTTTGCTTCAGGTTTGTAGATGTTAGTTCTATGCAGTTGCATATTAACGGATATTTGCAGTGATTCAATTGACGTTGATGCTGAAAGTACAAAACAATAATTCATGCACAAAGTGTATCATCATTTTTTAAGTGTCACCATGGTTTCTATTACTCTTTTTGAAGTTGCATGTAAATATTACCAAGAAGCCAAGTGCTTGCTGGAGGATATTGACAGCGTATCATTAGAAGTTGACAATAGTGGTATGGATTATCAATGCACATATGCTAATTTGTGTTCAATAGAGGTATCATTACATGACTGCTGCAAAAGTGGAGATCTTTGGCTTTGGTGGATTTCTGAAAAGCAACTGTGACTTTGGAGTAATACGTAATGCTCTTTTCATTATCTTATATCTCATTCTTCTCCTTGTTTAGCAGAAAAATCATGGATATATTTGTGACTCATATGATTTAATTTTGTTTCAGAATCATTCACTTGATATAGTTTTAGATGGTGACGACAGTTGTCAAAGAAGTTTTACTTCAACTTTAAGTCCTGCAGAAGTTGAAGGTATTGTTCCATGAAGTGTTATTATATTAATGACCATAACTAACTCTCATTCTGTGCTTATTTGCCATTTACTAACTTTCAGTTTTAAATTTTGTGATTCTATTTTCCCTAGAATACCTACTGATGGGGCATGGTTTGATGGCATTTGAAATTGTATTTTTATTCTTCTTGTTTTCTTCATGTATTTCTTAAAAGTTTGCCTGATGGTTCTAATCTGTGAAGAGACATTTTATCAATACTATGGGCCATAATGAAAAATGAATTTTGTTCTAGTTTCTATTGCTTTTGGAATTGCACCATCCATGTTTGTGCTTGAGGGGAAAAGAAACTAAAGAAAGTGGTACAGGTTAAAGGAGTAGCATACTTGATTACAGGAGTGGGAGAAAGTGCAATCAAGTGAGTAGAAGAGAGTAAGAGATACTAAAGAGTCAAAAGACTAAACATTGGTTTACTAGTTGAAAAGATGACTTTTCTGATGTTATGCAAATTACAATTGGAACTTAACCCTTAGTTTTATAATTTTATATTAGTTATTTATCAACATTAGAAGTAAAAAAAAATCAAAGGATACTTTTGAAATGTGCTGGGCAAAAAGTGTAGATATGGTACAATGTATACCTTTGCTGCTTTTCTTTTTACCTGTAAGATGTGTGCATGCTTGTGTGTTTGTAGAAGCTCCAGAAAGTTTTAAACTTTTGTCCTATATATTGTAAAATCATCCTAGTGTTTGATGAGCAAGAATTATAAAATTTAAAATGCTTATAGTTGGAGTTCTGTAAAATGAAATATTTAGTAAAATAAATTTGTTGTTATGTTATTCTTCATATATTTGATTTGGATTTATTAAACCTGACTTATTAATAGGTTTCCTGATGATAAAGATTGTGCCCTTTGAAGTAAGTTTGAAATCCAAGTTCTTCTGATTATATTTTTTATGGAAGAGATTTTCTTAGAAAGAGAAGAGAAAGAATGTATATCTTTAAAGGAGGATAAGAAATCCTTGCAAAAGAACAAGAAGAAAGCAACAGAATCTTAAAGTGATTTTAGAAAAACTGTATCCCACAGCTTATGTAACAAGACAGGGATGATCCTAAAGATATGCACATTCCTCTCATAAAACTGCAAACACACACCATTGCAATAGAAATTGTTTTCCTTCTTTCTACCATAACCTTTAAAATGAATGAGCAGGAACTGCCTTAAGGTTTTGGGGGCAAACCCACCGTGCCCAAGATCTCCGAACATCTCATTTCACTATTGGAATTTGTAATTGCCCCTTGCCTCTTCTTCGAGGGTTGAGGCTTCTTGTGGAGCTTCCAACTCTTCTCCTTAGTATGTTAGGGCTTCTTGCAATAGGGACACCATAAGTCTTTGTTGGACTGTTTTAATTGATTAATTTGCCCTTTGACCTCATCAGAACATTGAATAGTATTTTTGGATGCTAAATCTGAACTCTTCATTGGTTGGGCTTCAATCATCACACTCCTTATTCCTTCCTCTGCTAGCACAATGGTAATTATCTCATGGACAAGAATGCTCCTGAAAGGTATGCACATTCCTCTCATAAAATTGCAAACACACATCACAAATTGCCACAAAAAAGTGTTTTCCTTCTTTTTACCATAACCTTCAAAATGAATGAGTAAGAATTGCTCTAAGGTTTTTGGGGGCAAACCCATTGTTTCCAAGGACTCCAAACATCTCATCTCATTGTTGGAATTTGTAATTGCCATATGAGCCAGCATAAGGTGGAACATGGAGCTTTCAACACTTCTCCTTAGTGTGTCTAGCACCATAAGTGTTTGTTGGACTATTTTGACTGATTAGTTTGCCCTTTGACCTCATCACACCATTGCACAATATTTTTGGATACTAGACCCGAACTTTCCACCAATTGAGTTTCAATCATCACACCCCTTTATCCTTCCTCAGCTAGCACAATAGCAATTGCCTCATCCAAAGGTGGTAACTTCTCCTTGTCGAGTATTTGGACTGTCATAGCATCAAACTAGATGTTTAATGTTGCAAAAAACTCATATATTCTATCCTTTTCCACAAACTGCTTAAGAATAGCTATATCCTTACTATACTTTATCTGAATGCATTGATAATGGTCCATCTCTGCCAAAAGCCTCTTTGCAAACTAGAGCACTCAGTGACTAACTAGTTTCCCTATTTGGTGTTGGAGATTTTAGTCATAATCTCATAAATTTGTATTGCATCTTGAACCTTAGAATAGGTTTGTTGAATAGCATCCCATATCTGCTTAGTTGAACATAGGAACATGCACGTATCACTGATCTTTGGTGATAGAAAGTTCCATGATCAAGACATTATTAAAGAATCTATTTCATTCTAGGTATCAAATTTAGAATCCCCTGGTTTAGTATTGGTACCCAGCAAATGATTCAACTTGTCTTATCCTTTGAGGAACATGCGAATTATTTGAGACCATTTTAAACAATTCTTCTAATATAACATGCATGATGGCAGTAAAGAAAGAAAAAAGCCTATAGACTACCTAAATATTTGACAAATCATCCATTGAAGCAAAGTGGTTGCTGATCAGGGATAGGTAGGAGGCATTTTTGGTTATTATGGACTCATTGTCAAGAAGGTAAAAACACAGGCAAACATCAAGCAACTAGGAAAAACAGAAACAAAAACAATAAAATGACTGCAAATAAGAGAAACACCATTGTCAGAGCCCAAATAGGTCTCGAGGACAATTGGGCTAACCTTTATAGATGCCTATAGTATGCCTTCGGTTGACCACTGCCAGAGAGAGGTTGTTATATGACCTCATGTGTTGACGTGTGGGACTTGCTCTAGAAAAATGGTGATGATGCATGGAGGTGCATGCAGTGGTTGGTGCCTCAAGGGTGTTTTAGTCAACAAGGGAAAGTCAATTGGTGTGTTCTGTGTTGGTTTCTAGGATATTTGGGTTATGTGGGAAGCATAAACTAAGCAAAAGACTGTGTCTCAGTGCCCTTGAAGGCCACGGACAAAAAGAAAAGAGGCAATGAAGGTCAAAAGATTGAAACAAAGCTTAGGGCTCTGATACTATGACAAAATGTTTGAATTTCTTATTGTATTGAAGAATCAAAATATATGTGCCAAATCCCTAACAATTTAGAGACTGATTAAACATATAAAACACATATTCCTAACTCTTAGTGTCAATTAATAATTACAATAATTACAAGGATTTCCAAGATTTATGACACATGAAATGCCTAATATATATTTTTCTTGAGTGGGTGTAGGTTATACTCAATCAGAGATGAGGGCAATGAGAGAATATGAAGACTTTTGACAACCTGGTGAAATTTGCTTTGAACCATGTGAAGGACTAACTACTCCAGAAGCTTGAGTTTTTTTTTTTGCAAGTCCATTAATAGTTATTATTTGTGACTATTATCCTAAAAGTTACAGTGGAAATGGTGAGAGAGGAACGTTTGATGAGAACATGTGAGTTACCCTTTATGTTTATCTATTATTTGCAAAGAATAACGGCCTTTAGACTAATAGCTTGGTTTCAATTCCTTTGGGAGTTAAATCCTAAATGTACTAGATCATTGTAGGAGAGTGTCTTTAAAACTATTTGAGGAGGAGATTTAGCCTAGACAAATATCAAGGATTTCTCTAGCCCTAATAACAAAGAACAAGAAAAGGAGGATTGTAACACCCCGAAATTAATTAAGGTGTTAATTATGGATTAAGATTAATTAAGGATAATTAATAGAGCATAATTGGGCAAGTTAGTGAATAGGTATTCTAGAGAGATAAATTGTTAATATGGGTTAAGAATTTATTTAGGATGGAGATTTACATCTAGGCCCAAATTAATTAAATCATGATGAGAGGCTAATGGAGGCCCAATGAATTGGAGGTAAACCCAAACTAATTTAATGAGATAGAGGCCCAAGATTTATCTTGTATAGGCTCAATTAAGTGGCCCAATTACCCTTGTGCAGACCCAAGCCCTTGAGCCCTTCAAATTAGGCCCAAAACCTATTAAACTTCAGCAACCCAATGAGTGAAAACTGACCCAACAGAATTATGCAGCCCAACACTTAAAAACTGGCCCAATAAGTAAAATCTGAAACCCAATTGGATTTGGACTTGGAGCAACCCATGACCCGGCCTTTTGACCCAACTTAAACCCATCTAAACCCTAATGCTTCAGCCACACTTTCATTTTTCTGAAACTCAAGAGGCAAATTCGGAGGTTGAGAAGGAGGCTAGGGTTTGGGGCAAAGATTCTGCATTTCCACACACTTAGAGCAAGATTTGGCCAAGGTAATAGTTATAGAACTTAACCCCCTCATCTTTCTCTTTAATTTGGTCCGATTAGTTTTTCATTTGGAGAGATTTCATTATACCCAAAATCTGAAAAGTGAGTGTTTGGAGGTTTTCTTGGTGAAATGGTTGAGGTTGGGGTTAGTATTAGGAGACTTTAAACCCCCCATTTTGATGCTTTCTTTTATGGTTTGAGACCCCCATAGCTTATTTGTATTATGGGCATTAATTTTGTACGAATTTGCTTAGGATTTTGGGTGACACATTGAAAATTCTGGTGGGAGATACTTGAATCCGAATTTGGGATTTGTGGTGGCTGTTGCAATTGTCTGCAAGTGAGGTAACCGGGGTTTAATTAATTCTATGCATGTATCTAATTTAATTTCATATTTGCTATATATGAATGATTTGAAATGTTGAATGAATTGGTTGGCTATCTGTTGTATTATGATTGGACCTTGTGAGCCCATGGTGGAGCTGTGGTGCGGCTGCCACCAGTGCATGTGCCGCGATCGGGTACCGGGTATGATCAACCCCAGATGCACTGAGCCCTGGTGTGCTCAATGGGGAGTAGGTGCCGTGGACGGGCCTCTCCCAATGTTAATGGCCTTTAACATGTTAATTATATGATTGCTAGTATGGGATAGTAATCATGATAGCCTAATTGTTTCATTTGCTGAAATGACTGATATGATTCTGATATGGATTTTGATTTATGCATATATGTTGATTAAACTGGATTATATGATGGAATTGCTTTGGTTACTGAGATTCATATCTCACCCCGTGTTTGTAGGATTAATATTTCAGGTGAAAGTTCCTCGGGTAAGGATAAGGGTAAGCAAGTGGATGAGAATCCATGAGTTCCCACCTATGGGGAGATGGCTACACTTGGGCTGACTTAGCTAGTATAGATGCTAATTTTGTATTCCTTAATGTATAGCATCATCATGTATCTGTATTGCCAAGTGTAGGCTTGAACATTTGATTTATTGAGGATGTATGAACTGAGGGGTTAGACCTCATCTTAATTTGGTAGTTGTTGTATGGACTCATGATTTCTGTTGTAATTGGTGCTGACATGTAATATTGCTTATCAATGGAAATGTAACCCTTGAGACATTGATATGAGCCCCTAATATATGGAACCCCCATTTATTTTGTATTAAAGGATAGCTGCTGGTAGTTCATGTATATTTTGTTGTTGATACTTTATGAACTTGCTGATGGAAGGTAATTAGAGGAAAGAAACGGGCATATAGGTTTTGAGTTGGTAATGGAAGTATAACTAAGTAAATAAGGTAGATAAATGCCATTAGAGCCATATAAAATGAGGGGAAGTGACCTTAGAGTGTCCCTAAGAAGAGGAATGGAGTGTAGGGGGCGAAATAGAGGGAAAATAGCTACAGGAGGGAGTCACGCTGCGGCCAAGAAGGCTTCGCCGCGGCCTAGGGAGTGACAGTGGCGAGGGACGCCGCGGCTTGAGAAATCTCGCCGCGGCGCGGAGTGAAATAATCGCCCAGGAGGTGACAGAACGTAACCTCGCCGCGGCGCAAGAAGTCCGCCGCGGCGCGAGTCGAGGAAATTAATTAGGGAGGTTACAGTAGCAAAACTCGCACATAGGTTGGCCGCGGCGCAGGTCCAACTCGCCGCGGCGAAAGTCAGGAAAATTCCAGAGAGTAACTGGGCCGCGGCGCAAGAGTTCCAGGCCGCGGCGCAAGTATAAAAACTTGATTTTTGAGCTCCAGAACCTAGCTTAGCCGCGGCGGGAAGGTCCCAAGTCGCGGCGCAGGTCCCCAAACTCCTATACTTGACCCAGAAACCCTACTTTCACTAAGGCTAATGGTAGGGAGTAACATGGGGACATTGGTGGGATGTTTTGTGGGTTGAAATTGATTAATGGGTGAATCCTACACCTTTGATAATGGTACAACCCTTTATGCATGTTTCCGTATGGTTGTTAGTTGATGATCCTAATAGTATCAAGGTTTTAAATGTCTCTATATTTATATTAATGTGATTAGTTACAACGACTCCAGACCTTGATAATTACTTATTAATTGAGTATTCAGCCACAATCACCGATATTAGAACTTAGGGTCGTCACAAGGATAATGGCCAATGTGTAGCATGTGGTACCAATTAGTACAAACAACTAATAAACTTACAAGAAAATAAGGAAATAGATGTTAGGAAACTAATATTTACATAACTTTAACACTTCACTAAAGTCATATAAGTTCTATGCACTAAGCCTATTTCCAATGTTATTAATATGAAGACCTATAAGGGACCTTAGTGAAAATATCTGCCAATTGGTTTTGAAGTTAATATAACCTATAGTAAGGCAACCAAGTCATGACAAATATGAGCATAAGTTCTATGTAGGGTTACCTAGTTGTCGCAATTAAACATGAGAGAAAAAGAAAACAATAAATTTGCATACTTGTGACATCTAAAACATTTAATTTTTCATGAGTGGGTATATAAGTTATGCTCAACCTTAGACAAGGGCAATGAGAGGATATGAAATTTTGATGACCTAATGAAATAAGCTCCTTACCATGTAAAGAACCAACTATCGCAAAAACTTAAGATTTAAGTACAAGCCCATTAATGGGTTTTATTTATATTCCTAGAAGTTACAGTTGAAAAATAGGATGGATCCTTGTCTCCTCTAGTAGTTCCAAGTTCCAATAGATAAGCTACCTACCCCACTCTCTTCAAGACCTTAAATGGTCCAAAGTACCTTGATGCCAGCGTGTGTAAGGCCAAATTATTAAGGGTATTCCTTCTAAAAGAATGTAACTTAAGGTACACTATATCACCCACGTTAAATTTCCTCTTGAACTTTTCCTATTGGCCAATGCCACCATCCTGTTTTGTGCCCTTTGTAGATGGTACTTAAGTAGCTGTAATGTAGTCTCCCCATCTCTCAAGCTCCTATCCATAACATCATTATCACAATCACCAGCCAAATAAGGTAAATGAATAAATGGGATAATACCATAAGCAACTTCAAACGGAGTCATTCCAATGGACGAATGATAAGAAGTATTATACCAAATTCAGCTAATGGAAGTTATTTCACCCATTCCCTAAGATGGTCACCCGTCATACACCTTAAGTAAAACTCCAAGCAATGGTACAAAACCTCCATTTCAGGATGGTAAGCAAAAGAATATGGTAATTTCACCTTATTAAACCGAAATGAGGACCTCCAAAAACTGCCACAAAAAATTGGATCCCTATCAAATTACAAGGGACTGAGGTAATCCAAGTAATTTCACCACATGATCTAAGAAAACTTGAGCCATGTCAATGGCTATGAAAAGGTGTTGTAAAGCCATGAAATGATTAGCTTTGGATAATCTATCTACATTATTGTGGGATTTGGGTAAACCCATGATAAAATCGATACTTATATTAGATCATATAGTTGTTAGAATAGGCAAACATTGTATCAAGGCTGGCCACATTCTCATTTTTAAACCTTTGACAAGTAGAACATTCCCTTACAAAAGACTTGACTTCCTTCTCCATGTCTCTCCAATGAAAAATTGCTGAAAGCCTTTTATCAGTAGCTATCATACCCAAGTGACCCTTCATAGGATCATTATGGAAGTGTTGTAATAACTGTAAATGGAGGGTAGCATCTTCGCCTACAACCAATTTGCCATTCCTCCTTAAGATCCTATTATGCCAACTGTACTTTGGATGGGAGTGCTGATCCAACTCTAATTCTAATATAAGTCACTGCAATGCAACGTCTTGCTGACAAAAATCAATAACCCTTTTATTTAAACTTGAAACAATAGAAATTACAACAAAGCAAGAAGAGTTTGAGTTAGCGTCCTCTTGACAGCATCGTGACAATGCGTAAGCTACAATATTCTCTCTTCCTCAATGATAAACTATCTCATACTCCGGCCCATATAGCTTACTGATCCACTTGTACTGCTTAGGAGTCACTTTTCTTTGCTCTAACAAATGTTTAAGTGGTAATTGGTCAGTCATAATAACAAATTTCCATCCATACAAATATTGACACCAATGTTTAATTGCAAATACAACAGTTGCCAACTCCTTCTCATAAGCAGAAGGAAAGCTATAGGGTGCCCTTGTTGAGACAACACAACACCAAAACCCACGTTAGAAGCATCAGTCTTCTCATAAAAGGCATGGAGAAATTAGGTAGGACCAGAATAGGAGCTAAAGACATAGCTGTCTTAAGTTCAATAAATGCTTATTCTGCTTCGATGGTCCATTGGAACCTTCCTTTCTTCAATAAGTTTGCTAGAGTTTTACTAATATAACCATAATTTCTTACAAACCATCTATAGTACCCTGTAAGGTTGAGAAATCCTTTCAAGGATTTGATATTCGTAGGGGTAGGCCATGTGGCCATAGCCACCAACTTTATTGGATCTGCTTTCGCCCCTTTAGCTGAAATTATATGACCCAAGGAGTCAATGCTATTAGCTCCAAATGTACATTTAAAGTGTTTGGCATATAATAGATCATGTCTCAGAATTGCTAAGGTCTATCTAAGGTGTAGTACATGCTTTTCCCATGACTTGCTATAGACTAGAATGTCATGAAAGAAGACAAGGATGAATTTCCTTAAAAATGGCTTAAAATTTCTGTTCATTAACTCTTAGAATGTGGCAGGAGCATTTTTCAATCCAAATGGCGTCCCCAAGAATTCATACAACCCTTTATGAGTTTGAAATGCTATTTTGCGAATGTCGGCAAGTTGCATCTTGATCTGATGATAGCTAGCTCTCAAGTCTTATTTAAAAAAATACTTAGATCTTTGTAATTCATCAATCATCTCCTCAATGAGTGGAATAAGGAACTTATTTTTTATAGTTTGAGTGTTCAACCTCCTATAATCAACACAAAATCACCATGTGTTATCTTTTTTCTTTACAAGTATCACTGGCAAAGCAAAAAAACTTTGACTGGGTCTAATTATTCTGTTTTCCAAGATCTCATGTACCAACCCTTCCATAGCATCCTTTTGGATAGGATCATATCTATACAGTCTAAAGCTAATTAGCTGATCCTCCTTCAAGGTAATAGTATAATCAAAATCCCTAGATTTAGGTAGTATAGTTGGTGTTTAAAACACATCCTCAAACTCCTTTAAGAGTGTGAACAAAGAACTCCTCTCTATGTCTATTAATTCAATGTCTTGTTTTTCCATTCCCAGTTATTCCTCATTAGCAACACTACATAACTGTATGACAAAAACTTGCTTAGAATACAAGTTTTTCCCTCTAATATTGTCATCCTTCATTACTAAAACTGGTTTATCTATTCTATAGACTTTATATAGCTTCTCATTCAACATAAAACACAAAAAGTGCTGTTTGAAATCCCATAGAACTCTACCAAGGGTGGACAACCATTGTGTGCCAAGTGTCATATCATATCCTCCCAAGGCCATTATGAGGAAATTAGCTTGGAAGGATTCTCCAGTCATACTCCATGGTAGTTGCAAGCAATTAGTGTCCACTATCAACTCATCACCATTGGCTATTGGGATTGTTGTTGTCCTTGCAAAATCAGTTTTCAACTTCAACCTCTTAACCAAGTTGAGATCCACAAGGTTGTGGCTACTCACAACTTCTAATATCTAACAAAATGGTCACAGGATGTCTCTTGATCATACCTTGCACCTTCATAGTGGTGTGTATAGTGGAATCTACTATGGATCCAATAATAGCATCCAACAAATTTTTTGGCTCCTTTACCTCAATTACTTCTATATCAATCTCCATGTAATCATCTCTTTCATCTTCATTCACCATAAGCATGAATAATTGAGAATTTTTGCATCTACAATTAAAAGTAAATTTCTCTAGATATCAATAGCATAGGCCTTTTCTCCTCCTGTCATCCATTTCTTCCTTTGAGAGTTGCTGAGTGGCCTTATTAGTGGTAGTAGTTTTAGTTTTTGATGAAAATGAAGAGGTTGAAGAATCTTTTTCTAATGGTATGTTATTTTTTTAATGGAAGTATAGGAAGTTTGATTTCTGGAGGATGATGGAGTAAAGCTACTGTAAGGTCTGGATGCCAAAAAGGTGGTAGAAGTAGATGAATATGGTTGAATTCTCTCCATAGTGACTGAACTCTGGTTTTGGAAGGCTTGAACAGAAGCCTCTTGCAAACATGCTAGATACATTGTGTTAGCAAGTGAGATTGGTTTGAACATACATACTGGTGCTTCAATCTTAAGCTTGAGACCTCCAAGGAAGCAATTGATGGCATGCTTCTCCACAAGTTGCACTTCCACCAGTAAAACCTCAAACCTCTTTTGATATTGGCTAACCAAATCTTCTTGTCTCAAGTTTTTCAGATTCACCATAGGATCAACTTTTGAAATGTCTTCAAAACGCTCTCTTATTGCTTCGAGATATTCCGACCATCCAACCTTTGTCAATTTCTTCTTCTTCATATAATTCTAATGTCATTGCAACAGCCTTCCCTCTAAGCATAAGCTGATCAAGCAAACTCATTGATCTAGACGAGTTTTGTCGATCTCAAAGAATTGCTTATAATGGAGGAGCCACAAATTGAATTTAGAACCATTGAATTTTGGGAATTTGATGCGTGTGAACTTTATCTGAAATTAATAGCTACCATTCTGCATACCACAGCATGATCCAAATTGAGGATAGATGCTATTCACGCATCCTCCAGCAACATGCATCTTGTTGTTTGTGCCGTTCACCTCTTCCACTACATTCAAATGCAACGACGTCAACTTTCCTACCATTTCCAGTATTAGCTTCTCCATATGCGACAAAGGCATCAATTCATACTTGAGAAGCATGAAACTCACATAGATCCGAACGAGTTTATGATACTTGCTACTTGAGTTCTTGTAGACATTTCGATGAACATGTTTCCATGTCCAAGGATCGAAAGCTTTGATACCAATTGGTATAGAAGCATGCGAAACTGGTACTCAATACTAAAAGGAATTGTTATTTGAGTAAAAAATTCACACGAGTATTAGTTAACCAACTCCTATTTATATCTTATAGGTGTAGCTGACAGTGGTTACTAACAAGCAAGAACAATATCAGAACCTTAATAGAAACTATAACCCAATTGTAACAAAAAATAGTTACTAACAGAAATGCATAACAAGGAGTTGAAGTGAAGTAACAAAAGTATAGGTTACTTCTCCTCCATGTATCATTGCCCTTTTCACAGGTTGAGCATAACCTTTATATCTAGTTAAGAAGAATATGTATCAAAGGTTTTAGATTTTGTAAGTATTGTAAATTTATTGTTGTCTTTCTTTTTTATATTTAATTTTGACAATCAAATAACCTTACATATTACCTCTTCTCCAATTTGCCATGAGAGGACCAGGCATATACAGAGAGATTACTATTTAATTGGAGAGAAATTCTAGTTGGTTTACAAGACTACAGGCTATATCAATTGTAAAACCAATTGGTGAATATTTTTATTAAGGTCTCTTTGAGTGTCTTCATAATAACTATATTGTAGCAAGATTGGCGTGTAGAATTTATGTGCTACAACTTCAGGGAAGTGTTATAGATATGTAAATATTATTTTCTAGGGATTTTATTAGTTGTTTGTAGTAAATGTTATTGCATGCTATACATAGCCAATTATTCTTTTTTTTTTTCTTCCTTTTTGGTTTATTACAGCCAGGGCATCTTTGAACTTTTGTCCCAGTAAACCTCCTCCCCAAACAATCTTAATGGGACACTTTACACTTTTTTATTTTGGTTTTTGTTTTTGTTTTTGTTTTTTGGGTTATTAGGGCTAGGGTTATTCTCAGTCTTTGTCCCAATTAAATCTTCTTCCCAAATGATTTTAAGGGTACATTCCAACATATTAGCCTCGTGTATTGTGGGATTTTACTTTTAGAGTGCTTCTCAGAAGAATTGAACCTAGGCTTGTCAATCTAAACCTCATTATTCTGTATATAAATAATACATAGAGAAGAGGGATAGCTCACATCTCTAGTTAAAGAGTCCTGTTTCTCTCTCTCTCTTCCCATTTTCACTTAAACTTTTAGGAATATAAATAAAAAAATTAGTAGGCCTGTACTTACAGCTTAAGCTTTTAGGTAGTTGGTTCTTGATATGGTACAAAGTATATTCTATTAATTCGTCAAAATCTCATCTTGTCATTGCCCTCTTCTAGAGTTGAGCGTGACTTATATACCCACTCAAGGAAAACACACATTAAAAGTTTCAGATGTTGTAAGTTTTGTAGATTTATTATTTTCTTTTTTTTAATTGTTTATTAATTGAGGTTTTGGATCTCGATTCTTGTATTTCTGGGTATTCAAAGTGCATTAGCAGGTGAAATCTTTCCCAATCTTCACTTTGACACTTTCATGAAAACCCAAATCATGCAACTTGCCTGGCCGTTTTAATTTTACCTGGCCAAAGATCAGTTTACTCAAATGATTGGTCAGTGGCAGGTTGCGCTTCTTCAGGCTGAATCTGGTTTAGATCATTGGATGGCTTGACTTAGATCCCAAATCTAATTGAAGCAAACCACTGCTCAGCCCTCTCCCAATCCTCCTAACTTAAATTCCTGCACAAGGCAAGCTAAGCTTGTACTTTCTCTACATTTCAAGTCCAAGGGGAGTTTACTTCAGGAGGATTTTTGGAGATATTAGAGAAAGCCATTCACCCTGCACATAGTAATCATAAGCTTTGGGGATGGTTGGTTCTTTAGGATGACTTATAGGTTGGCCTTAGTTACTCTTATGAGGCTTGGTTCTGAAAGTTAAAATCTTTTGACTGCTATGCATTCATTTAGCTGATCTGTTTTCATCATTGTTATATCTTAGGTCATTGATAAAGAAAAAGCTTGTTCATGTGATATTATATGTTGCAGTTTTGATGAGGTTATTTATCCCAAGGGGGATCCTGATGCTGTTTCCATTAGTAAGAGAGATGTTGAGCTTCTACAGTCCGAGACATTCATTAATGATACTATCATTGATTTTTATATCAAGTAAGCATGATGGCAGAAATCATAAAATTTTTATGGACTCCATTGATGCTGCTATAATTGAATTTTTAGTACAGAGCAAGTATTGCTAATAATCTCTCCCTCTCCCTCTCTCTCTCTCTCTGTCTGTCTTTGTCATTCATTCACAAACGCATGCATACACACAAGGGCTTTATTTTTATAATCTCATCTACTATTACTCCTCTTCAACCTTCGGTAATTTTGAGCTTAAAAAGGTTACACATTCTTGGTAGTCTCTATCCTTAATCGCTTATTCTTTATACTTTAAATTAAATAACAAAATAACTCCTTAGAGGATTAGATATACATCCCCTTTTTAAGACTGTACATGTGCATACTTTTGTTATATCTGGCATATTTATAGGCGTTTGAAAAATAAAATCCCAGCTAATGAACAGCACAGGTTTCACTTTTTCAATAGCTTCTTCTTTCGGAAGCTTGCTGGTTTATACAAAGATTCATCAAGTGCTTGGGATGGTAGAGCAGCTTTTCAATGCATACACAAATGGACAAGGAAAGTCAACCTTGTTGAAAAAGATTATATCTTCATTCCCGTAAACTACAGGTGAGACAATAACTGAATTTATCTTGCTTTATAAATTATGCTGCATTCTAATAAGAATATTACTGCATATTGGTGAGAGTCTTCACTAGAGTTTAATTGTGATTTGTCATCCTCATCAAGTGACATGTTTTGAAGGCAAGATCTCTCTTTTTTAGTTGGTCTACAGTATATTCAGACATTCTCCATTTTACTTGACTGTCTTGTAGATGCAGAAATTGAAGAATCTTCCAAGGTACCTTGCATCTTGCACATGGATTCCCTAAAAGGAGGTCATACAGGCCTCGACAATGTTTTTCAAGGTAGATTGCTGATAACTCTGATTTATGAAGGATCACCTTCTGTTCTGCTAGATTATTATGATTTGGAGGTCCTTATTATGTTATCTATCAATAAAGTTTCATTACCCTTTTCCCCTTAGAATTTGTTACAAACAAAACGAAGAGATTGACACATTGCTTTGATGACCCAGTGCTGTGCTGCTTCCTGAAGTTGCATAAGAAAGTTTCTGCAATTTTTTCTTTCTTGGTTAATAATTTCTCCTATAGTACAGAATTGGATTAATATTGATATAAACATGGAATAGGCTGTTGTACTCTTCTATATCACAAATAACACCTAAAGCACTCCTCCATTTCATCCAATGCTTTACATCTTCTTCTATTTCCCCGTTATGTTGTATGATGGATCCAAATAAAAATTAATGAGTTGACCCCATAAGTCTACCTTTTGTTACTACGCTAGTTGTAACCTTATCATACATGTCTTGGATTACTCGAATATAAGCTATACGAACTCTTTTTTTCTTGTATCATATGCTTTTTCTAAATCAATAAACACCATGTTCCTGCTTCCATGATTGGCATGAGTTAACCTTCGCTCAATTACTCTTTCTCATAATTTTAGGTGGCTAAGAAGTCAGAATAATATTGATATAAACATGGAATAGGCTGTTGAATAATAAAAATTAATGACCATAATTGTATTTCCTATGATTCAGTGAGTTTATTAGGGAGGTAATTAAGGAGAGAGGATCAGGGATTGACTATCAAAAGTGAAATTCTTGTAATAAAGGGGGCTGTCGAGGCAAGAAATCAAGGAAAGCTAGAATCAAGGAATTGAGAGATTTAGGAAGTGATTGTAACAAGACACTTCCCCTGTAATATCGCTGGTTTATTCTGCATCATTCCACCCATCTACTAACAGAACAGAGTTGTTGGCCAAGGTTAAAATACTGAAGCCTGTAAACCTTCCTCAGATATTTCTTACTTCCCTCTCTATTTCTGCTGGCCTTATCATTCTTCACCTTCTCTGTTTTACAACATAGGCCTAAATTTAAACAGACATACAATAGGGTGTGGGAAAGTAGCCTGATATGAAAACTTTGATGGATGCTGGCTTCTGTCTAAATCTTCTAGACTTATATGATAGAACCCTACTTGTGGTGCTAAGCACTAATAATATTAAAAATTTCCTTTTCTACTACAAACTTTAATGCAATGATTCTATCTCCTAACCTTTTGACATCCACTACATATTTCTAGATTTAGATTTACCAGTATTATCAAAGTATCTAATTCTTTAGTTTCTTGTAAACACATAAAATTAATTCTTCTCCTAATCATAGTATCTACTATTTCGATAGACTTGATCTTTAGCCACATTCGTTCACGAAAACGTGAGAGCCCTTGCTTATTTTTCACTACATTCAGGCGACGATGCAGCGGCTCTTGCTCATATCACTGTACTCGAGCTATACAGCGCGTTACTTACGGGCAACGACCTAGCCTACTGACCTAGCCTTAATATATCGATTGTCCATGTCATAGAGATTCGACAAAGATGTCTTTTTCTGGGTTTGGGACCGGCTATGACCAATAAAATTTGTCATAGGCAGAGTTTGAAGTTGCATAAGAAAGTTTCTGCAATTTTTTCTTTCTTGGTTAGAAGTCAGAAGCTGTTGAATGTAAAAATTAATAACTATAATTCATCAAAAGATGCCAAAAGGAGCCAAACTATAGACAGAGAATGTGTTAATAAGTTAACTGATAATAAGAATCACTACTTAAACTTGCATCTAGAAAAATGATAAATGGACACTGTCCTGATAAATATTCTAATTTCTCTCCAACCGGAGTCCATATCAATATCAAACAACTACCAACTACCTTGCAACTCAACCAACTGCTGCTAACTAAAATCCCATTATAGGTGGTAAAACTGCATAAAGTTTGTAATCCCATTATAGGTGGTAAAACTGCATAAAGTTTGTAATATTGATGCTTTATCTGATAGAGAACCATGGATTTAGATATTCTTATTAGACTTTGGTAGGTTGTTCAGTTTATAGCCTTACAGGAATTTTTATAGTCACTACGGTGAATAGTTTTAACAAGATTTAATGAAATTAATGAAAATAATAATAATATATAAAAAAAGAACTTGGTCCTTTACAATGTTTTATTCTAATGTCTGGATTTTAAAATTTATAAAGCACATTGATTTTCTTTGAGAAAACAATAATATGTTGACTACGGTTACAATTATATTGAAGAATTTGGTAAAGGGTATTTAGATTTGAGTTTCTCAATTGATATTGATATATGAAGTTGAAAAAGTGTAGATTTGTTGATCTTCAATAGATCCATGCAGAGGCTAACACTTGAATTCACAGTTGAGACCATTGAAATGGCTATAGGAATGTGTTATTTCATATACACTGTCAAAGTTATGTAATCGAGTATATACTCTACTTTTGCTTTTCCTCTCCAATTACCTCAACAAGTTTTTACTGTTATTTTATTTAAATGCAACCTAATGGACATGTGTGAAGATAGATAACATTTTATGTGGCACTCTAAAATTTTTCTGTTTATCTATACTTTATATTTAAACATGAATGGCTGAAATTTTCGGTTCATAAAATTGCCTTTAGTATTAAATAGGTAATATATAATATAACCATATAACCACATTGTGAAGATCCATATGTATGACATCTAGTTTAGGTTTGTACATATGGACTTAACCTTCTATTTTTTAATTATATACTTATCATATAATATGCGACCAATGATTTTTCTTGACCCCTTCATGTGTTATGATTGAACTCTTTATTCAAAACAATATTTTCGTGTTGCCCATAAAATTATAAACCAATTAGATATTAACTGATTTTAATTTGATAACAAAGTTTATCTAGCATTCAGCTCACACACACATAATATGTAACAACTCAACCAGCTATAGAATTATCTAATTAGTTTATCTGTCCATACTCGTGAATTGTTTGTGGGATAAGAAACTTAACAATTGAAGCATATGACCACAGGCAATTCCACCAGTGCCTCAAGTTTTTTCTTCACTTCATTGTGGGAAAAAAGATGAGCATTCTCACAGTTCCTTGATGCCTGTGTCTATTTTAAACTCCTATCTTGGTATCTCTGCATTCAAGAGGTTTCTTGAGGAGATGAAGGCTTAGAAAGAGGAAACTCAAGTTAAACAAGTAAAAACTTGTTTTGGTAAATCTCCTTTACTGTGTTAAATTACATACTGAATCTGGTAGTGCTTTCCATATGTCATGACAGTTACTTATGTGAAGAATGGAAAGAGAGACACAAATTCATGATGGATGAAGTTTGTTTTAAAACTTCTACATTTGCGATTTTTCTCATTAGATGTACCCTTTTTCTCTCTTCATATGAATTTGTCGAATATAAATGGTAATTTTTATTAACTTCTGCTTTCATTTTATCTTAATTCAGCTGCCTCAGCAGGAAAATTTATATGATTGTGATCTCTTTCTATTTCATGATGTGGAACTTTTTCTGATGAAAGCTCCCGTCAGCCTTAGCCCTTTTCAGATAATAAAGTTCTTGGACTTCGTGAGTGACTTCCCATTGCATTAAAAGTTGAATTTGCCAGATCTTATAATCTCAGATAGCAGTTTTTAATCATGTGATGATAACTTTTGACTTATATTTTACTTTGAATTCCAAGTAGCATTGTAGTTAGTTGCATCTTGCATTCATGATTCTATAATCTGGTTATCTGGCTGATTGCATGAAGTGTTGGATGAAAACTTATAAGGACAATCAAGACAACTATGTTTGCTGCAATAGCCTATAGGGGCCTCTGCCTTTTCATGGAATAAGGAAGAGCAGTTGATAGGAATTCTATGGTACAACCATTTTACTGGAGAAACCTTTGGGATAATTAATTTACTTTTACAACAAACTACTATGATTCGTGAAATGGTTCCCAAAGTTAGTAAATGAAATTCATGAGTTTCCCTCCCTTTCTTTTGTTCCCTCCCCTCCCCGCTCCTTTTCTCTCTATCTTGGATGATTGAAGTGTTATACACTTCTATGTATTATATTTTGACATGTTTCTATGAGATAGTGATATCTGACACGTGCTAAGGCATCATTCTGACGTGATTTTTTACTTGCTTATGTGCAACCTAATTCTACCTATTTGTTCTATTACACATAGTTTTTCTAAATTACTGGCATTGTTACATGCATCTTGTTTACTATCACTACCATATAATGAGGGTACAGTCTTGATGATGGTTTGTAAAAACAAAGGGAAAAGGAAAGAAATTGAGAGAGAACCCAAGGAAATGTAAGTTGATGATTATGCACTTACATACCAGCTCTATTTATACCGTGTGTGAGAGGTTAGTACATAGGTAGTAGTATTTGTTTGATGCTTGTACAGCTATCTAATCACAGTTAATACACTATAGAAGGCTGATTTACAACTAATTAGAGCTAATTGTTTGTATATTAGAACTAGAAGCTTCATTTGTTTATCTTACTGTTTTGGTATGTTAACTTGTATTCCAAGTGATACAGATGCTAGATTTTAATTATTTATTTCAGTTTTGATTTTATTAGGTTTTCAATTTAGGAATTAAAATTTTGTTTTGTTGGGTTAGTAGTTATCTATATGCTGGATAATTATATCTTTACTAGGAGTTTTAGTTAAGATAGAATTTTATTTGTGTTACAATTTTGGAACCCATACACCTATAAATGGGACTGGCAGGTTATTATTTTGTTTTCCTCTTATTATGATTAATTAATGTTTATAATATTTTGGAGAATATTTTAAGAATTGTGATTCTCTTTGGTTCCCTTATTGTCTTTCACCATATTGATGTTGATCCTATGTCAAATTGGTATTAGGGCTATTGATTCTACATGATAGACCTACAAATCCACAAAGAATTCGATGGGAAAGAGAAAACAGAGAAGGAGAGAGAGGTGAAAGAGCGAGAGAAGCAGAGAGACAAAAAATGAGATAGGAAAAGGATGATCATAATTCGCATGCCTGACTTGACTCCACTACACGCTATAAACGACTCAGTCAACAACCCACAAATAGTAACGGAAGATAGTTGGAAGAAAAATACAAATACAACCCTGCCCACACAAGTAAAGACTAAATTATCCCTCAAAGAGACTGACCATAACAACTACCCCCCTCCCCCGAAAACCCTTGACCCTAAGGGTGTAAGGATTGAGCAAATGCAAAAAACTTCTACTGCAGATCATACCAATACTCCTAGGTTGCCTCTTCATGTAATTCCCCCTTCCACTTGATTAATACTTGGGTAACTGCTCAATGGCACCTCTGGACAATACACCTGTCCAGAATAAGTTCAGGTTCTCATTTAGTGATATTAGGATCCCAATCTTCAAGCAACTGACATGATGGTATTTGTGGATTAGGACAATTGTTAGTAGAGATACATGAAAGGTGGGATGTATCTTGGAATTAGAAGATAGCTGTAGAGTGTAAGCCACATTTCCCACTCTAGCTATCACCTGATAAGGTCCAAAATACCTAGGAGAGAGTTTGTCAGAATCTCTCCCTTCCGCAATCGATTGCCTATAAGGCTGGAGCTTTAAAAATACCCAGTCACTTACTTTGAATTCCCTTTCTGTTTGGTGCTTATTTGACTGTTGCTTCATTTGATCAACTGCAATCATTAAATTTTGTTTAAGCTTAGATATCATGGCTTCCCTTGCTGAAAGGCTATGGTCAATAGCTTCTAGAGATGATTCATGAGGTAGGTAACGCAATTGCAGTGGAGGTGGTTGCCCATACATGATTTCACAAGGAGTGTAACCTATCGAAGTGTGAAAGGTGGTGTTAAACCACCATTCAGCTAGTGAAAGTCAATGAACCCAATCTTTTGGAGCATTCCAGGTAAAACTTTGAAGGTAATGTTTTAAGCACCTGTTGAGTACTTTACTTTGGCCATCACTTTAAAGGTGATAAGCCGTAGATAAACTCAGAGATCCATAATTTGGTTAGGAATTCTTGTCAAAATTTGCTAGTAAATAAAAGGTCTCAGTCACTCACAATATTATTAGGTGCTCCATGTAACTTGTAAATGGTATCCATAAAAGTTTAAGCTAAATCAATGGCAGTAAAAGGATGGGGTAGAGCTATAAAGAGAGTATATTTACTGAGCCAATCAACCACCACCCATATAGTATCTTTACCAACTGATTTTGGCAATTTTTCAATAAAGTCCATTGCTAGACTTTTCCAAACTCCATTAGGAATAAGTAGAGGCTACAAAGTACCCAATGAAGCAATTGTTTCATACTTACATCGAAAGTAAGTCTCACAATTTTCTAAGAAAGCTCCAATGTATTTGTGCATTTCCTTCCAACAAAAAAGAGATTTCACTCTTTTCAATGTAGCTTTTATTCTGGAGTGCCCTCCCTGTGGAGATGAATGCAACCAAGATAATATAACTTGCTTCAATGAAGTCTGATCAGAACCAATCACCAATTTATTTTTTCTAGTAAGTGCCCCATTTCTCCAAGAGTATGTGGGATGAGAACTAGGATTATGCTCCAAATCTTCAATGATACGGTTTAAGGTAGCATCTGTTTGTCATTGGGATTTTCTAGCATCCCAAAGTTCAGTTGATACTGAAGAAAGACTCATCTATAATAAATCTCCATGCGTTGCTTGAGAAAGGGCGTTTGCAACTTGGTTCTCCCTCCCGCTCTTGTATGAAATCCCATAAGTTTAGTGATCCAATTATATTGAGAGGGAGTGGATAAACGTTATTCTAACAAATATTTTAGACTCCTTTGATTTGTGAGGATAGTGAAGGGTTGTATGCAGAGGTATTGATGCCATTTCTCTATTGCATAGACAATGGCAACCAACTCCTTATCATAGACAGAAAAGAGTCGATTATTTAGAGATAGCACCTTACTCACAAAAGCAATGAGATGATTATTTTGCATAAGCACTGCTCCAATCTTCACCACAAATGGTTGTTTCAAGTCACGAAGTTCTAAGACTGGTGTTGTAGTCAGTGCCTCGTTTAGTTTAATAAAAGCAATATCAGCATCTGTTGTCCATAGGAGGTTGTCTTTCTTGAGGAGTTCTGTGAATGTCTTAGCTATGATACCATATCCATGAATAAATCTTTTGTAATACCTAGAAAGCCCCAAAAATCCTCTTAACTCTTTGATGGTCTTGGGCTTTGGCCAGTGAGCAATAACTTGTATCTTTTGAGGATTAGCAACTACCCCATCCAAGAAAATAACATGCCCCAAGTATTCTATTCTACTAGTAGCAAAAGCACACTTACTTTTTTTAACAAAAAATTGATGAGCTCTAAGAATCTCCAAGACTTCCTTCAAGTGTAACTCATGAGTTTGCAAATCACCACTATACACGAGTATATCATCAAAGAAGACCAAAACAGTCTTTCTAAGCAATTTTTCAAAAATGGCATTCATTATAGCTTGAAAAGTAGATGGAGCATTGATGAGGTCAAAAGGCATCACCAAATATTCATAGTGCCCTGAATGCGTTTGGAATGCAATTTTTTTTATATCCCCCTCACTCATTCGAATCTCATGATAACCTTATCTTAAGTCCAGCTTGGTGAAAACTTTAGCCTTACCCAACTCATCAAGTAAGTCCTCAATTAGAGGAATAGGGAACCTGTTCTTCACAATAGCCTTGTTAAGGGTGTGATAATCCACACACATCCTCGAACTCCCATCTTGTTTCTTGACTAATACCACAGGTGAGCCAAAAGGTGAGGTGTTGTGTTGAATTACACCAGATTTAAGCATCTCTTGTACTAGTTTTTCTATAATATCTTTTTGAAGGATAAGATAACGATAGAGTCTAATACTAATTGGATTAGTTCCTTCTTGTAATACAATTCGATGATCATATTGACCCCTACTAGATGGCAATCCTTTTGGTTCACCAAATACATCTTCAAACTGTCTCAATACCTTATTAATGTTAGGGGGAACTTCATCAACATTCATAGCCTGAGTACTGTAGCTTCCCTTGTTAGGTTGATAAGGAATTAGCTGCATCGTGTAGGGAACAGGTTGATGTGTTGCAGTAATTTATTCTCATCAATCATCCTGTTTTTAGCATTAAAAGCTGCTGAAATTTGCACCCTTTTTCCTTTCCATGAGAATTCCGTCAATAGGTTCTTGGCATCTAAGTTGATAATTCCCAAGTTTCTCATCCATTGTATTCCTAGCAGCATGTCACAACCTACCAAGGGAATTAGAATAACATCAGCTTCCAATTCCAGCCCCTAAGCATGCCACTTAAAGCCTTTACAAGCTTGTGTACCTTCCAACTTGTTTCCATCTGCCATTGTTACAGTCACAGTGTTAATAGGGTGAGCCTGGCATATACCCTTTGAACCCAGTGATACATCCAGGAAATTATGATAGTTCCCAGTGTCTATTAAAATATGCAGCAAGCTTTTCCCACATCTGCCCATAACTCTCATTGTAGGATATGAAACATTTCCCACCATAGCATTGAGGGAAAGTACTAGATTGTCTTGACTCCCCAATTCCATAACTTTCGTCATCACTTCTGACACTACCAATTCCTCACCATGACCTTCATCTTCAACCACTTCCATGAGGTACACTGCATTTTTCTTCCTTGAGGACAATCATGGCTGGGCATATACTTCTCAGGACAGAAGTAGCAAAGATTTTTAGCTCTCAGGTCCTCTATCTCAACAGGTGTTAATTTCTGTTTGAATTGCACATATGGTTTTCCCAAATTTCCCTTTTATTTGTTGTCAACCTGCGCAAGAATTACCCCCCAGTTTAGTATCCACATTCTGATTTTTCCCTTTATTCATGCCGCTGTTCTTCCTATCAGTCTAGACTCTTCCACACTTGTTATTCATTCCCAATCCAGAAACGATACCTTTCTGCAACAACTGTACATTCATTTCAACTAACTTGGCTAGTCGAGAAGCATCCAATAATGTCCGAGGATGGAGTAACTTAACCCAAGATGCCAATTTACGCTTAAGAGCACCAACAAAGCAGCTGAGTTTTTGGTTTTCACTTAATTCAACATGGCAAACTAGATCATCAAATTTAGCTTGAAATTCAGCTAAGGACCCTGGCTGTCTAAGCTGCATCAACTCTTCCATCGAATCATCATGAATCGTCCAAATCTGATTTTAATAGCTTCAACAAAAGTAGCCCAGTTGATACACCCTGTTCTACCTTTTTCAAAATGCTGGTACCACTTATAGGAAGCTTCATCTAAAGCAAGGCTAGCAAGTGTTACCTTACTGTTTTTCGGTGTTCCATCCAAAAGAAAAAACCATTCACACCTGGAAATCCAGCCGAAGACATCATTGTCAGTAAACTTAGGAAAATCCAACTTAGTAAAGCAATTAGGTATCTGGTAATTCCCTATGGTGGTTCATGAGTCACTTGACATCGTTATACTCTCCTCACGATTCCGATTTCAATTCGAACCAACAAGATCAACCAACTATAACAAGATTCCCCACATCATCTCTTGCATTCCAGCCATCTACAATTCCACATTTGCGAACTTTTGGTTCAATTTGGTTCACAATTGATCTTCCACATCTTAGATGTTGCTCTGTGCTTGGGTTCCTTCAGCCGTGAGGATCGGTGCTTTGATACCAGATGATAGACCTGCAAATCCACATAGAAGAATTCGGCGAGAAAGAGAAAACAAAGGAGAGAGAGGTGAAGGAGAGAGAAAAGTGGAGAGACAAAAAATGAGATAGGAAAAGAATGATCACAATTCGCATGCCTGACCAGACTCCACTACACGCTATAAACGACTCAGCCAACAACCCACAGATGCTAACAGAACATAGTTGGAAGAAAAATACAAATACAACCCTGCCCACACAGGCAAAGACTAAATTATCCCTCTTCAAAGAGACTGACCGTAACAATACATCATAAATTTGAAACGTGTTCATATTCAGAAGTTAATTTATGATATCTTTAAAGACAGTTTTCTTGAAGCATCTGCCACTGATTGCATTAACAAAAGTCCTCCCTCAAAAGTATGAGGCAGCAGGTAGAGGTACCTTTTAGCGCACAAGAATCCAACCAGTTCCACTGCTGAGTTGAAGACTGCTATTCTGTTCTCAGAAACTTGCCCTGTAAGAGCTGCTTGCTCCAGAGAACCAAGTCCTGTTTTGAAGGACTTGCAAGGGGCAATTATAAATTCATCTTCCACTTGTTGTTCACAGATGGAAACTTCTCAAAGGGGCTTCAAGTCACCAATAGAGGTACTTTGAATATTATGCACCCTCATAACTAATCATAATTTATATATATATATATATCACATATGTATCAAATACCTGATTAATTTACACTACTGTATATTGACACGCCTAGTTAGTCACAACTGCTTTTGCTTTTAAATTTATTATATGTTTGAAGGAGATGAACTTTTGTAAGCAATATATTGATATTACATTTTTATATCTTTTTCCAAAATGCTATTAGATAGTTTTTAGCTGTTGATTAAAAAATGTTGAATTTAAGAACATGTGGAGTCATATGACATTTTTTTTTTTTTAAGTACTATCTATATGTTTTGTGATTAGGTAGTTGCTCCTTTACTAGTGTCATGTCAATTGGCCATGTTGTCAACTTGGTTACAACAACTTAATTAGGGGTCTTTGTAAAATATTTAATTATAATTAGTTAGAAGGGACTATGAGTAGATGATCAGGAATGCCAGTAGCCCCGCCCTCAAACCAGTTCATGTTATGTATCTAAGTAATCTAAATGGTGTAAGTGTCATTCAGTAGTCATAGTCTTATATAAATAGAGGTCCGTGTTAAATAATATTGATTTGAGACCTCTGTGTCTTTCTCTCATTGCTATCCCCCTTTTTTTCAAGTTTTCAATTTGATATCAGAGCACAAATCATCATCCACCTAGAATCCTAATCCTAGTTCATCATACTTAAATAGCCATGTGATAGCAAATAAAATTTGGAGGGAAGGATAGCTAAGTTAGAGCCTACTTGTGTTGCTTGAATGTCAACTTAGACGTTATAAAGCCATGTGAGCATCTGTAAGCCACGTAAGGGAATTTGGTGACAGAGTTAAAACTGAGGTAAAGGCAGGGACAATATTGTAAATAAATCTAAAATATAAGGACCCAGTTACAAGCAAACTATTTAAATACATGCACACATGTCTAACCTAGTTTTGGGTTTCAACTTAATGCTCTTTATCCTTTTTAAATAATTTCTTTTTATTGGTGTCTGTTCTTTATTAATGCTGGGATTATCTAGGGCAAATGCAATCTGTAGCTGGCCTGTTCCTTATAAGAACTGTGAAAGAATTAACATTATCTCACTGTCAAAACAGGTTGGCTTAACGTGGCCTGTCACAAGCAGAAGCAATGTTTAATATGATGTATAGGATCAATCTGTAGTTGAGTAAAATTTTTTAAGTCTCAACATTGCCACATATTACCTCTTCTCATAATCACATTTTGGGGAACTGTAGCAAATAGCAATGCCAAGTGTAGCGTTTCAAAAAGGCTAGAAAGTAGTGAGTCCATAATCCTTGTGTGTAGATGAATAGTTCTCAGTTTCCTTAATTATGGTTTTTTTTTCCCCTCCTTTTTAATAAATTAATAAATGTAAAGGGTGTGCCAAGTTATGGATCTGCTTAGAGCAGTTAAATTAACTTAAAAGTCTTGAACTGATAGGCATTTTACACAAAAAAATGTTTCGAGTTTAACTAAAGAATGTCTCATATTTGCTTAAAAGCAGGAAACTGAAGAGGCTGCTGTGTCATGATCAGCAACAGAAAATTCTCATACTGCGAATTTGTTGGAATCTGTAGAGGTATGCTCGTATTCTAGAGTATCCACTAGATTACGCTTGAATTTATTTGACACAACCTCGTGAACCCTGGCTTCCTGAGAAAGTTGGAGGATGTAGCCTTCCAGATGATGTGAGTGGGAAATGTCCTTCTTCCTTCCTGGGAAATGTGAGTTCAGTAAACCATTTGAATTTTGATTTGGCTCAGAACATCAATCTTGAAGACGATACTTTAGTTAGCGAGGAAGAGAATACATATGAATCTGATGATCAAGGTGGTGCCAAAAGGCAAAAGTTCACTCATTCTGGATGTGAAAAACTAATCACAAGAAACCTCTTCAAATAAAAGATGCTTTATGTATTTGTGAGCAGTGTCAGTAGCAGTTTTAATGTTTGTAGGCAATTCTAAATGTTAATATTTGAAAATAGAAATCCCGAACCTGATAGCAGAGAAAGATGGGGAGAAGATGAAGACAAATGTGACATATATATATATATATATATATATATATATATAATGGCTAGTTTGCTACAGAAGTATTTTTATTTTGATTAGAATTTATGGGTCTCCCAAGGGGATGGTATAATTAGACAACGAAAGTTTTTATGGTTATCCGCCTAGTTGTAGTCTGATTAATTATTATATGTTGCATTTTGATTATAATAATATTATCGATTGAGTAGTACAACTACTGATTAGTAGTATTATATAATTCTCCTATTAAAAGAATATAGAAGAAAAAGGGGATAAATTTTAATAATTATATGCATTTGAAAAAGGGCTGTTGTGTCCCTCACTCTCCTTGGAAAATGTGTTTCTATTAGATGAAGTGTTCTTCTGTGAGTGAGGGTGCATCTGAAAAGAAAACTACTTAAAACATTTCTGTGCTGAAATTTAAATGTGAAAGTAATTTTAGGCAAACATTGTATAAACATGTATACTGGATCAAGGTCATAGCGTAGTCCCAATGCAAGTTCTTTTCTTGAAGCCATTTGAATCAGTAAAATGAACAAGCTCTCTTATATCTAACATAAAATTAGAAAAATAAATTTATATAATTCATTGTCTTATGCTTTTTATGTGTAAAATTGTATTGTTTGGGCGGAAAGTTTTAAATTGAATTGTCTAAGGATAAAGATAATTGAGGCATAAAGTTTTGCACATAATTAGGTAAGAAATAAAATAACATTATATTGTAAGTCATTTTGTGCTACGTTATTTGTTAAAGCCTACTCTTAGGTTTGGTTGACAAAATAAATCATATACAATGTTCTCAAAATTAATATTTTTAAGTAATAAAAAATGATAATAGCTTACAATTTCTTTTAAAAATAAAGAGAAATTAGTAATAAAGGAGAATAAGAAAAAATATATAATTTTATTTAATCCCTAGAACTATAGCCTAATTGTAACTTTTGCATTTGAACTTTGAAACATAAAAAACTTATCCTTCTAAATTATTACAAAAAGTAAAAAGTAATAAATTAGTTTAAAATAATGTTTCAGAAATTCAGAATTTGAAGAAAATGCATGTGAAAAATCGCGCAAAGGAGAAATTAAAAAAGATTATGTAAATATACAATATCACATGACTTTCTCAAATGTTAGTTTTAAGAAAAAACTTATATATAATTTTTTATATCTTTACTATCAAGTTTATTAAGTAAATATCACAAGTGTATACTTCTTGTAAATAATCATATAGTTTTTCAATTAAATCATATATTTATCATATTATTATTGAAAAATCATATATGTATGATGTTTTAATTAAATAATCTGATAATAAAGATATGAGAAATTATACCTAAATCTAATCTTAGTTTTAATTAATATGTTATATTTTAAATGTTTTGTGATAACTAAAAAAAAGTGTTAACTTTAAAAGTTTAAGTCCTAAAACTATAATTAAGCTACCATTTAATGATTATATGAAAACTTTTTAGGAAGCACACACGAAAAAAAGAAGAAGAAGCTTTTTACTATTTTTATTTATCAATATCAAATAATGTCAAAAGCATTGCATGAGGTGATTTCAAAGGTGAAGGATTATGTATATGGCATTTAATGCAAAATGGCATCAACCATCTTGAAAGCTTGATGAAGGATGGATCATATTTGTTGATTAATTTCAAGAAGTGCATGTACGGGTATGATGAGGAAACATAGTGAGGCAACATGAAGTAGCTAGTTATTATTACAATATGTATGAAAACACATGGATAAGATCAGTTTACAACATGAAAGAGAAATGAGCACCTTGTCATATGAAGAGTGTTTTCACACTTGGCATGGGTTATACACAACTTAGTGAAAATGTAAATGCTAATATCAAAAGTTGCATGAAATCGTATTTGGAAATTAATCAGTTCTTCAATCACTTCAAAAGGGTTGTGGAAAATAGGAGGTATAATGAGTTGAAATATGATTTTGAATCACATAAAAAAATCCCAAGATTATTTGTCTAGAGTTTGCCTATTCTACAACAACTTACTCAAATTTACATGCCCATTATCTTTGACTTGTTTCAATAAAAGTGGTATCTATATGTAATTGTTTGTATAAAACATAGAAATGAAAGTTAGTCCTTATTTGAAGTTCAGTGGAAGTATTTCAAAATGTATATAATAATGATGATGATGATGATAATGATGATGTAATCACAACTTTATAAGACTAACAACAAAATAATCAATTTTATTGAAATTAATATGTTGAACTCTTTATTACAACTTAAGAGTAAGATATAGTCCAAGTTCCTATCACATTACTTTTAATTACAATACATCCTAAGCCTTAGCAATTCTTGTTCACTTCATTTGGCTTCTTTCAAGTGACAACAGCAAGGGCAAATATTATTTTTCCCCTCTGCAAATATAGGTTTAGAAACCAAACCTACATGAGAGACAAGTTATGGAAAATTTTAAAATAATGAAGGACGATATGCTAACATTGAACCATCCAACAACATTAGCAAAGTGAAGTATCAATTGTAAATTCAAAATCACATTTTAGGAAAAAATAGGAGCATCAATTGTAATTCTCATAGGTTCTTGTAATTATTCTTGTATTGTTTTGAATTATAATTCTTTTTGGTCAACATCTTTTTGTAGATAACTAACATCAAGAAGAAAGCTTGACTTTTCAAAGCTTCAAGTTACCTTAGAAAGCTTGAATTTTCAACTTATTCATCATTTATATTATTCACATTTCGTTTTGTTGTTTCATGTTCGAATTGTGCCATGTAAATATATATTTTTTAAATACTACAAAATTTTTTAGTATGTTGTTGGATAAAATAATATTTGCAATACTTTATAAATATAGTTTTTTTTTTACAAATTGATAACCATCAATTTGTATGTTTCTTCAAACAATTGTTTCCTTTCAAAGTGCTCTGAGTTGTTTGTTAAATTATAATGTTGAGCGATGATATAAATATTTTAGTATATATCATTATTATACTTTATATGAATATTGAATAGATGCAAAATTATATCTTTGCAAGTATTTAGTTAGTAAAGTTGTTGATATTAATATAAAAATTAATTTTTGATATACTACTCATTTAAATTTAATTTTTTTTTAGATTTAGGAGGAAATCAAAACATTATTAGTGAGTTAAATTAAATTTATTTTAATCTAAAATTTTAAAGGAAAATATTTTATTTACATAATATATTATAGAAATAAAAAATTTAAATGTAATTTAAAATGAAAATTAAAAAAAAAAAAAAAGTTTTGCCCTTGCTAACTCAAGATCCTGTTCCAACACTAGTTCATTTGAAAGTATCATGTGTCTCATGTAAAACTTCAAAATTAATTAAAGAGTTAATCATGGATTTGGGTTGATTAAGAATAATTATTATGGAATAATTGAGCAAGCTATAAGAATAGAAATTTTTAGAGCAATAAATTATTAATATGGGTTGAAAGTTTAATTAGGTTGAAAACTTCATCTAGGCTCAAATTAATTTTAGTAAGCAATGAGTAAGGATTAATAGAGACCCAATGAATTTAGGTGTAAACCCAACTTTCTATTATAAGTCTTGGCCCAAGGAGAGACCACCTAGCAATGACCCAATTTAGTTTAAGGAGATAGGGGTCAAAAACTCAATTTACATGAACTCTTATAATTGGCCCAACATCCCTCGTGTAAACCCAAACCAAATGGACTTTTAGAACTTGGCCTAACCAATTAAATTTCTACAGCCTAACTCATAAAATTTGACCCAACAAGCATAAAATTTGAACCCATGTAGATTTGGGCCTTTGGATCAACTCACAACCCATTTAGGACCTAACTTAAATCCTAAAAATCATTCTAGCCACCCCCTATTTTGCAAAACCACAAGAAACATAAGGCAAATTTGGAGGTCTCTTAGAGGCTATGGTTTCCACCACCTTTTTTGCCCTATTTATCACTTCTAGAGTTAAAATCAGCTAAAGTAAGTATTATATAACTTAATTCTTTTTTCTTTCTCTTCAATTTGATCCGATTAGCTTCTTATTTGGAGCACTTTCATCATACCCAAAATCTGAAAATGTGTTTTTGGTGTTTTCATGGTGAAATTTTATAGGTTAAGATTAGAGGTATTATTAGGTAAATATAAACTCCTTATTTTGATATTTTCTCTGCTAGTTTGGGACCCTTATAGCTAATTTATGATATAGGTATTGTTTTTATACAAATTTACTCAGAATTTGAGGTGTTGTTCTAAGGTTACTGGTGTAGGCTCAACCAAATCTGAATTTAGTTCTTGTGGTAATTAAATAAGTGTTTCTGAGTAGTCCTTTATAGTGTAACTCCTTGATTCATGGGCTTGCTAATATAAATGATGATTAGGATTAGTAATGGCTTGATTTTGTATCCATAAGCTGAAGTAGCATTCAATTAGCTTTTAAAGAATTGGCTACAAGTGAGGTAACCAAGGATTTTGTAATTCCATTCATATATCTACTTTAATTTTATATTTGCTAAACATGAAAGATTTGAAATGCTAAATGAATTGATTAGTTATTTGTTGTATTGTATTTAGACCTTGTGAGTTTATGGTAGAGTTGTGGTGCGACTGCCACCCATTCATGTGTTTCGATTAAACACTAGGTTACGATCAGACTCCAGATGCACTGAGTCCTAGTTGTACTCATTGGGGAGTGGGTGTCATGGACGGGCCTCTCCCGTTGTTATTGGCCTTTAACATGTGAAAATGTAATTGTTAATATGGGATAGTAATCATAGTAGCCTAATCAGTTCATTTGCTAATATGACTGATATGATTCTGATGTTCATTTTGATTCATGCATACATGTTAATTAAATTAGATTATATGAATGAAAAATTACCTCGGTTACTGAGATTTGCATCTCATCCCATTTCATAGGCTAACTATTTTAGGTGAAGACCCTTTGGGTAAGGATGAAGGGAAGCAAGTGGATGAAAATCTATAAGCTCCAATCATGTGTGGAGGAGGCTACACTTGGGCTAATCTAAGTAGAGTGGATGCAAATTTTGTCATTCTTTTATATTGCATCATCATGTAATCATGTTGTCAAGTGTAGGAATTTATATTTTAACAACATAGAATGTATCTATTGAGGAGTTAGGCCTTATATTAAATGGATATTTAAAGTATGAGTTTATAACATCTAACGTAGAACTTTGTGCATCCTATGATAGGGTTTACTTTTTGGAAATGTAACCACGTGATAAATTAGATGTTAACTTAAGCTAGTGATGCATGGAACCTTTAATGGAACATATATTTGAATGATAATTGTTGATAGTTCATGAATTCTTACTGTCTTTAATTTATGAACTTGCTAATATATGGTAGTTGGATAAGTAGAAATTAACACTTAAGTTTGAAACTAGTAATGATAGATAAACTAGGTAAATTAGACAAATGAAAGCTATTAGAGCCCCACAAATTAAGGCAGAGTAGCCCTAAGGTGTCACTAGAAGGAGAATTGGAGTGTTTGAGACAAAATTTTTGAAGTTGTAGGATCAGAAGGTGTTTTGCTACAGCTAATAGAGACAAAGTTGCTCAAGGAGAGTAACAGAGAGCAATTAATTGCAACGAAATGTGAGAGGCTAAAGTGAAAATCATTCAGAGAGTAATTCGCCGCTGTTAGAATCGAAAGGCGAGTTTGGTCATGTTCTAAAGAGAAATTCGCCACAGCCAATATCGAAGGCGAGGGAGGTAGGCTTCAGACGGTACTCTCACCACGGCGCCACTTAGGCTCGTCGCAGCGATGTAAAAAGTAAACTCTAAAGCAATTGGCTGCGGCACAAAAGCATTTAGCCACGACGAAGGTTCTCAAACCTTCATATTAACCTAGAAACCTTGGTTTTTCCTATGGCAACATCAAGGGATGACTTAGAAACATTTGTAAGAGATTCTTGAGAGTTAAAAATTAATAAGTAATAAATCTAAAGGATTTTAATTGGGGACTTATTTTACTTATGTACATGAATGATTGTAATTATTTGGTTAATGAGTCTAATAACATTAAGGTTCACATTTTCTCACTTTTTCCTAATTTGATGATTTAAGATTATTCTTTCCTTGGGTTATGATTTCTGATGTGTGTTTAAGCTTAATTACTATGATTAAAAGTTCAGGTTGTCACATTTGGTATCAGAGCAATGATTCAGGCAATTGTGTTTGATTTACAACTTTGTAGTTAGAAAACTTGGCAATCATGATGCATGTATAAAAGGAATAGGAACATTATGACTTGATAATAACTCTTATACTTATATATATATGCTATGGGTAGAGTTGTGTTTTGTTTGCCTTGGACTGTAGCTTAATAGGGGATGCTTGTGGTTGTGCTTATGGCATTACAGAGCAAGATGGCTACACGTAGAGAAACAGCTGAGATGCTAAGAGAGATACAAGAGGCCATGGCTGCAATGACCAATCAAATGAGAGAACAAGTTGAGGCCAATGAAGCTACAGTTAGGGCAATGACTGACCTACTTTAAGAGCAAGCCAAGACTCATGCAACAACTATGCAAGTACTGTAGCAGCTACATGAAACCATGAATAGGCATAATCAAGAGGTGCCGGTGGATAACCGTGTTAGTGCTGGTTAGAACCTTAGTGTGGGACACCAAGGGAAGGATGATGACCTCTCTATTGTGTTGGCCAAGTTTAGAAAGGCTTATCCTCCATTATTTTTAGGGGAGTTAGACACTGAGAAAGCTGAGATGTGGCTAATGCAATTAAAGAAAATCTTTGAGGTTATAACCTGCACCACAAAGTAAAAGGCAAAGTTGGCTATATACAAGTTAGAGGATAACGCTGAGCATTGGTGGAGGAATACCTCTAGATTGTTGATTGCAAGGGGAATACCCTTGACTTAGGAAAGCTTTCAAACCTCCTTTGAGAGCAAGTATTTCCCACTTTCAGTGAAGGCTGACAAGGAAGCCGAGTTTAACTTCCTTGAATAGGGGGACATGAATGTAGATCAGTATGCAGCTAAGTTCATTCAATTGTTTCGCTTCACCTTCTACTTGAAATGATTTGATAATGAGCCATGGAAGGCTAAAAAATTTAAAAGAGGCCTAAAACCATAGTTAAAGGACAAGATAGTATCCTTACAAATTCGCAACTTTGATAAATTGGTGGAGAAGTGTAGAGTAACAGAGAGGACCATGATGGAAAGAGTGAGGCCAAAAGGAAGAAGACCATGGAAGGTAAGCGTGAACAGGGCATGGAGCCCTTCAGGGGCAGAATTAAAAAAGGATCTAGTAATGGTAGTGGCTTTTGGGGTAGGAGACCACCCTCAAGAAATATCCCTCAAAGAAGAAGCATGGGACCCCTAAAGAGTATAGCTAGTGTCCCATCAACTTGTGTCAAATGTGAAAAGAGCCATGATAATGGACCATGCCCGGTGTGCTATAATTGTGGGAAACTTGGAAGGACTTGCACAACATCACGAAAGTCGACCTACATAAGGAAGGGTGTTTACACTTACACAGTAAGAGGCTAGTAGATCTCCTAGCCTAATCCAAGGTACTTTATTTGTCCATAATCATGTTGTAGATGTATTGTTTGTTTCGGGTGCGACCCACTCATTCATCTCATATAACTATGTTAAGTATCTGAGTCTTAAAATTAGCCTGTTTCTATTTGAACTATTTGTGTCCACCCTTACTGGATATTTTATGGTTACATTTGATGTGTGCTTGAATTGCATTGTACAGTTAGATAGCCATTATACTACCCTTGACCTGATTTGCATCCCTTTGTGTGATTTTGATGTAATCATTGTTATGGATTGGTTGTTAACTAATAATGTAATACTTGAAACGATTTGATGATAAGCCATGGAAGGCTAAAAAATTTAAAAGAGGCCTGAAACCATAGTTAAAGGATAAGATAGTATCCTTACAAATTCGCAACTTTGATAAATTAGTGGAGAAGTGCAGAGTGATAGAGAAGGCCATGATGGAAAGAATGAGGCCAAAAGGAAGAAGACCATGGAAGGTAAGCGTGAACGGGGCATAGAGCCCTTCAGGGGTAGAATTAAAAAAAGGATCTAGTAATAGTAGTGCTTTTGGGGTAGGAGACCACCCTCAAGAAATATCCCTCAAAGAAGAAGCATAGGACCCCCAAAGAGTGTAGTTAGTGTCCCATCAACTTGTGTCAAATGTGGAAAGAGCCATGATAATGGACCATGCCCGGTATGGTATAATTGTGGGAAACTTAGAAGGACTTGCATGGCATCATGAGAGTCGACCTCATCTGTTAAATCACCTACATAAGGAAGGGTGTTTACACTTACACAGTAAGAGGTTAATAGATCTCCTAACCTAATCCAAGGTACTTTATTTGTCCATAATCATATTGTAGATGCATTGTTTGATTTGGGTGCGACCCACTCATTCATCTCATATAACTATGTTAAGTATCTGGGTCTTAAAATTAGCCTATTTCCATTTGAACTATTTATGTCCACCCTTACTCGATATTTTATGGTTATATTTGATATGTGCTTGAATTGCATTGTACAATTAGATAGCCATTATACTACCCTTGACCTAATTTGCATCCCTTTGTATGATTTTGATGTAATCATTGGTATGGACTGGTTGTCGGCTAATAATGTAATACTTAATTGTAATCATAAGACTGTTTCTTTACCTGTCATTATACTTGAAACTTGTCCTGTGGCTGAGCTTACTTGTATGTCTATTGCCCAAGCCGAGAGGTATCTTAGGTATGGTTACCAAAGGTTTCTAGTATTCTTTTTATTGTATGTTGAGGTTGATAATGGGTTGGAGGTTATACCTATGATTAGAGAGTTCCTTGAGGTTTTTCCTAAGGAGTTTAGTAGAGTACCTTCGGAGAGAGAGTTAGAATTTTCCATTGATTTGGTACCCGGTACAGGTCCAATTTCTAAGGTCCCGTATAGAATGACATCTATTGAGTTGGTTGAGTTGAAGAGTCAATTAGAGGAGTTACTTAAGAAAGGGTTTATTACGCCAACTATATCTCTATGGAGAGCACCAATGTTGTTTGTCAAGAAGAAGGATCGTAGTCTTAGGCTTTGTATTAACTATAGGCAATCGAACTAAGCGACCATCAAGAATAAATATCCTTTATCTAGGATTGATGATTTACTTGACCAATTAGTTGGAATGTCGATCATTTCAAAGATTGAACTTAGATTAAGATATCACCAACTTAGAGTCAAGGTTGAAGATGTACCTAAAATTGCCTTTAGGACTCGATATAGCCATTATGAGTTCCTAATTATGCCTTTTGGGTTAACCAATACCCTTGCTATTTTCATGGATTACATAAATAAGATTTTTAGGCCTTATCTTGACCGATTTGTGGTAGTGTTTATTGATAACATTCTTATCTACTCTAAAAGTAGTGAAGAACATGAAGAGTATCTTAGAATAGTTCTTCAAATATTGAGAGAACATCAATTGTATGCTAAGTTGAGCAAGTACGAGTTTTGGTTGTAGGAAGTTAAATTCCTAGGTCATGTGATATCTGAACAAGGGGTAGCGGTAGATCCTAATAAGGTAGATGTGGTACTGAATTGGGAGAGGCCTAAAACGGTGACTAAAATCCATAGCTTCTTAGGTATAGCTGGCTACTATGGAAGATTCATTAAGGGATTTTCTCAGTTAGTCATACCTTTGACTAAATTGATTAGGAAGAACTAAACATTTATGTGGAATGCCAAATGTGAGAATGCCTTTTAGGAGCTTAAAGATAGGCTTACCACTACACCTGTGTTAGTGACACTCAACCCTAAAGAGACATTCGCAGTCTATAATAATGCTTTTAAGAAAGGATTAGAATGTGTTTTAATGTAATATGATAGGGTGATAGCCTATGTTTCTAGACAACTTATACCTCATGAGGAAAATTACCCTACCCATAACCTAGAACTAGTGACTGTAGTTTTTGCCTTTAAGATTTAGAGACACTATCTCTATAGTGCACAATTTGAGGTATATAGTGACCACAAGAGTTTAAAGTATTTGTTTGACCAGAAGGAGTTAAATATGAGACAAAGAAGATGGATGGAATTCTTTAAGGACTATGATTTCTTTTTAAAGTATTATCCAGGGAAAGCGAATGTGGTTGCGGATGCCTTGAGTAGGAAATCTATTCATATGGCAATGATGATGCTTAGGGAGCAAAAGTTGATTGAGGAATTGAGAGATTTGAATTTATCCATTTCAGTACATTATAGTAGCCTTCTTTTAGGAAAATTAAGGATATAAAATAACCTTAGGAAAAGGATTAAAGAGGCCCAAAAGCTAGATGAATACTGGGAAAGAATTAGAGAGCAATTGGGAAGTGGTGAAATCAAAGATTTTAACCTATTAGAAGATGGCTTGTTGAGGTATCAGTGTAGAGTGTGCATACCCAAGAATAAAGAATTGAGGAATATAGTTTTGTCAGAAGCTCATAAGAGTAGGCATACCATTCATCCGAGTACCACTAGGATGTATAGGGACCTTGAGAAGAGCTTTTGGTGGCCTGGGATGAAGTCGGACATCGTAGAGTTTGTTGCAAGATGTCTAGTTTGTCAGAGGGTTAAGATTGAACACTAAAGACCCGCAGATTTATTACACCTCTTAGGGATTCTAGAATGGAAATGGGATAACATATCAATGGATTTTGTGATAGGTTTTCCTAGAAAATCCTAAGGTTATGATGCTATTTGGGTGACTGTGGATAGATTAATGAAGTATGCCCACTTTTTACTTATTAAAGTCACTTATCCTCTAAATAGACTAGCCCAATTATATGTTTGTGAGATTGCATGGTGTCCCTGATAGCATTGTGTCAGATAGAGACCCAAGGTTAACATCGAAATTTTGGTGGTCTGTATAAGAAACTTTAGGTACTTGTCTCAATTTTAGCATTGCCTATAATCCCCAGTTAGATTGGTAGACAAAGAGAACCATTCAAACCCTTAAGGACATGATTAGAGCTAGTGTGTTAGAATTGAAGGGGAATTGGGATGTGTACTTGCCCTTAGTTGAATTTGTCTACAATAATAGTTGCCATTCTAGTATCCAGATGACACCATTTAAGGCACTTTATGGGAGAAAGTGTAGGTCACCCTTATGTTGGATAGAGCTTAGTGAGAGAAGTCTCCTAGAACTGAACATAGTAGACTAAACCACCCGCCAAATAGAACTTATCAAAAAGAAGTTATTAACTGCCCAGAGTAAGCAAAAGAGTTATGCAGATAAACAAAGGAGACCTTTATAAATTGAGATAGGAGACCATGTGTTCCTTAAGGCTACTCCGATGACGGGTGTAGAATAGTTCATTAGGACAAGAAAGCTCAATCCTCGTTATTTTGATTCTTTCCAAATCCTTGAAAGGATAGAACCCGTGGCCTATAGAGTTGCTTTACCTCCAAATCTGGCCAAATTGCATGATGTGTTCCACGTGTCCCAATTGAAAAAGTATAACCCTAACCCTTCGTATGTCATTGAGCATAAGAGTGTGTAACTACAAGATGATTTATTTTATATGGTTGAGCCAAAAAGGATTGTGGACTCAAAAGTCAAGCAGTTGTGTAATAAGGACATCTTCTTAGTAAAGGTGGCATGGAAGGGACTTACTTTGAAGGAAACAACTTGGGAGACGGTGCAGGCAATGAGAAAGGATTATCCTACATTATTTGAGTAAAATATATCTAATTTTGAGGACAAAATTTCTAAAAATGAGGGGAGAATATAACACCCCAAAATTAATTAAGATGTTAATCATAGATTTGGGTTGATTAAGAATAATTACTATAGAATAATTGAGTAAGTTATGGGAATGAGAATTTCTAGAGCAATAAATTATTAATATAGGTTAAAGGTTTAATTGGGTTGAAAACTTCATCTAAGCCCAAATTAATTTTAGTAAGCCATGGGTAAGGATTAATAGAGACCCAATGAATTTAAGTGCAAATTTCCTCACTTTTTCCTAATTTAATGATTTGAGATGATTCTTGCTTCAGGTTATGATTTCTGATTGTGTTTAAGCTTAATTACTACGATTAGAAGTTAAGGTCGTCATATCTCACCAAGAGCTGTGTATGGCAACATTGGGAAGTTAGAAATGCAAAATTGTTTAATAGCAATGTTTTTAAAACGGGACCAGTCATTGAATTCGTAAAGGTACTGGTTTATGGTTTAATGGTTGAATCATGTTCGAACTAATAATAATTAAATATATATAGATATCTTTAATTTTATATATTAAAAATCTCATATAATAAATAAAAACCAATACAAATAAATTTTATAAGATCCAACATAACTTAATATTCAACTCTTAATAAATTAATATCCAATACAGCATTCACAATTACAAATTAAACTTAAGTGATCAACTAACAATCAATTATCATAATATTCATTAAAGTTAAATCCATCAAACATCTAAAACAGGACAACCACCACAATCATCATCATCATCATCATGTTCAACTCCAAAATCATCAAGTGATTTCATAATTGGTTCATCTGTGATGTCCTCTTCTTTAGCACCTAATTATAAAATAAATTAAAAATAAAATTATGCACAATAATAATACTTATATAATATCCAAATATTGAAAAAAAATTATATGAACCTTGTTCTCTTGATGATTCACCAACTATTAGAATTGTATTGTCTTTATAAATAAAATTATCATTCTTAAGATCTGCACCATCCAATTTAGGAGCTACTTCTTCTTCAGCTATCCAATACTCAACATTACCAATAGATTCATAATCAATAGGATCATATTTCTCTTCTTATATTGTGACCTAAAATAAAGCATAAAAATATTAAATAGAGTTCCAATTATGCTAAAAAAAGTAAGTAGCAATTATATTTTAAGTATTATTTATGTATTTGTTCTTCAAACACAAGTTATAATTAATATGAACAAGATCACTTAGCCTTTGATAATCTAGTCTATTTCTTTTCTTTGTATGAATACATTAAAAAGAAACTCCAATTTTGCTCACATCCTGAAGAAGAAGCTGTTTGGCCAAGAATATTTTTCAAGGTTGGAGACTACCCTCATAATATGTCCACCACATATCTATATAAAATAAATACATGCAATTATATGATCAATCACACTTAATCTTTTAAAATATTAAAACAAGAAAATATTCATAAATTAATGCTTACAAGGTTATATTGTCTTTGTTGTCTTGTAAATTTGGTCTCGACTAAAACTTCTTTCACACTCACGATACATTTACACTTCTTTAATTGCTTTTGTAACATTACTACATAAGCTTTTTATATCAAACAAATCAAGAGCGCTTTGGATGACCCTATTCTTCTCACAAAATTTTTCATTATAAAAAAAATGGTAAAATTCAAAAAGTAAGCTACTGCATGAAGATTGTGCTTTAAGTGCCTATCTCATTAAGCCTTAATAATATTTGTGTAAGGTTTGTATAGTTGTTTCTTATTTTTAGACATCTCCTTTATTGCATTCTTTGCCCTTTGCATGCCTTCATAAACATAACCTAAAGAAAGTTTTTCATTTGCATCTACAATTTTTAACAATTTGACAATGGGAGCCATAAGTCTCGCATGGAAATAACAACACTCCAAAATTTATTATCTAATATGATAACATTGACAGCCTTTCTTGCAGTAGTCTTGGCCAATTTATGATTGGTGAAGTGTTTATCTACAATTAAAGTTTGCAAATAATGCTTAAGCTCATACAAACTTCTCAGTGTGATAAAAGTAGTAGCAAATCAAGTCACTCCTATATGTACAATTTCTCTCCAACCATCTCTTTTCCTTAGCCATGATAACAAAACCAAAAATTGTTACCTTTGAAGCCTTTAATGCAAGGTCTACCACATAAGGCAAGCTACTAATATCTTTCAAAAAAAGATTCAAACAATGAGTAGTATAAGTTGACTAATAAATGTGCCCATATTTCTTATGTATGAACTTCCCAGTTGCTACATAATTAGTTATATTATCAGACACTACATGAACAATATTAATAGGTTCAACCCATTCAATATCTTCAAAAAATATTTTAAATAGTGTCTTTGAATCTTTCACCACATCTAAGGCAACAATAGATTTTATAAATACTAAACCTACAATGTCATGATCACATTAGTTTACCCTTTTTTCTTTGGTAGTTCAACGGACGGTCGCCCCTCCAACAAGAAAAGGTATAAATATGGAAACTTCTCTGCCATTTGGATCGGAGAATTTATGGAGGAAATCGGGTTTTAAATTTCCAGAAACCACACGATTATATAGCCAAAGGGAATACGCCGCGCCTAAAATCATCCCAAGCGCTGCTAATGTGGCTACTAAGCTATTTCTTTGGAAAGCTCCTACTGAGATGGGAAATTCCCCGATAAAGCTGCTAGTACCAGGTGAACTCATATTGGCCAAAGTGGAAGAGAAGGAAATGGTAGAGAGATTACATCCAGTTTTTGACCATTTAGCTCGATGGCATTCAACAAGTAATTGACATTCTTTCTTACAATCTTATAACAAATTAACCCTTATTTTATGAAAAAAAGGGCTTTTGAACCCAGGTCCCATAGTAATAATTGCATCAATAGTAAGTTGAAAATAAGAAAAATTTAGTGTATTAAATGGAATGTAAGAATTATAAAAGCCATCTAACAATTTCCAACTTAGCTCTATATTGAGCATTTTTACTAGATAATACACTTTTAAGACTTGATTAGGAACCAGGAGTTGTCCTTGGAGCAAAATAATTGTCAATCTCAACATTAGTTTTTCTTTTACCTAAAGTAAGTAATTGCCTCTTAGGTGGAGGTGGTTGAATGATAAATGCTAACTTTTATATATTTTTTCCACATTTATTATTATTTTTAATGATTAATTTGAGCTTAAATGAATTTATTATACAATATTTGAATTTTTGGTTAATTCTAAAAAATAATATAATTTGAACTAATTAGGAGAATTTTTGGACTTAAATTAATAATATTTTATTTTCCATATTTCTTTGATGGGTTGAATATTTTTAATCTCTAAAATATTATATTAATTTTTTTGTAGATTTTTGGAAATGAATTAAGAATCAATGGTGAAGGAAAATTTGGGCAAATGAATTGAAGATTTAAAGTGAAATTAAGGGTCAAGATTGGAGCAGAATTTTCTTATTTTTAGTTAATTACTTGGTGATGGCATTTTTGTAAATAGGATATTAGGTTTCATTTTGTTTCTTGTGGAAAAGAGTCAAAGGAGGAGGCACACCTGGGGAGATGCTTCTTCATTATTCATTCATTTTTCAGACTTCACAGCAGAGAGACACAAAGGACGCCAAAATAGGAAAGGAGAGAATGGCTGCTTCGTGACTTTTTCTGGCCTTCATACTGCACGCAGAGACGAAATGGGAGGGACGAATTGCTGAGTCTTCATTTTTCTTTGCCTCTGGACTTCACATGGGGAGAGGACACCTCTATCTCCTTGGACTAGATCTTTATTCATGTCCCTTTCGGACTTTATGCGCAAAGATGGACAACCAATCCTTTCTCTCCCTTTGACCATTGTTCTTCATTTTTCCTTTCGGACTTGACACACAGGACACTTGGAAGCTTATTCATTTCTCCTTTTCTAGACTTCAGTCAAGAGAGGACGCTGAACCACCATCATTCATCACTATTTTCCTTCATCATCATTTCACGGCAGAGAGTTTGAAGAAGGTTAGAGGAACAAAGTCCATGGAAGCTTAAAGAAGGGTGGCACCAAGGTGGAGTATGGAGGAAGGCTTGAGTTGTTGATTTACATGGATTGAAGACCATTGGGGAGTTCTTTTCTTCCAACCTTTTCCTCTTTCAATTTTAAGAACTTAGGGATTTTCTAGTTTTAGGAATTTTTATGTGGATTTAATGTTGAGACCTGGTTTTAGGTTGGACAATAATTTTATCTTGGATTGTAATTGGAATTGGTGTTATTTAGGATTAGAATTATGTTTTGTAGTTGCTGGAATTTTGGTTTTCTAGACCTTATAATATTGATTGGATTGATGTTTAAGTTCTCGTGCATTGATTTGATTAATATTATGATTTTAATTGTATATCTTAGTCTCTTATGCTACTTGATTGTTGAATTGGGTAGTATAATTACTTAATTGTTCAATTAGGTAATTAAAATCAAATTTTCAAAATTAATTGAATCCAATTGTTGAAGGATTTGATGAGTTTAATTGGTTTAATTACTTGCAAATTACTTGAATTAGCTAGGATTTTCTAGTTAAGTCAAGTGATGTGCATTTGAGCCTAGGGTTTCCTATCCTTGGATTAAGTTAATTAAATTCATTGGTTTACTGTCTAATCACTTCTCTTGGTCTCAATTAATTTTTAGGTGCGTGATGAGAGCCAAAATTCCCTTGCAAAACTTTGGTTGCCTCTTGTTTGTCCTTGCATTTTCACAATCACTTTACTTTCAATTTAGAGCAATCTAGTTCAATTACTTGTTTAGTTTTTTTTCTCTTTTAGTTGAAATTTAATTTCTTAATTAAAACCCCCCAATTGCATACATTTAATTCAATTAATTTTGTATTTAGCTTAGAGAGAGTTTTCTAGAATTTGCATAACATTTTAAGCATCAAATAATCACCTAGAATCAATTCAAACTAGCCCCTAAATTACTCATTAGGAAGAATGACCTAGAGGTTGACCCATACTATATTAAATCAATCTTAGTTTAATTGAGTGCTTAAGTGACTAAGGCATTATCATTGAACTTCTTTAACTTTTGGTCCACCTTCAATTTCATCATCATATGCTTTAGTGAAATCTTTAGTTTGCTTTCTTTGTTGCAATTGCTTTAGGAATTCTATTATTTTATAGTGAACATCATGAGGAACCTTTTTGTAAGAGCTTATTTGACCTGGTATACTAGCAAGATGTTGCTTCATTCTATTTATGCTCCATCCTCTATATACTGATGAACAATGAAGGCAAGTATATACATTGGTTTTTCCTTCTTTCTTAAAAGCAAAATGCTCTAGGAAAGATCAGTCTTTCCACACAATGATGCAAAACAGCTAGCTGTTGATTGTTTATCTGATGATTGTGTATTACTACTACCAATAGTATTAGGGTTGGCAACATTAGCACTTGAAGCATTCAGAGCATCCATACTTTCAATATGTAATGCACTAGAAAAGAAGCAAGTTGTTATAACAATAAGAATAAAAATTAATATGACAACAAAAAGAAAAAAAATTAGTGCAACAAAATACTATTAGGAATTCTATAAAATGTTCTTCTATTCATTATGCTAACATTTATCTTGTTCCTTTCTTATTTTTTTCCTCCCAAATCTTAATCATGAAAAAGAAAACTAGGTAAAAGATTATGCATTAATACAACTTACATGTGAGAAATATTAAAAGGAAATTCTAAGACAGGGTGCATGGGAAGATATTTAAATCATGAATAGGTGCATTGCTAAATCCTAATATAAAATAGATATTGCCAGAAAAAGGTTTTCAAAGAGACATGCAAATCCCCTTTTTTCACGGACAAGCAATATTTGAAAAACAAATTGACCAAAAAATAATATCCCGAAAAGTATTTACTCGAAAGGCAATATCCAGATCAAACTCGGAGCGGCCGAGTTGTAGGCGGGACCCAATGCATGTGTGACACGTGGCGACGCCTGATGAATTCGGCATCATTGAAGCCGTGTTCAAGTGGCTCTCACCACGTGTTGTCGCTCGCGAAATTCGAAACCATTGGTTCCGAATTCATTGCAAACTCGGAACTAATAGTTCCAAGTTAGCCTAGCCTGACAGCAGCTAACCAGCAAATTTGACCGGTCAGTTTGAATAAATTTGAAATTTGAAATGTGGCGAGTTTTTATTGGAGGTGGGAAATTCTGGTAAATTCTGATTGGTTGAAATAAATTAAGGAAGATAATGTTGCGTGTAAAATGGCCAAAATACCCCCCGAGAATGTTTATATAAACTGAGCCAGCGCCTCTTCATTCCCATTCTCAGCTTCTGCGTCGCTGCTTCTTCTTCGCGTAGGGGGTTGGGACAAAATATTTTCATATCTTATTGATTTTAAAGCAACACAACAAAGGTATGTTTTAATCATCTTCAATTTTCTTTCTTATTCTATATTTTGAGATGTGATTTAAATTGTACTTAAAATAATAAATATTAAAAATATATGAAATAAACTGAAAATAGTGAATAAAGTTAGAAATATGAAGAAGAATAAAAAAATATTAAAAAAATTTAAAAAGAAAATATTAAAAATTTAAAAAAATTTAAAATTTAATTTTTAATATGTTTTTACTTTAGTTGTTTTAGTTAAATATTTTAGAATAATTATATAATTTATTTTCGGTTATTCACATTATTTGTATGTTATTTGATTTTGTTGGTAGCAAATTTTATTTGTATGGTGAGTTGATTATGGTAGAGGTTTAGAAAAGAATAATAAATACTACGAAAGGGGTGAAAAATGAAAGAGAAAAAAATAAAAAGAAGGAAGAAAATAGTTGAGTATAATTGAAAAATTGAAAACAAGTAGTAGAGAATGAAAGATAATTTGAAGAAAAATGGAAAGATTGGGTAAATAATTTTTAGGAGAGAATTAAAAATTTGTGAATTTAAAAAAAAAGAAAGAATTAAAAGTTTTAGTAAATATGAAAAGTTTCTTTAATGTTTGTTGCTTTATTTGTTTTAGTGAATTATTTTTTAGAATAGTTATATAAAGTGGTTTAGATTATGCACATTACTAGTTTATTATTTCATTTTGTTGGTATAAGAAATTATTTATTTATATGGTCACTTGATTTTGGTAGAAGTTTAAAAAGAAGAATAAATACTAAGTAAGAGTTAGAAAATGAAAGAAGGAAAAACTAAAAGTGGAAAAATAATTATGTAAGGATGGAAAAAAATAGAAAATGAATATAAGAACAAGAAATATAGGTTAAACAAAAATAGGAAAATTGGGCAAATAATTTCTAAGAGGAAATTAAAAAATTATGAAAAGAACTAAGACACTGTAAAAAAATAAGAAATAGGGAAAGAATAATATTTAATCGAGAAAAATGGATTTAAAAAAGTTAAAATACTAGTTTTATAGGAAAAGTTTCTTTAATGTTTGTTGCTTCATTTGTTTTAGTGAATTATTTTTTAGAATAGTTATATAAAGAGTTAAAAAGGAGTATAAGAACAAGAAGTGTGATTTAAAGAAAAGTAAAAAAAATGGAGAAATATTTTTTAGGAGAGTACTAAAAAATTATGAAAAAAAACTAAGACACTGTCAGAATAGTTATATAAATTGTATTATAAAAACAAAGAATATTTAAAGAAATGCTAGTTTCATATAAACGGTTTTCTTGTTATTATTTAATATGCTTTTACTTTATTTGTTTTAGTGAATTATTTGGTTATGCACATTATTTGTTTATTATTTGGGTTTTGTTGATATGAGAAATTATATTTATATGTTGACTTGAGTTTGGTAGAGGTTAAAAAAAGAGAAATAAATACTAAGGGGGAGAAAATGGAATAGCAAAAAACTAAATAAAGCTAGGTTTGCAAGAAAGTGAATGGCTAGAAGAAATGAACTCTTGTGCATTTAATCAAATGGGAAGATTTTTGATAGTCCTCAAGGTGCAACATTTCAGTGTGCCATGTCCAAATATATAACAGTTAGTACCGACATAAGTTTAGCGGGTTTGAAAGATGCTATTAGCCAAAAGTTACGGCTCCCCGCTGGAGAAGTTGTCTCCGATTTGATATATAGACTCCCAGCGTCATTGAATCCTACATGATACCAATCGATTGTTCTAGAAGATGATTTTGATGTTGAAAGAATGTGGCAAGCTCACTCCCGTTTTCCAGGGCAGTTGAATGCAGTTAAGGTATATGCAAAAACTTCATTAACTGACTCACGAGTGAGCAGGAAAATTCAACCAATATTTTCGCAACAGTATAATCCTATATAATTGGAGACAATTTCCTACCCGAGTTCCTCCCATCTAGCACTTTGCTTCACCGAGCCTTATTCTCCGAACAGTTCTGAGGATAATGTGTTAGAAGACTTTGAAAATGAAAATGAATATAATGCTGAACTCGACCCTAATTATAATGATGATGATAACGACAACGACGACGACGATAACAGTGATGATGAAGAATTTGATGATGATATGAGTGGGGAAGATCTAGTGTCCCAATATGTAGATCCAGCAGCTATGTTGTTGTCCTAAGTAAACGTGGCCTTAGCTAGTGGGGATAGATTTGAGGAGGTTAGAGAAAGTACGAATTTGAGCATGGAAGACTTGTGTTTTAGATTGCAATATCCAAGCCAAAAGGTACTGCGCAGTGCTGTTAAACTATATTCTGTGAGAGTATACCACAATTTCAAGAAATATTTGACAACTGAAAAGTATAAGAAATTTCGTTGCATTCATTATGGGAATAGTTGTAGATGGCGAGTACGAGCATGCAAAAAAAGTCAAGGTAAGGGATCACATTGGCAAATAACAAAATATGGTGGTACTCATACATGCCTATCTGCGACTATATCGCAAGATCACTCGAAATTGGATTCTGATGTTATATCAGCTTGCATTGTGGGTATGGTGACTGGGACACCGGATGTTTCAGTGAGACAGATCATTGAGCAAATGAAGAATTTGTTTAGTTATACAGTATCATATAGGAAAGCATGGAAAGCAAAGCACAAAGCCGCTACAATTGTATTTGGTAGTTAGGAGAGCTCGTACGCTATATTACCCAGATGGATGGCTGCGATTCAACATTTCATGCCTGGATCGTACGTTGAGTTTGTAACTGAACAATGTCAAATAAGTGAGCCTGTTACCGTATTCAAACGTGTGTTCTGAGCATTCAAGCCGTGTATAAATGCTTGCGATCACTTAAAACTGATGATTCAGATTGATGGGACATTTTTATATAGTAAATATAAAGGGACTCTCTTGATGGCAACAATACAAGATGGTGATCGACAGACTGTGCCTATTGCATTTGCAATAGTTGAGGGAGAAACTTAAGCTGCATGGACATGGTTCCTTTTCAACTTACATCAACGAGTGGTATTGGGAAGATGCGAACTTTGTTTGATCTCGAATAGGCATCCATCAATTCTAGCCGTTGTTGCTAATCCTGAGATCGGTAGACAACCACTATATGGATATCATGTGTTCTGTCTCCGACATGTAGCTAGCAACTTGCACACTCACTTTAGATCATCAAATCTAAAGCAAATGTTAAAAAATATTGGTATGTTTCTTCACTTTAAGCGATCAAATATAATATTATGTCCATGCTCATTATAACAATCCTAGTGATATTTAACAGGTTATGCATACGAGCGGCGATATGTTGATGAGAAGTTAGCTGAGCTAGCGACCCTACATGAAGAAGCAGCTAGATATCTTACTGATATTCCTAAAGAGCAATGGACTAGGGCATACGATGTCAACGATCGTCGCTTTAGGCATATGACGACAAATTTAGCCGAGTGCATGAATAGGGTTTTCAAAGGCATTAGGTCGTTGCCCATAACTGGTATAGCCAAAGCAACATACTACAAGATCAATCAATACTTTGTGCAACACGCCGAGCAAGTTAATACTCAAATGACTGCGGGTTTAATTTATTCCCCAAGCGTTATGAAAAAGATAGCGAGGAATGTGCAACGCGCCTCTGCATGCACTGTGCGTGCGTTCGATAGAAATGCTCAATCATTTGAAGTGGAGGAACCATATGATCAGATGAATCGCCAGTATGGTCGGTGTTGCAAGGTTAGCTTGACCGAGCGATTTTGTGATTGTGGTGAATTTCAGGTGGAGAGATACCCCTACCAACATGTTCTTGCAGCTTGTGCTGCAGTTTCTCTAGAGCCATTCCAATTCGTCGATCCTGTGTTTCGTCTTGACACCATACGTTGTGCGTATAACAATGCCTTTCAACCAATTGGAGGACAGGAATATTAGCCAAATCCTGGCAGACCAAAGTTGATCCCTAATTCATCAATGCTTCGAGAGAGAGGTCGACTAAGGGCATCCCGCTACCGAAATGAAATGGATTTTAGGGTATCGGGATAACCTATTAGATGTGGTTTATGCCGACAACCAGGACATAATCGCGCGACTTGTCCACATCATCGATGTGATAATTAAGGGGACACACCTTGTAATAAATGTTTATAACTCAATTTATATTAATTGAAATGTGCGTCAACATATACTATTGTGTCATATGTGTAATTTCTGTTTAATTTTAATATGTATTGTTTCATAAATTATACTTCATTCACTCCTGTTGTTAAATTATTTTTTATATGCTTATAAATTAATTTACACTAAATATTTATTAATTAATGCATTATCTATTATGTTCTATTTGTAATTTCTGTTAAATTTTAATATGTATTATTTCATAAATTATGCTTCATTCACTCCTAACAGGTGCATTGATATCATAGCCGCTCCACGACACGTTGTGCATCCGAGCCCTGAGGATCATTCATTGTTATACCTACAAAGACTTCATATATCTGAAGCTATTTGGAATGGCCAGGTAAGCTAAGTTACTTACCCTTACTAATTACTTCATTATGTACATTAACGATTGTAGGTAAGTAGTTGACAATTTTTAATTATGTATATTTGTAGGACGATCGAATTCTCCGCCCACGACGTGTTCAGCATGAGGATCATCTGGTGGATCCACTGCCGGCTATAGTAGATTACCTAAGACAAGCTGGATTTTATGGTGTAACTCGACTTGGCCCCTTTGAGTATAATCCATCATTAATTAGTGCGCTCGTGGAGCGATGGCGTCTAGAGACACACACATTCCACACCACTCGTGGTGAGTGTACTATCACCCTTGAAGACGTAATTGTGCAACTTGGCCTACCATGTGATGGAGACCCTGTTACTGGAAGGACAAATTGGCCTTGGGCAAATGCATGTGAATGGCTTCTTGGTATTCGACCGTCAGATGATAAGATTGATGGCCAACGACTCACTATTGCATGGTTAGCTAAGAACTTTGCTCACTTACCAGATGACGCTGATGAGGAGGTTGTACGTCGATTTGCAAGAGCTTACATACTTAGGTTGATTAGAGGTTTTTTACTGCCAGATAGATCTAATCATAAAGTACATTTGATGTATCTCCCACTACTTGAGAACTTTGAACAAGCTAGTCGGTTTAGTTGGGGTTCAGTAGTTCTAGCTTATTTATATCGAGAGCTATGCAATGCAACATATAGGGACGAGAAGAGAATAGGTGGTTGCTTAACATTACTGCACTTATGGGCATGGGATCGATTTCCAATGCTCACACCAGAGAGACCACTGACCCCTGATCCTCGTATAGAAGAATATCCTATACTTTCCCCCCTTGGTTTTAGGTATGAATTATATTTATATTTATTTTTTTATGTTTATATTTATGTTTATTTTTTTAATGTTATCTAACACTTGTGATAGGTGGAAGAATGTTGGACGACCACCTCGTCCTGGTATGCGAGCTCTAAGTCAATACCGGACTTTATTAGATGCTATGGGAGACAACGAGGTCAGTTGTTATATATTTGTTTATTTTTTCTATGTGTGCACTATAACTCTGACATTTTATGATATTTATATTATTTTATTCATATTTTTCATAGATTATTTGGCGCCTATACCAGTCCCAAGATGTCCATGATTTGATTCCAGAGTACTGCTTAGCTTCTCCAGATATTTGGATAGTTTCAGTGCCTCTTATATGCTTTCACATCATAGAGTGGCACCATCCAAACCGTGTTCTTCGCCAATTTGGTCGACGCCAACCAATCCCTCAAGAACCCGTTAGATTGGATGCTCTACATGCTTTACAACTCCGAGGAAAAACTTAAACTAATTGGACGACAGAGCATAATATTTTTATCCAACAATGGTATAACTAGCAAAATGCTATAGTGTAGTCTCTGATTATTGATGAGCTTTTTGATCGTACCTCTGTGTACATGCGATGGTACTGGCGATGCACTCGGAGATGGATACACCCCCTCAGCGTTGTAACTGGTTATGCGGTAAATTTTTAAGTTGTTGCCATTGTTCTTTTCTTCATGTTGGTATCTATATCACTTTAATTTATAATTTTAAATGTTTTTTTTCTTTTTTCCTAGGCTGATTTAGCAGAGGGACCTTATCAGATGCATTTACAAGACCCTCTCCCTTCAATTTTTTGCGAGATTGTAAGTCGAGATACCATAAATATATTATTAGCTCTTGGTGAACAACGCTTCTCATTATTTCCTCAGCCTACTGAAACAGCGCCTGATTTACCAGACCACAAATTCTAATGGGTCGACCGGGTAAGTGATGTCAGGGTTACTTATCATCCCAACAACCCTCTGCTACAGAACAAAGACAACAAAATGAGGAGCCGATGCAGCAAGACTTTAGCAGTACCATGGCCGGTTCATCTTTATATATTCTGACCCCTATGCCTCAAGATATTGGTTTAGCTGCACCATCTTCTTCTATTCCAGCTAGTCATGTTGGTGGCTTTATAGGATCTGGTCCTTCACATTACATGCCATCGCCACCTATGACTCATTTTGGAACACCGGAGCAACAACTTGGAGGATCATTTGTTGACCTTTTGTTTGATACGTCTGCATTCATTGCTCCATATGCTGGTACCTCTTTTGATGTTGGAAGATCATCCGAACCTGGATTTGTAATACCACATGAACTGATTCCTCCAACTGATTCTCCATCCTCCTCACCCTCAGAGCAGGAGCAACAACAATTACAACAACAGAGACAACCACGCCTACAACATGAACGAAGGAGGCCTCATTACGGCATCGGAAGTCATTTATTATAGTCTTTGTTCTTTTTAATGGTTATATAATTATTGTATAAAAAATATATATGAGCAAATTAATGTCACATATTTTTCCTGTTGATTTTTTATACTATATGAAACTTTTTTATACGAGCGTCTATACATACTACTTGAACTATATACAAAAGAAATTTTAATTTATTTACATAATTCTTGTATAGCATTAGGGAGAATTATTTTTCTAAAAAATAAAATTAAATTTTAAATTAAACAATAATTAGTTTTATTATTGAATATTTTTTCCTATCCTGTCAATCTTTTTCTTTTTCAATTTTTAGGCATTTAAGAGAAAAAATTATTTTTAAATTATTGATATAAAAAATCTTGTATCAACAATAAATAATTATCTATAGATAAATTAATAGAGGTATTAATGGTATAAAAAACTTTGCATAAATGATATATAATTTTATATACAAAATCTCAATTTGTTATATTAAGATGATGCCAATAATTAAAATTAATAAAATTGCCAAAGCAATTGACTCTGACATAATGAAAAAAATTTATTAATTTTATATTTTATTACTTCTTTTAAGATTATTTATCAAAAAATAATTATTTAATCTATATTTCTTTAATTATAGAATCAAAGAAAAGATATAATTATTTAATTTTTATTTTTTATAATACTTATTTAATTTAATTAAAGTTTATAAAATATTGCTTGTCCGTGGAAAAACGAATTTATTAAATAGATTCTTATGAACTCAGAGTCACTTATTCCGAATTCAATATCTCACCAATTGAAACTCGGCTTCATAGCTTCCGAATTTGAAGTTTTATTGCGTTTGGAGCAAATACTTTTCATGTCATTGCTTTTGAATCATTATATTGTTTGACCATTGCTTTTACGTACACGAGCCTGCAAATCCCCAATAGAAGGGCATCACTTAAAAATATTGAAATGAGTTAAATAAACCTCAATCCCTTATTATATTGAATATCATACATACCTCCCTTAATTTTAAGTTTTTACATAACATTAACCACATTTTATTTTCTCCAAAGTTCCACAAACCTCTAACACTTTGAGTTTTTGCAAAATATACATTGCCATTGATTTTATGTCATAAAGGAGTTAATGTAATATTAGAAAAAAGAAAGGAACTCTAGGTAATTTTGTCAAACCTCAAATGAGGTCTAGGTAATTTACTTAAAATGTTGATATCCAAAATCCATATTCAAAGAAAGCTTAGAAAAGTTACCTAGCAGATTTTGGAAAAGAAGAGTGAGTCATAATTTTGCATACAAAGATTTTGGGATAATTGTAAATTTTGTTAACATCAGGATAGTTATATATAAATCCATCAACTTCAATGGAAGATTGCATGCAGCCTCAACGAATTGAAAAGCATTAGGTATTTCTAAATTACACTACAATGCATCCATGATTGAACTTAATTGGAGGAAGACAGGAAAATTGGAGGAAGTTATGAACTTAATTCAAATCATGCCAATGGACTCCCGTATAGGAAATTACTTCATGTCTTCATGTTACATAATACATATAATACCATCAAAGTTCAAAATAAAGAAGCACACTACTGGAAGCAAATTTCACAACTTAACCCGAACCCAAACATTAAAATGGAAAGGAATAGCAAAATTGAATTGCGATGAACAATAGAGTGGATTATATCTTTTGTGGCAAGATTTAGTAATCCTTTTGATCTCCTTAAGACTCTATTTAAGGGCATGAATCGCATCAATAGAGGCATAAATCGGTAGCCTAAGCATTAGTTGCAATTTGAGCATGTCATGAACAATAGAGGCTCTTGGAACAAAGTTGTTGATGATGAAGAGCTTAAGAAAATTCTAGAGAACCCCATTTTTTTAGGTAAAAAGAAAAGCTCAACCAAAAACCAAGCACAAACATATCGAGCAACGAAGAAGATACTAAAATCACAACTAAAATAGAGTAACGATGAAATGAAGATAAAGGAAAATGTGCAAAGAAAATAATCGACCAAGAAAGGACGAGAAAGGATGAGAATCTGATAGTTTGAGCCTCAGTGATTACCAGTTGAACACTTGGTTTTAGGCGCCTCTAGTTTTGTGTGCTGGAGTTGAGGGGAAGAAGAGAAATGAATGGGAATATGGGAGGAAATCATGAACCCTAAATGCACATTTGATGGCTTTTGTGAAATTACAAAAAAAAAAAAAAAGTCCAAAATGACGTCGTTTTGAACCAAATGATTAAAAAAAACTTTATTGAATAGCTAGAATCGTTAAACTGATCGATTTTATCAATTTTAACCGATATTTGACTGGTTTCATTGGTTTTTGATTAGTTTTTTTGTCAATTCGGTTTTATGGGTATAAAGAACTGAATCACTAGCTAGTTCTCGATCTAACCAATCGAACCAATTGATCCAATCTAATTTTTATTAACTTATTTAGTAGCATCATTTGAGGACCCCTTGAGATATTGATGAATGCTTTGTTATATATGCTCTGAATAGAACATGAACAGTAATACTTCTATTAAGTTTTTGTGATCACTCCATCTTATGGGAACTACCTCTGCATCCAATTGCCTTTGCTTAACTCTGGCCTTCAATTAAGAGAATAACAAAATGAAAGCGCTGTTGATCATCATCAGTCCCCATTCTAGTTGAATCATTTAATTAGAGTAAATAAAAAAATTGACCATGAAAAGGTTCGGTAAATGACACCAAAAACACGAACACTAATTGTTGAATGTAATTCAAAATCCATACTCTACCAAACAGAAAAAAAGCCAACCACAAACTCGTATTTTAAAATTCATGCTGAACAATAAAAATGAAAATCAGCCTTAGATCGAAGTTTTAAGGAGTGAATAATTCTCAATGCTCGAAGTTTCCTCGTCTTCGAGGCTGCATCTCTGCAGATCTGGCCCGGGGACTTTCCTCAGTCCAGCCTAGCGACAAGGTCATTGAGCAGGGGAGTGTCGCCCCATCCTTCCAGATATATAAATTCTTCTAAAACGTAATTTTGGACGATGCGGGACCCACAAATGACCATGGGACCCCATCAGATTCAGAATCTCCCCTGGTCTCGGGCACAGAGGGATACATAGGTATGACAAAAATTTGGTCCGGTTTGATAAAATAAAAATAAAAATAAGCCATAGGCCGAAGTTTTAAGGGCGAAGTATGTTTGTGGTGGTGATATCCTTCCAAAATTAATACAAATTCCAGTTTTCTTGATTTTGGAAAATGGAAAGGTGTTACTAAATGCTGGTTTGATGGGGAGAAGAGTAGAATCGATCGCTTGGAATATTGGTGATGGGTTTCGTGTAAGTTTCTGGAACGATGTCTGTATGTCTGAGGTTGGCCATCTTAGGGATAAGGTGCTGCAATAGCAAGAACGTTCTGGGACCGATCTTGATAAGAACGTTTGTATTCATGTTTCTCCTACCTAGTACTGATCGGAACTGCCTGAACATCACATCTTATCTCCCTCGTATTTTCAGTGAAAAGTTATCAATTTCTCAATGACAGCTCTTGTCTCAATCTAATCCCCATATGGAAGTGCATTTGGCTGCTTACAGAAAAGTCAAGGCAACGCAAGTTGAGGCCATAGAGTTAAAGCGACTACCTTCCGTGAGTCAGGGTGACTATTATATGAGTTGAGGGAACTGGTTTATAAAGTTGAAACAACTATTGTAATAGTACGTTTGTGTGACATGTGAAATAGTGTACAAGAAATGTTCATTTGTTATTGATGTTTTATGGTTTGTTATTTTATTCTTTTGGTTCTGTCCCGTGTTTTGTTATCCAAGCTGAATATAATATCTTCTTAAGCTCGGTTTACGTATTCTTTGTTCATTATTTTCTTTCCAAGAAGAATTAGATTGTTTCTCTAGCTATAGTAGTGCATGGTAAAAATTTTACGAGTTGTCATAGGATGACCAAACATCTTTCTCCTGATAATACTTGCCCGAGATGTGATTGTGAAGCTGAAACTATTTTTCATGCTCTGCGTGACCGTACCCACCTCTCTGATCTCTGGTTGAGGTTCATCAAACCTTGCTTTTGGGACGAATTTTTCTTCTCAAATCTTCTGGACTGGCTCTCTTGGAACTTCTGCAACAAAACTAGCCGTGTTATGGAAGGATAGAAACCTTTTGATCTTTGAAACCCAGGGAAATAGCACGCATGCAGGGCTTATTCACCAAAAGCCTCTATTGTGTCAAGAGAAAAGAAACCAGCTTGCACATGACTTCTCATCCTCTTCCCCACTAGTCGAAATCCGCCCTCTCTTTGGGAATTGGGTCAAATGTAATGCTGAGGGTTGGTCGATCGCAAAATATCAAAACTCTTTTTATACCCCAAAAAAAAAAAAAAGTCAAAAACCAATTTGTTTATCTGTTTTATCGATTTTTCATCAATTTAATCCATTCTTAATTAATTTTTTTTCTTAGCTAATTTTAAAAGTTAAATAAAATAGAGTAATTTCATAACTAATTTACTAATTTTCAATTTAACTCATTGCTTCCTATATATATTCATAAATATGAGACTTTAGCTCGTCTTGTGCAGTATCAAGAAAATTATTAAAAAAAAAAATAAGATGATACAAAGGAGGTCATTGATGGTCTCAACTCTATACACGTGTACTTTTCCGTGTGCAAGTTTCTTGCACATCTTTGCACAATGGCTATGGATCGTTCAAATTAATTTAAACTGTTTATATTTTTTAATTTTTTTAAATTATATTTTTTTTTAATTTTTAAAGATACAAAATATAAAATAAAAATAATTTTTTAACTATAAATTTTTTAAAAAATAATGATTTAAGTTTAAAAAATAAAAATAAAAAATTTAAAATTTAGACTATCTGCATTTATAAGATGTGTACTATGTTCATATTTTATAAAAAATGCGGAGAAACAGGATCCGTACTTCTCCGCAGCGGGACTTCCAGTTAAGGATTTACCTCCCTCTGCTTTCAGGACTAATTATTGGCGTTGGATTCCCCAGAATATGAACGGGGTTGGAGCTGCTCATTGGAGTAGAGATTTAAGTAATTCTACTGTATGGTTAGATGAACCTCTCCTAATTGTGTGGTGGATATCATTTCTGCTGAAGTTATCAGGTAAAATCGCTACTTCTTATTTTAAAAAAATTGAAAAACCCCATTGGTCTATAACATTAAACCAATTCCATTCTCCATATATTAATATAAATTTTATCTCATAATAAAAATTTTAAAATTGTTCAATATTGATATTATGATAAACTTTATTGTATAAAAAAAAATTATGCTTTTCGGTTAAATTTTCTCTATGAAAGGGAAATTAAATTATTGCATGTCATATTTTAGTCTTATATATATCTTTGCGCTTTTGTCTAAAAGTAATTTATTTATTTTGAACAATCTTAATAACATATTTTTTGTTACCAATTTAATGCATTAAAAGATTTTATTATATGAAGGAAGAAAAATATTAATATTATTACTTATTATAAGTTAAGATAGATTGAACTAATTTAACTAAATATTGTAAAAAATTTATATCTAATTTTTTATATTTTTATTATTAAATTCTTAAATCAGAATATTATAAATGTATGATTCTTTAATAATATATAAATATATATATAATTTTTATATACAATTATATAATTTTTTAATTAAATCATACATATGTCTTGTTATTATTGAAATGTTATATATTTATTATATTTTAATTAGAGAACTTAATATAAACTAATATAAATAATTGCATATAAATTTAAAAAAATTATATTTAAAGACTCTAATTTTATAAAAAATTATAATAAAATTATTTTAAAATTAAAATTATCTTAAGGGTCAAAATTATTATCAAATTTTCAAAAACTTACTACAAAGATTTAAGAAAACTATTGTTAGATTTTTAAAAAAGTTATTACTAAAATTATTTAAACTATAACTTTCTTAAAATATTATAGTAATTTTCATAAACTTTTATAGTAAATCTTTTTAATTTTGATATTTATAGATAATTTTAATTTTTAAAAATTTTTATTGTAAATTTTTCAAAATCTAAACACTTAAAAGTAATTTTTGTTATAAATTTAGTCCATCAAAAAATGCAATTTAACACAAGAAGATTTGAGTACTTTATTCTTAAAAGAAAAAATAAGATGATCTTTGTTTTTTTGGTAATACAAAAATAACCAGTTCCTTTTGTAATAATTTTAATTAACTATATAATTTGTATATTATTTGTTCATTAGATAAATTTATATTGTAATTCTTCCTACATCTAACCTCCTCCAAGGATATTTAACGACCATCATCAGAATCCAGTTTCCGAGGGTTGGTAGAGAGATGGGAGACGAGAATGTGAAGGCGGAAGCACTGCAGATAATGGGAGTGTTTCAAGTGCTCCCAAGACTTGTGGTTTTCGACCTCGATTACACTCTTTGGCCTTTCTACTGGTACCTTTTCCACATTTCCCTTTTCTCTTTCTTGTTTGTTTACCTGGAAAACCAAAAAGAAAAATCATGGAAATCCCTAATTTGCTATCTTTCTCCAACCACGTTCTCCATCTCACTTGTTCTCGGAGAACCCAGAAAGAATAGACTATGCACATGATTCAATAAAACTTCGTTGAATATATCATTTATTTCATCATTGTACCAATATATATATCGTTCTCGAAAATGGGAACTTTTTGTTCTCATTTCTCATTTTGTTGTTTGGTTGAATCTACTTTTAGCTTTCACCTTTGCTACATATGTATTTATTTATTTATTTATTTGGAGAGAAACTGTTGTTTTATACTTCTCTGTAAAGTGCTTCATCAGTAGTGTAGATTGAGGAGCTTCAATTTTTTAGACCTTAGATGAACTAAAAGGATAAGTTTCTGTGGACAATTTGTCATAACTTCATCACAGAATACGATTGAATTTTCCTGCAAACCGGCTAAATTGTCATATTCTTTGGATGCTTTATAGTTTCTAAGTTTCAGTTTTGTACCTGTGCTTGGCCACTTGATCAAGATCAACTTTCTTTTCCTTGTGGCGACATCCATTATTCACTCTAATTTTATTCTAGGGTAAATTACAGTTTATCCTCCTGATGTGGCCCTAATTCAGTTTATCTTCCATGGTGCTTATGGTTTTTTCTTTTATAACTTAAATAACTTGTGGTATCTTTCATCCAAATTTTAATATAAATAATCACATTAATATTAAATTGATGAAGAGTTCATTGTAGAAAGTCTATTTCATTTATACCTTATACCGTTTTACAATGTCTGAACTTGTTGGGATCAAGTCGACATTTGGAAATTGGAAATGTTGCCTTCAAAACTATATTGTTTTTACAATTGGTTTGGTTGGTCGTTAACCCAAGCAATAACTTTAGAACCTTATAAATTTTTCATCTTTTTAACATTCACATTTTTTGTCATTAAGATTTGGACAAAAATACCTCTTAGTGGTTAAGTGGTAAACGGATCAAACTACAAAGGCCGAATAACTTACTTTAAATCACAGGGGAAATATTAATTTCCTTGGGTAAATTACAAATTTACCCTATTCTATCTTTATCGTGTTGTGAAATTACATCAGTTAAACTCTTCCTCTAGAAAGTGAAAAAATGAACTCATGGATCAGTATAACTCAAGATGATTTTCTTGCAAAAGCTTTTTAATTTTCATATTCAATTCAGACACTTGGTCTTACATCAAACCAAATTTCAGCGAGTGTCGCTCCAAGCGTGAAATGCCATCTATGTATCCTCATGCCAAAGGAATCTTATATGCACTCAAAGACAAAGGGATTGATGTTGCCATTGCTTCTAGATCACCAACTGCTGATATAGCAAGAACATTTCTTGATAAATTGAGCATCAAGTCAATGTTTGTCGCCCAGGTGTGTTCATTGAATCATACTCTGATCTTTCTTTTCCTTGTTCTGGTCATTAATGTATCATCCGCTTGAAGCATGGAGAAAAAGTGGAGTTGAGTACTGCCTTCTGTAGTAGGAGATAAACGCTATATGGCTTTGGCCTGTTTCTTTCCCCCTAACCTTATAGAGAATGCATTTTCACACCCAAAAAGGACAAGAAAAAGAAAAAGATTGTTCCTGAACAAAGGTTACTAATGAAATCTGTAAATGGTTGTAACGACATATTTGTGTTGCCAATTTTAATTCTCTTTTCTTCTGACTGTTTAGGAAATATTTTCCAGTTGGACTCACAAAACGGATCATTTTCAGAGAATTCATTCAAGGACTGGGGTTTCCTTTAATTCAATGCTATTTTTTGACGACGAGAATAGGAACATCCAAGCGGTAACAAAACTTCTCTCATTTTTCTGTTTTCATAATGATGCTTTGTTTTTCTTCTCAACATTAGCTTTCACATTTCCAATGAGTCCGGTAATGTTTGCATCATAAAATTGCCATTTGCTCATCTATCGGTGGAAGGAGTACCATTCATATATCACATGGTTAATAGTGGGAGATGGCAATATCAGGTCTCAAAAATGGGAGTAACAAGCATTTTGGTTGGAAATGGGATGAATCTAGGAGCATTAAGAGAGGGGCTTACAAGATTTTCTCAAAACTGGAATGCATCAGAGAAGAACAAGCAGAAATGGATGACTAAGTACTCTAAGAAGGCAGATACTTCCAACAATGATGGATGAAATTGAACATTCAGTTGAAATTTTTCTGAATTTTGTATACTCCCATAAAGAGGGGAATACTTGGGCTATTCTTGATTGTAATCTTAGATGCAAATCCCAGTTGAATGATTGTCTTAAAATTCTGAATCACCAATTCTACTCTCATTAGCTAGATATTTCCGACAATGATGCATGAAAAGTATTCAATTGAAATTCTGTGTAGAAAGCTTGGTGAATTCAAGTATATCGTATAATCTAAGGGGATATGCGTATTTGGTTGGGATTCTCATTCCCCATCACCTCTATAATCAGCTCTTGTATAAGATGCTACAAGTTGTAGGGTAGGTGTAGGTTGCGTTTACTGGTATTTCTTTCTGTCATGCTTCTGTTACTGATTTTATTTTCGGTCCCTGTTGTTACTATTGTTTTGTTTATTGACGTATCTTTTCTCTGGCCAAAAAATAAACCCAAAAAAAAAAAGAAAGTATATCGTATGGTGTCCACAAGAAACAAGTTAAGCCCCAGAAGCAGAAATGAATAATACTATGAGAATTCTTTATAGCAAAATATTTTTTTGGTCATTCCTACAGCAAAATCAAACAGTTAAAATGTAACGCAAAATCAAATTTTTGAGTCCTAACTGTGATCTATTTTCCATTATATCAAGGTGGGGATTTATGCGCGGAGGTGAGTGTTGATAAAGATTTTGTTTTTCCAAAATCAAAAGAAGGATTGGGTTGATAAAACAAAAAAGGATCTTGGTACACCAGAAGTAGAACAAACACGTCGAGTGATAGTCTGAAAATGCTTTATTGTCACAGAAGCAACTTGGAAGCCACAATCTTCAGCAAAGGAGAAAGATGTTATTTTTGTTAAAAACAAAAAACAAAAAGTTATTTCTTTGAGTTGGAGGTTAGGCACTTGAATTTTTGGAACTTCACAATTTTTCATCATTGGATTATGCATTGAAATTCACAACGTGTGTTACAATGCTACTTGGAGATCAAATTTTGCATTGATATTCTATTTCAGTATATTACAGCGCACTCTACAAAAGATTGGATGATGAAGGTTGGTTTTCTCAGATCCTGAATTCCACTTGTCGTTAGTTTACTTGACTAAAGTCTTGTTTGATATACAGAATAAGAAGGAAAATAAAATAAAATAATTATGGATGAAAAATAACCACCTTATCCTTACTTTAAAATGTAATAAAAAATAGCATTATAAAAAATAACATTGTTAAATAATAATAATAAAGATAGTATAGACATTTTGAAAAAATATTAAAAAAAAGTAGCAAACGGCTCATTATGATAGTAAAACCCTCAAATTTATTCATTTAATATATATATATATATGTTATTGCCTGAATTTAATACATTGTTCAAACTCACTCATTTAATGAATGAGCATACTTAAATTTGCGCTCTTAAGGAGCCATATCTAAATCCCCTACGAAAACTTCAGTTTATTTATACTCCTAACTTTTTATTAATATTACCAAAGAGAAACTGTAATGCTACATTTTTGTAGGGAATAATGCAGCGTTGTACCCTTTATCGGAGAGATTGTCTCAGATTAATGGCAGGAAATAGTGTCATTTTTGCAATTTGCGAAACGTTGCGATGTTAGCGTTACCTATTGCCCAATAATCTACACTAACCCGTGCTTTACTCACTTTTGAGGAACTTAAACCTCCAGACTCTTAATCATAAGAATTGGAGTTGAAGTTTTGCTATACGCAAAACTGTCAAATTTTCAAATTTAGACTTTAAAAGTCCAGTATGTGATCCAACTCATAACATCAACAAATCGACTGAAGTTGCTTGTGCCATCAGTCTTACAAAGGGGATTAAGATTTGGCTACCGACTTTAATGGTAGTAATATTATCATCCCAACTAGTTAAAGTTGAGCTTTTAGATTTTTGTTGAACCTCATCATGGAAACACATTACAAAGCAGCAAACGATGGCTCCTTCATCCTTCTATATAGACTATATGAAGAACGACAGTATTTCCTTCGTGTTTGGTGTTTTCCCATTCATATATTCCAGAGCTCAAAAGAGTGAGATGGTTCACCCATACAAATCGGTGGATAAAACGTGATCGCTCAACTAATCTAACTTCTTTGAAAGCAACATGTGGTAATGACTGAAACAACAAGCATAGGGGGAGTTGTCATTTTGTTTTTCTTCCACTCCCTCATATCTGATGGTGCTGATTTTTGGAGTTCCCGAGAGAATTCTGATGCAGTGCTTCAGCTTGCTTGTGAAACGACCAAGTCCTGCATGTTCCCCAAAAAAAAAAAAAAATCTTAGTTGACTTATCAATGGGAATAAGAAGTGCAGCACTGGATGAAACTAACTGAAATATCAATCAATATCAATGATTTTACTAATTGATTTGCTCTTCAACAAAATAGGAACAACTTCAGACAGAGGTGATAAGTCAATTAATTCTGGGAATTCTATGGGTGCCTTAAATCTTCGCATGGCACCCTCAGTTTACTAATCCAACTTTTTCTTTTTTCCAGTTGGATAACTAATCCAGCTTTAGGTTTAGACCTTTTATGTATAGCCTAGGAACTTCCTTCTATATATGTTTAGACCACTGGTACCACAAGGCTACAAAATTTCATATACGTGGCTCTTTTATTCTAGATAAGAATATGGGTAAAGGAGCTTTGATGATGGAATAAAGTTCAAGAAATACTTTATTACGAGCTACGCTTACCATAGCCTCTTATCAACATTAAGTTTGAAGTTTGAACTTCTCTTGATACTCATAATTCTTCAAAATCTAGTTTGAGAGACAGCTTTGCCTACATATGTATATCAAGACACTAATACCGGCCCATGGGTAGAGCATTAAATCAAATTCTGGAACATGTATTGATCTACCTTTACTGCATTTCTTCAGCAAGAGCCGAAATTTCTTCTCTGATCTACATATGCAAACTGTTAACCTCTCTCAGTGGAGGTCGTCCATCAAAATTTGCTTCATGTTTCTTCGTTGTGGCAGGAAAAGAACCATTTGCACTATCTATAGCAGATCCATGTAGCTTGTCACACACAACTGGATCCGTTGCCCATTCATCTCCATCTACGGAAGTATTCAGTATATCGCCAAGGGTTTTCATCAATTGCAGATCCTCGCCAGATAACTCCCCAATCTTTTCACACATGTCTTCAATATGTACTAACATACCTTCCCTTTCTGTTGATAGCTTCATGACATCTTGGAGCAAAATTCCTTTTTCAAATTCAAGCTCTCCAATTACTCTTTCCATGGTCCTCTGTTTTTCTCTCAGATTTTCAGTTTCCAACTTCTTGGCCTCTAATGTTGCCTGAAGCTGCTCTAATTCTTGTTTTAAATGGGAGGCTGATTCTTCCTTATATGCAACCTTCTTAAGCAAATTGTTAACTTCCAGTTCTGATTTCATTATTCTCATGTTCTTTTTTTCGATTTCTTGCTTTGTCAGATATTCTGCATTTTTTAAGGCCCCAGTAAGCACGCTAACCTTAACCCACTTTTCCACCTGTTTTGAGAAAGAAAAAGACAGTGCATCTACCAAATCTTGCTCCATTGATGTAGCTAGTTCCTGCAAGTACTTTATAATTTGATCTTTCTCTTCTTTAAGCTTCAAAAGACTCTCTTTCTCCTGCTCAAGAGCTTTCTCTGCATCCAATAGTGCAAGAGTCGTAGCAGCTACTTCTTTTCTCAAGGACTCTTGCTGCAAGCAAGCGATAGTTATATCTTTCCGAAAATCTTTTATGCGACACTCCTTCTCCTCTGCAATTTGGACAAGACTTTCTTTCTCTTGCTTAAATGTTTCTGCTTCCTTCATTTTATTTGTATTGTACATTTCTAATGAAGCTATCAGCCGCTGAAGGTCTTCGGTCTTCCTTTCCTGCTCCTTGACAATGCAGAGAAGGCTTTCATTTTCATTCTTAAGGGCTTGCTCATTCTCAACCTGTGAAATAAGGGAACTCTCCATCTTTTGATATTTTCCTTGAATTTCTTCAGAGCAGGCTTTGAGAGTTTCAGCAGTAGACTTCCAATTCTCTAATTTACATCCTAATCGAGTGATTTCATCATTTTTATTGGCTAGTTCAAGCTTTAGCTTTTCTTGAGCCTCAAGTGCAACACTTCTTTCATATCTTAGGGTGTTTTCCGTTTGCAAAAGTTGCTCTTTCAAGACAAGTTGACCTTCAGATGATACCTCGAGCATTTTTTTATGTAGTTCAAGCTCTTCCTCCAGCATAAAATGATGCTGTGACATAGTTTGAGAAATGTCTCTCTCTCCCAGTTGCTCTGCAGAAAGAAGAGTGATATCTTCTTTCGCTTTGATATGAACAGCTTTATCTGTTTCTGCACTAAATAATTTGGAGTAAGCCTCCACGAGTTCTGATTTAAAGATCAAGAGTCCCATAGAATATTCTTCAATTGCATAATGACAATTTTCCAGTTCCATCAGAAGCTCCTTTATTTTTCGTTCTTTACTTGTCAATGTAGACTTATAGGTACTAATATCTGCTTCCATCTTTTCCACTTGATAATCCCGCTGACATTCTTTAGACTTCATACTTGAGGCACGGTTTTTGTGTGCCTCTTCCAACCGTCTAACCTTGTTGCGGAGCTTTGAGAGCAAAAAATTTGCTCCAGCATTTTGGATTTGATCTTCCCTTAGTTCTTTAAGTGAATCTCCTAATTCCAGATTCTCTTGTTCAAGTCGAACAATTTTAAGTTCCATTTCTCTCACTAGTATCTCTTTTTCTCCCAGGGTATTCCTTAGCTCTGCTATCTCTTCATTCCTCTGAATGGTGAAGCTTTGTATCTTTGACTTTTCTTCTTCACATTGGATAAAAACATCCTCAAACCGTGACTTGAATTCAGATATTTCAGCCTCCAGGATTTTCCTCCTGCTTTCTTGGTGAGCTAATGCATGGTTGCACATCTCTAAACGAGATTGTACTCCCTCTAGAATTCTCGTTTGAGAATCCAAACTAGTCTGCAGGGAAGTGATCTCTTCAAGTAGTGCAGATTTCTCCTTCTCCCACTGCTCCTTGTCAGATTGGAACTGGCTTTGAAGCTTTTCGTGAGCTTCTTCAAGATGTTTAAACTGTTCACTTTTCCATTTCATTTTATCTTGCATATTTCTACTTTCTTCCTCCAGTTGCAGTATCAAATCATCTCTCTGTTTCAACCTTTTAGCTTCCTGTGTTTTCTCGTCTGCTTCAAGATTCTTCTTCTCTGTAGCCGATAGGAGTGTTCTGAGGCCTGAAATTTCCTTATTGGTGACATAAGCATTCTGTTCCAGTTCACTGTTTTTAACTGTCAGTTCATCTAAAGCCAAAACCAGCTCTCTATTTTCTTTTTCCAATTTTAATAATCTTTCGGCCAAATTAGCTTGTATCTTCTCATTCTCTAAACTCAAATGCATGATGTACGTTTCTTTTTTACAAAAATTAGACTTGAGATCTTCATGGATTTTCCTCAGTTCGCATATCTCTTCAGACTTAAGATCCAGTTCTTGGGCCTGTTTCTCAGTCTGCCGCATAATTTCTTGAAATTTCAGATATTCTTCACTGTGGGCATTCTTCAAGCTCACAACAAGTTCTGTTTTAACTCGACATTCTGCCTTAAGCTTCTCCACCTCTTCTTTGACTTCATCTAATTCTCTGTAGACATTATCCATTTGCCTCCCTTGAATATGGATGTCTTCCCTGATAATAATGTACGAGTGAGGAATAACACGATAGAATATACTAAATCTACATCATTTATATCAACATATCACATGCTAGAACAGCCCCACACCCACCAAAGCAGGAGAAAAGAAAAATCACTGGAAGGAGGGGGTTATTTGTATGACCATAGCCAACTTCATAAATTTAACCGTAGCACAGACACAAAAATCAAATGACTGGAAACTTCAATCTTACAGTGACTTGATATTAAGTACTCCTGCCATGGTATTGCAGTATACCTTTCTCCGTGGGACAACCGATGCTTGACACAAGGAGGCAAGCACCAATCAATACTAATATTTATTTTAGGGGATTTGATTTGATCGAAAGAGGCTACGTTGGTGGAGGCAAGGTATTGTTTCTTCAAATCTCAGAATAGACCAGAATTTTGTCAAACAAAGATCGAATATGTATGGGGAGCATGAGAAACTCTTTCTTTCTAACCTGGAGATAATACAGAACAAAAGGAAACACCGAAAACAAGCACTCTAGGAAATGAAACTCCCTTTCTGCTTAAAATTACATGTAAGATGGATTTGCTTAGACATCATATAATCATAGAAACAACTTACAAGAAACAAGGAATGCTAAATGCCTAAATTCATATTTACAATAACTAAAACATCGTGATACCTAAAATATCATCAAAATGCAATCTTGCACACACACAAGTATATATCTGGTTTGGGGAAAATGAAGAACAGAGTTAGATCTTAGTAACCATCACCCAAATTCGAGGTCCAATATCCAATTTTATGCTGTATTAAGTATTCATTGTTATAATTACACGCTAAAACTAGAACAAAAGAAAGGCACCAAATGGTTCGGATATGACTTGAAAGAAGAAAGAGTCCAGATCAGATTAGATTCAGATCTGTATGATAGTCGTACTATTTTGAAGCTCTTCTTTCTTTGTTCAGCGGATTCATAGCGGAAAGATTCAGAATCGTCAGTAAAGATAAGCCAAATCTAGATTAGGACCTCACCTATAAATGACAAGCGAGCGAGGGATGTGAAAGCTTGAAAATTTGAATCAGTTTCTCAGCAACCAAACAGGAGGAGGAAAAGGGCCTAGAAAATGTTAAACCTGAAAATACGAATGGATAGTTAGCAGGAAGAATATATGGAGTGACGGCTTTTTCAGAGATATTGAATGGGACTTACCTGTTCAAAGAGGCATTGATGGATCTCAAGGAGAGAGAGAATGCACCAAAGAGAGCTCAAGCAGGTTTGGAAAGCGGGAAACAAGGTGGCGTATGGGAAATTTGAAAATGGCTTCCGCTTCTTTTGCCGAGGACGGAAAAGGAAAACTCATGTATCGTTTTTATGTTTTTGCTATAAATATCTAATAAAAATATGCTAAATAATTTTTTTCATAGTTTAATATTATTTGATAAATTTTTTTTTTTAAAAATTTATCATATTTTTATTAAAAAATCTAATAACAAACATTTAAGAAATTGTACTTAAAATATAATTTTTTTAATATCTTATGAACTATGAAAGATTAAATCATTTTGGCAATCCTTATAATTTTGCTTAATTTTTAATTTAGTTTTTATAATTAAAAACTTTGTAATTTAATCCTCATAATTTTAAAATATTTAAATTTAATACCTATTATTTAAAGCTGAAAAAAAGAGTTAGGCACTTAGAGTCAACCTTAATCCTAAAGAATAAATAACATCTAACTAATAAAATGGTATCTTATTTTTAAATAAGGCTTTTTCTTCCCACTCTATTTAACCGAAGGACTTAATAAAGCCAAGCTAGGCTAAGCACTTGGCCAAACTTTTTTATTTTTTTTTACCAAAAAAAATTGTCAAATTGAAAAATAAAATATTAGACAAAAAAAAAACGTTTTGATATGAAAATTCAGTGTATTTATCAATTTTTCAAATTAAAAATATATATGTATTTCTTGTAATAAATCACTAGATATGTTTTTATATAAGTATAGGTAAGGCCGACCCTTGGGCTTCACTCTAAATGTTAGGGCCTTTCTTATTGTTAGGGCCAACCTTTAATTTTTAAAGCCAATTTTAAGCTTTTAAGGGCTGAGTTGGTCTAACAAATTTGATTCAAAAAGAGTTTCTTGGTCCAGTGTCAGATAGTCCTAGGGATAATTAAGGTCAAGTTGGTTTTGCTAATTAACAATTTTGTAAGTTATTAAATTTTATTAACATGAGTAATCATATGTTATTTTAACACTTTGAATGTACATTATTCAAGTTACCTCATCGAAGTTTTTTAATATCATAGGATAACATGTTACATATTTGAGTGAATTTTACTCTATCATATACTTTTATTTATTTATTTTTTGGGTAGCATAAATGATATATATTTAAAATGCCAAAATGGCACATAGTTAGTTGTATTGACATTGACTAAAGTTTAATAAGACCATATTAAAATTTTTTTTAAAACTATAAAAATCTAATTATGAACTTTTAATTCATAAGACCACATTAAAAATCAAGTGACCATATATAAAAGCAAAATGTAACCAATACAAAGTATCATATATTTCTCTTGTTAGAAAATTATGGAAATGGAGTCAAGGAAAAACAAGATTTGCAAGCTTTGAAACGTGTGTAAATCACACTACTAGTTGCTATAAGGTTTAAGTAAATTTTAATATGATTTTTGAGAAAATACAAATTTAAAAGATTAAATTTATAACCATTAAAAGAAGCAACTAGAAAGTTCAAAGTGTATTATTTTATTATGATTTTTGATAAAATACACAATTTAGCTCCTAAAAGATGCAGCTCTTAACTTTTAGTCCTTGAGTTTATTCTTTTACACAAATTAATCTCTTAAAATTTGTGTTTCTTTACACATTAATCCCTTTGTGACCCAGTCAAGGATCAAATTGGATATTTATTCTTCTTTGAGTAACTAACTTAATATAAACATATAATAACTTAAACATTTTTAAGGACTAACTTGCATAAAATAATCACTTCATAAATTAAATCATAAAAATTATCTTTTAAAGACGAAATTATATATTTAGTTCAATTGTATTTTATTTTTGTTGAGACTAATGCTTTGTATATTATTTTATGGTGCATTAGATAGTATGTTTGATGATTTAAGGGGATCAAAATATTTCCCAAGTGAATTTTTAATTGACCCTCAGGCAAGATAATTGTCGATTTGATTTTCGATTCTTAAGTAATAAATGAATGTGCATAGAGTCCATGTATGATATTTTTAACCGCATATCAATTCGACATCTTGCTCTCTACGTCAAGATCATTTTCTCACAATTAAAAAGGAAGGGAGCAGTTTATCTAAGAAAGGGACGAAAAATTTTGGTTCCTAAAAAAAAAAACATCTTATGATATGTGTGTGTGTGTGTGTGTGTAAACTAGCTCATTTAATAAAATAAATCACAGTTATAGTAAGAATCTGAAATCAAATCTAGCCTTTTTTTCTTCCCCCGGAAACAAAACATATTAAGAACTAGCCAGAGGGAATAGTTTGGTTTAAGACTTTCCTACTACTGCGAGGGTAACAAATAGCCCTTTGATCATTCATCCAAAAATCAACCGAGAAGACAGCACCATTATGAAAATAAGCAACAAAGCCCCAACTTTAGCAAGTCCATCTGCACAAAAATTTGCCTCTCTGCCGGATGTTGTTCAGCTAGCAATGATCAAGTTTCTCAATGTTGGACCTGCACGGGAATAACACGAGTATCATTTTTGGAAATTAATTGGAAGGCAACTCGTGAATCAGTCTCTATGACAAGAAGAGAAATGCCTCTTATCAATAGCAATTTCAATCCAAAAAACAAGAGCCCAGATCTCGCCTCGGAGATTTATCACCCCACCAACTTCCTTGCAAACCCAAAGATCCAATACTTCCAGGACTGGCTGAAGCAGTCCCATCGGATAAGTTTACTCCAATTTAGGGTAGGTGATCAATAGCTCAAAGGCACAGTTGCACAAAGCGAAGGAAGAAGGGATCTTCATACCTTCGTCTGAGAGCAAGGCTCTTGTAGGATCGCTAGAGGGTACACAAGCCAGACAAAATATTTCATTCTAGCAATGACAAGGTAAATTCCAAATCCAACTTAAAATGGGGGTGTCGATTAAAGACAGCTTCCTAATCATGGTGAAAGCACTCGCGGTAGATAAACAACCGTTCAGGCTATAACCCCGAAAGGTTGAATCCATGTGGGTTGTCCTTGGGAAACAAGGTGTAGCACGAATCTATGTTTTGATACTGTTAGGAAGAGAAGAGGATAACAATGAAAAGGACCATCGGCCATAACATGGTTGACTCCAAGATTTTCTTCTTCCAAGAAGAGAAGGGCCAGCAATAGAAAAGCTGACAGGAGAGTTACCTACCCAACGGTCAAGCCAGAAGCTAGTTACTTATCCATTTCTAATTCCCAAATTTGGCGGCTTTTGGCCATTTTCTAGGCTGCTTCGCACAAGCAATGGTTTGTTGCCCCTTCTTTGCATTTCATTCCCATAGATTTTAGCAAGTTGTTTCAAAGTTTGTTCTTTTTAACACAAAGGCTGCCAGTTCATTTTGGCCATGATAGCTTCATTTTTCCATTCTAGCCTTCACTAAGACGCAGTTCAAGAAAAGATACAAAATTAAATCCCCTTGTGCAGTTCACATAAAATGGAACAAACGACGACGACGACGACGACGACAACAATAATATTAATTAATTAATAAATAATTTGAAGTTCCAAAATTTTATATAACAACATCAGAATAGATTATCCGTCCTAAAATTTATCAGACAGCTGCATTTTTTTTCCAAGCCTCCTTTTTTCCACCCTCCTCGTAACACATCAAGGGTTCAATTTTGCTTTTGGCATTGTGATCGTGAGATTTTTCTTTACCAATATCTACTCTAGTTGTGATTTGCTCACGAACAAAGTTTCAGCGTTTGATGTTGGAAGTAACCTTCTTTGAAACTAAAATGCTGTACAGCATCTAATTGTAATTTTCGCCACAAAGTGCTCCTGAAAGTTACTTTTTCAAAGTTCTTTAAAAGAAGAAGCTTACCCAACATCAAGTTATACTGAATCCAAACATCAGAACAACAATCAAAACAGAATTCTGAATATTATTTTTACTTATTTACTGCCAATTGCCCAACTTACAGAACAAAATTCAATTTGTTACAAAGAATGAACAAACCACATTGTATGAAACAACAAAAACAGTAACCAAGACTCGGGCTTTTGCCTTTGGATATACTGCAAATTGCCCAACTTACAGAACAAACTTCAATTGTTACGAAGAATGAACAAACAACCTTCTATGAAACAACAAAAAAGAAACCACGGCTTAGGTTTTCGCCTCTGGATATACCTTTACACTATGGAATGAGAAAGTTTGGCACAAATCGTTTCAAAAGTTTCAAACACTTTCTTGGAGCAGCAATTGTTCAAGTTCCTCCTTACGCCGTTGCAACTCCTGGAAAGTGGCCATATAAGCATTTAATGTAACTTTTCCAATAAAGACAGTGTTTTTATAGAATGGAGATTTAAAGGTCAATGGGGCAGTTAAAACAGTCCAAATTCTATCAGTACAATTAAGACTGAAAACTTAAAACTAGTCCATGCCATTGATCTTTATGCCCAATTTCCATTAGCGATGATGGACTTAAAGGAACAACAATCCACAAACAAGGGCAGAGATTCTAGCGATATGACTAGAATATTTTAACAGGCAAAAAATGCAAATCTACCATATAAAAAGTTTTGCTTTTTTCAAATGTAGCATAATTATATAACCAACTATTCATAGCATTCCAGTATTAAGAAAATGCCAAAGGTCAATGCAGAGTGTGATCAAATGCATCAATTTTCTGTTTTCAGGCTTGAATGTAATGTAACAAAAGAAAATCTAAGAGCTCTCTAGTCTCTAGTTCATTAGCGTCACAATTTGTGCAAGATGTTTATTAACATCCTTTACATATAGGAAAGACAGACAATTAGAGATTCAGGCATGCAAACAGAAGGCAACCCAGAAATCTGTCATGACATTGCAAGGGTAACAGCCTACCTCTAGATCCTTGACTGCTTGCTCTTTTGTGATTTCCTGCTGCTCGCGAGTACGTTTCAGAAAACCAATGCATAGTATTCCCTTGAATTGGTATTACAAAAAGCAAGATAAGAACGTCAGTTTGACAAGATAACATGTACTAGTTTTGCCAAGTCAATCAATAAAGTGCAAAATGTATATGGTTTTCTCAATAAAAGCAGTATATATAAACATTAAAATACAAACCATACTTGTTTTCATTGGTAGGTACCAACAAACAATGTGGCATACATATAGAAGCAAAACTCATGCAAACACTCTTAACCTAATAGTTTGCTGTCTCCAAAAATCTTACCGAGACAACATAAACTACACCGCAAGCAAGAAGCATATAGCATGCTATGTTCTGAAGAAGAACAAGATCATTTCTCTCCCCAAGATAGTTGGGGAAAGCCCTTGTCATTACTGCAACACTGCAGAAAGAAAACTCTGTTTCAGAAACCAAACAAAGTCTATGTGTCTTGATATTAACATAATTAGCTCCTAATTCAATGCCAAGTCTCACACCATTTTCCAGCATTCAAACAATCAATTAATAATTTAGTAATATGGCTCATTAACACTAGCATTTATTAGTGGCCACAGCTGCAAAATACAATAAATCTGGCATCACCTAAACTTGAATTTGCCAACTCAACATGTATAATCATGTAACCACTTTTATAAGTTTATAATTCATACACAGTGGTTTAAGGCGTCAGTGATTAAGGCAAATGAAGATAAGCTCATAAAAAGAAGAATATATATTGGGAGGAAGCATCGAAATTCTCACTAAAGCGGAGACATACAAGATCTGCAGCATACCCCTGCCTGCCCAGTATCCCAACACCTGTAAAATACTGCAAAATCTACTTAGACTGTGGGAACAATATTAAAGTAACTACAGCAAACAGAAATTCAAAAGCAATCCACGCCATTATAATGATCATTAAGACATAATGACCAAATTACTCAACAAGCTGATAAATTAGACTGTAACATCTGAGCACACTTAATCAAGAAACGAACCTGCCAGAACTTGATTATAAAACCCCATTCCGTTTCGGCCAGAATCACAAGACAAGCTATCAACACAGCGTAACACCGAAATATGCCATCGAAAACCTAAAACCCACTCACAACAACGAGAAATAAACAGCAACAACCAGATGAAGCAAAATGGAGTATGACACACATTAGGAAAGAAAATTGCACCAGAGGGAGAGAAAGAAAAAGTGACACACATCAGATCCGTTCTTGAAGGAGCGCACAGCAGAGAGGATATTGACGGCGATGCAAAGAATGGCAGCCAAACTGGTCAAGAAGCTGAAGCACCTGCACGTTACCAAGAAAGGGTCCGTTCTGACTCTGACCCTGGTGCTTGAAGAAGCTCTAGGCACGTTCCCTTCCTCGCCGTTTCTCGGCATTTCCTTGAACTTTCTCAGAAGAAACAAAATATGCTAGTCTCCGATTCGCGAAACAAATGTTTCTCACATTTTCACGAGCGGTCAAAGAAAATTTATCGGGGGAAACGATTTGAATGTTCTCGATGATAGCTTCTCCAGTACGGGATTCTTCACCTGCCATTCAAGGCAAAGGGCACTGAATGGGGAAGTGACACGTGGTGATTCTAATATTGGGTGCCCGCTACTAGTAATAATAAATATTCGGATTAATATGTGCACATTCCTCGTATTTTTATTTTTAAAAGTTGTAATTAAAATATAATAAACAAATAAATTTTTAATAATCTTATGATAAGTATATAATTCAATTATAAAACTTTATAATTGCCTATAAAAATCATATACTTAGAATATGTTTAGTTTGATGTAGTGTTAAATATGTAAAAAAAGTATATACAAAATAAATAGATGAAAAAAAATAACATTTTCACTTTATTTTTGAAAAAGCAAATCAGTAAAATAATAAATAATAAATACTATTGAATAATAATTATAACAATATAATAGATATTATAACTAATATTACTACCACATATTACATTGTAAATCGACTATCGAATATAGCCTTATAAATATTAACTAAGAATAAAATTATTAAAAAATTTCAATTTAAAAAAAAAATTTATCCAAAATACACTTTGTTGGATAGGTTTATTAAATTGTCATTCAATTATCTATTTTTATTTTTTTTCAAGTAGTATGGTTCATTTTCAATTTTTATTCAAACCTCTTTGGTTTGTTCCCTTTACAGGACACCATTTGGGTGAATTGGGGATTATTCTTTGAGAGGATTAGGAATTTCAAAGCATGTTTGGGAAAAATTAGAGATTTAAAATGAGCATTTGAGGAAAAAATTGAGCATTTGCCGTTTATGTCCACCTTTTGTCCGAAATTTACCAGGAATAAAGGAGAGGTTACGAAAGTATTAATAAAGCAAACCATAAGGTGTAAATAATGTTATTGTCGAAGCCCAATCCCAATTTTATTTTCAATATCAAAGCCTTAGCCTTATTTATATAGTTTATCCCTTTCAACTTTAAAAGTTCACCAAAAATCCCTTGAATTTTCACCTTTTGTACAAAATACCTCTGAATTAACATTTTGTCCAAACCTTTAATGACTATAGTATATGTTAGCAAAAAGATGCCAAAAACCTTGTCCAACCTATCATCTTTGTCGCAGCCCCCCCCCCCCCCCTCCCAAAAAAAAAAGAAAAAAAGAAAATCGGAGATATAACTAGCATAGAATATAAGAGAAAACCTGCATCCATAAGCTTAATTCTTGAATCACCAAGATGCAAGTATATATAGACATATATGTAGTTGACATTACACTTTATTGAAAACTTCATTAAATCCTTAGAAATTAACTACATAATCATTAATCTGATTTTTTTGTAAAAATTTTAGTAAAATCTACCTAAAAAATAGGACTTCTCAAAGTCTCTACAATCAATTAATTACAACAATATAACATAAGAGAGTTCTGCTTTCAATTCTTATTAATTATACAAGGTTAAAAGGGGTAAGTGATCCTGTTTTGGATTAATATAGCTACAATTAGAATAAAAAAAAACACATTTAATTACAATCACTACCAAACAAAAAAAAACTGGCAATTAAAAGCACTTTTTGATAGCCACTAAATTATTTAGCAGTAGTTGATTAGTCATCACTTTTACAATTGATTAGTAGTGAATTTTTTCGACCGTAGGAATAACTGCGATTAACTGTAAGTAAGCTTTTTTGTGGCAGTTACAACTGTTGCCAATTGATGCTGCTGCTTGGAAAGGGGTGTGATAGATTCACGGTAGTTTTGTGACTGCCATTAATTAAAATTGCTTGTTTAAATTGAAATTTAATATGGTTTTAGGAGTTGGTTGAAAAATCATCGCTAATTGCAATTAATTTATATATATATATATATATATATATATATATTTACATCGGTTATTAACTTAATTATGAATTATTAATTTTTTAAAATTATTAGCCATTGTTAAAATACCAAAATATGAATATAATATAATTAAAAAACAAATTCATACATTCATTAAAATAAAAATTATTAGTGCTATCAAATCCTAATAATAAATTGATATGTTGTTTGTGTATAGTGCCATTAAGTTAAACTTCCCAAGATGAAAAAAAAAAAAAAGAAGAAGAAAACAAATACAGGTGCAAATAAATTCCTAGTGTCTCCCTCTGGCCATATTTTCTCCAAATGTGGCCATCAATGTCCTCTTCTCTTGGATCATCCTTCCTGCTAATGCATTTAGACAACAGGCATCGACCTAATGCTCAATAAAAAGAGTATAAATAAAAAGGAAAGAAATACAAACCTGGATGTTTAACCTATATGTATCAAGCTATATTTGGACCAGGCATATATAAGTCTCTAAAACTCTAAGTTGGATATTTATGTTTTTTAAATTTTCTAGCAGATATTTTTCTCAAAAAGGAAAAAGCTTTAAAGCTCAGGGAAGATTCATTATCGATATTGCCAAGTGGAGACCTCACAATTTTCTGTTAGCTTTCATTCAAATTTACAAGGAAAGAAATGTGCCAAATTTTCCCTTACTTGAGTTTCATTCTAAAATTCAGCAAAAGAGGAGGTCGTAAACAATTTTACTGTAATTTTGATTTAACAATGTTATAGTTAGCGATCCTTCATTCGAAACAGGCTTTCTTAGAAAAGTTTGCAATTTTATATATCGTAAATTGGTCAGTTTCTATTGAATTAGTTACAGCATATTTGGAATTACGTTCAAAACCTAGGTTTAGATAAAAGCTTTATTTTATTGCTTCCTGTGACCCATAGTTTCAGAGTTTTTAAAAATATTTCCAAACACAGCATTATTTTTATTGCAAGGTATACCCATGTGGAACCTTGTAGAAAACCTCTTGATAAACGGTCCCTATAAAACTTTTAATAACTGAAAATTAAGTAGCCAAAAAAATTCCATCAATTCAAAGGAAAATAAAAACTCTTAAATCTAACAGGTCAGTGTCAAGTCCATATATTGTACAGTCCATGAGGCAACCATATAATCTTTCTCACTCCCATATATGCCTTAAGTTTATCCTCTATTTGGTTGCTTCTATAAATACCCATTTAACTACACAGTTTCCTGAGGAAAAGTCATTGTGAAGGCAGTGAATCAGAAAGAAGCTTTCATTCAAAAGGATTTTCTCTTTGTTTATTCAATTGGGAATTCTTGAATTCACATAATTTAATATCAACCACGAATGAACAGACCTATCTAGAAAAGGATATCAACCACAAATGACAAAGAGGTTTCAACAAAGATGGTCAATAGCTTTTTAGATAAATTTATAAAACATAATCAAATAAATCAAAGATATATAACATTTTTACATGGTGCTTCATGGGTAATTATATAAATTAGATCCGTGAATATTTTAACCATTTAAGATCCAAATTTCAGATTGTCGCCCATCTTTGATGAGTATCATCAGAGGCACTACTAAATTTCAACGTTTCTAACAGAGTAGATATTTTAATGGAAGTGTAAATGAATAGAGTTAAAATCTAATCAACAGATTAGATCGTTAAATTGGATGGAAAAAAAAAAGGTATATTAAAACCAATCATATATGATTGAGTCTAATACCTTAATTTTCAGTACTTGCCTTTTTCCGTGGTCCTGATCTTGGAGTTATTTGTTCAGGAGCTGCTGCCTACAAAAGTTTTTTATTAAAAAATAAAGAATAATCAATATTGTTGTAATAAAATGAACAAGTACCTAGATCACACACACATATATAATAACAAGATTCAACCGGGCAAAAAGGGAAGGAACTAAGAAGGGCATAAAAAAATGTATACTTTCACTAATATATATAGAGCATTATCATATTTCTCAAGATTTTGAAAAGAGACAAGTAAGAGGAAAAATGCAGACAAATCAGATCTTCCTTCATCAACTGGGCAAGTATTCAAGGTTTCCATAGACAGAGTGAGTAATAGTACCCACTATAGTACCAAAAAATCAATTTAATTGCAAGAACTTATACGAAAGGGAATGACGGGAAAGAATTAAGGCTGTAGGATTTGAAATTTGAAATGGGAGGGGAAGGAGATATGGGAAAATGTGTGTTTGAAACAAAATAGTAACTATTACAACAAGGAGGAACAGCTGTGAACACAGGAAGGGCAGAGACGACTCTGCTGTCGTTTTTTTTTGGGAAAAAGCTAGGCATCCCTTTAACCCCTGAGCAGATTGTATCTCAGACCCTTTTTTAGAGAAAAAGCTTTTCTAGAGAAAAAAAGCAAGTTTTCTTTTGGGTTTTTAAAATCTCCTTGTCATAGTTTAGTTTGGGTCCAACGACAAATTAGATGCAGTGTTAATGTTCTAAAGAAACTTTCAAGGTAGTTTGAGTCAAGGCAGAGCAATCAAACATTTAGCATTGTTTTAATGAAAAAAAAGAGGAAGCCAGATCGATAACAAGTTGCAGTAAAGTAAAAATGGACAAGCCAACCTAGGAAGTCAGATGAATAACAAGCTGCAGTAAAGTAAAAAGGGCAAAACCAACCTTTGAAGCCTCTCGTAACATGTGCAAGGACTTACTTCCTAATATAGAAATAAAAAGTGCAAAACATAATAGCAAAGAGCAGAATCATAAATGAACAAAAGAAGTGTCAACTCTGGATTCAATGTAATTAATAGTATCACGTATATTTGTCAGTTCATTTCTATACCATAGGCACAAAAGTTTTTCTATCATTCGCAAAGTTTTTCTATCAAGTTCTATATTAGGTTCATCTAGAACCCTTCAACCTAAAACAGTAGAACAAAAGTTTTTCTGTCATCAACAAAGCAAAATATTATCCACATTAAGTTAATTGAGAATCAGAGTCAAACTGAAGTCACTAAAAGTGCAATCCAAACCAAAATGACTACCCAGCAAAGCACTCACAATAATTTTCGAATCTCTGATTCTGTTTCCATCAAGCATGAACCATATTCCTCCTACAATTTAAGATTTACAGAGAACAGTATATTACTATCCTGTAATGCACAATTGACCAGAGACATACGAATTAGCCTATTAGCATTAATCTTGGCAAATCCCCTTTACTCTATGTTAGTTAAGTCTGTATAACCAAGATTAGTAGTAGCATAGAGGTATTTAAACTAATTTTAAATTGTTAAATTCTAGATGAGTTTTAATGTTGAAGCCTAAAGCATTTGAAGTAGATATGCATGAAAAACGACCATAATGAACCTTTTAATATATGTAAAAGTTCAATTGAAAAAGAGAACAAGTAGGAGAACTTTTAGGAATTAAAATATTAATTTTCTGTAACATCTAATTCTCATATGAATCATGCAAACATTAAACATTTCACACATTCAAAATATCAAAAAATAGCTTATATTTAGAGAGGCGCATGACAGCTCATGAACTAAGAAGCTAGACATAAGAACCGTTACAATGTATTACACAATGAACTTAGAAGGGAGTTTAGTAATATTTCCAATCTAGATGAATAGTAAAGAAAAACCTTTATTAGAAAAACTAAAGAAGAATAAGCTATTTGAGTGGCAAAATAAAGATACCAAAATAGTAAAAAAGATAAAAAGTAAAATTAATAATTTATCAATAGTTTATTTTTCTAAAACATGAGATCAATTAATTTTGGAAATCGAGGCTACTAATAAATATTGGGGTGCAATATTAAAAACTAAAGTTAATAATGAATAATTAGTTTGTGGATATAATTCAAGAAAATTTAAACAAAATAAAATGAATTATATAATTTATAAAAAAGAATTATTAGCCATACAAAATGTTTTTATATTTATTTATCTTCTGAAAAATTTATTATTTGATCTGATAATAAATTAGTTAAAAATTTTCTTAAAAATAAAAGAAATGAGGAAAATTCAAGAAGGATTAGATGGTGTAATTTTATTTGTCAATATATGTTCAATGTTGACTATATTAAAGGAACTAATAACTTTTTTGTAAATTATCTTAATAGATATCCAAACAATATATGAACAGAAAAAACCTCAAATAGGTGGATGGATTACAATTAAGAAGAATCCTAAAAAGGATAATTTTCACAATTTTCTCAAAAAAAAACTTCCAAATACAAAGTGTAAATTCTATTCTAGTACCACAACAATTTTTTGCTCCACTAACTTATCCATATTTACTAGGTTCTATTTAAGAACTTTGGAACCCATATACTAAGATTTAGGAATCCCAAAATTCTTAAAGTTTCAAAGAAACTTTGCAATAAGCAGGAAAGCTTGAACTACCTTCTCAAATATCGAATGATAAACAAATAATAGATTTTTACAATCCCAGTTTACCTTATCAAATTTATGAACATATCAATAAAATATGAAAAGCCCATATTGAATAAAAGAAAGCTCACTTCAAGAAAAACATAACAAATCTTACTTCAAAGCTTTTTGAAAAATATCAAAAAGAAAAACAGTTGAAAGAATTAATTTTGAAAAACATTTTGAAAAATGATTACAATTACATAAATTTTGATCATATTGAATCCACTATGGATTTATTCAATTTATTGGAAGAATAGGAAAATCTTGTTTTTGAAAAGATCAAAATGATTTATCTTTTTGAAAAAGCAAAATAGATTTTACCTTCTAAAATATATGATATAATAATGAGACATATCAAATTTGATCAATTTAAAAAATCAAGTGAAATATTCAAACAGAATATGTCATAAATTATTCTTACACTTAATGATTTACTTGAATTACATATTTTTATTAACCACAATAGTTGGGATATATCATATATCGAATGGGATATAGTTGGCAAAATTACATTTTAAAATCAAGGTTGGGAACAACTCAGGAATTTTTTATATTTTATAAAAATAATGATTTACTCTATCATAAAAAATAATAGATTTATGAAATATTGTACCTTTTATATTACTAGTAATATTGGTGAAAGGATTAGAGAAAAATTTTATTAGCTTTACCAAATTTGTGAATTAGAAGAAACCAAAGAAATGGATTTTTAATTTCATGAATAATGTGAAAATGTCAATTTTATTCTAAATAAATTTACTTTTGATGAATTATACTTTCTTCTTTTTTGTTTTAATAAAAAAAGCATCTTCACTGTATAGTAAAGTAGCAATAGTTAAACTAATTATAAAAATCAAAGATCTATTACATAATAACATACTGTTGCAGCACAATTGATAACTAAGTCTATATTTATTTACTATATCAAATTTAGCAACTTCCATATTATTATATACATAAATTGAAAAGGTTACACTCTAATTAAACAAAAAGATAAGCTTAATTCCAATTTAAGTAGGATTAAAAAACTTTCAAGGTAAATTGAAAGATTAGAAACTCTATACTTTTTTTCTACTATAATATATAATTGCAAATCACACACACACACACACAGGCATGCATATACACACACATATTAGTATATATGTACTAAAGTTAGATAAAATTCTATAGATATTTATTATCAAATTCTTCAATAAATATATAATACATAAAGAATTTTTTTTTTAAAAGTCCAATCATATAATACTAAATTGTAAAAAAAAACTTATAATTAAGGACAAATCTAGAAATAATTTATTAAGAGAGCAAAAATTTTAAAAAAAAAGTTAACAAACTTATAATTTATATAAAAAAATTTAAATTAAAAAAATTATATATAGCATACCTTTTTATAATTTAACAACATAAATTACTATGTAGTATGCAAAAAAAAATATTTTTCATCTTATTTAACTCATGAATACAACATTGTGTTATAGTTAAATTTATTCATACATATTTTTATATTTTATAAATTAGGAGTAAATAATTTACTTAGCAAGATTTAATAGAATAATAAAACATAATTAATATTGTATTATGATAATTTTCATATTAAGAACAATCATCTTGAAAAGATTTTTTTTTAAAGGAGGAAAAAAAGAAGCTTTCTTATCCCTTGACTCTTATGGGTATGAAATGAAAATTCATTGCACATGTAATTGGAAACAAATATCAACCAATCAAAATGAAACCTCAATTGAAAATGAAGGAAAATAAAAAGGATATTAATTATGTTTTTGTATATAGTGTAATTAAAAGAGATTGAGAGAAAAAAGAATAGGTGTTAAAAAAAAAAAGTAAGCTTGATACATACTCTTTTATATTACTCTTTCTATCTAATTGCATAACTACAAAAGATTTAATTTCAACTTTCTCTTACCTATTCGCTGAAGAAGGGAAAAACCCCTTCAAATACAAAGGTGCTTTTTAAGTAACCCAAAAAAGCTATGACTATTTGAATTTGACGTCAAGAAATAGATATGAATTTGTAAAATACAAATAGCATGTAGCATGTAGAGGTCATGCTACTCCATTCTTTACACTTTTGAAAAGATAAAATGAATGAACCAATATCATAAGGGGTATGTAAATAAATATTCTAATTTTTCAAGTATAAATCTATTTCCAAAATGTTTAAGCTTCATATATGTATATATATATAGGAACAATTATATATATATTTCGCAATATTTACAATATATAGTTTACAATGTTCATATTTGTTATATCCAAAAATATTATAAATCAATTTTTTAGTGCTTGAAAAATTAAATTGTTTTTATTTACCAAAATCACATCTAAATGTTGCCACACTTGCCATTGTCATTTCTAGATTAAGCATTTCCTTAATTAAGCTTCAATTCCTAGCCAGATCGTGTGTTAGACACTTTTACATTATCATATATATGTATGGATGTGAAATGTTGATGCCTATTTCTCAAATAAAAGAAAATGCTATCTCTTTCATTATAAACTTAAATTCAATTTTTTTAAAAACCTATATACCAAATTTTAGCTTAATTAGAACTAGTTACTCTTGGAACTAATATTATGCAGAATTGCCTCAAAACACTAAAATTATAAGCTCTAGAATTGGCCACAGAAACAAAGTAAGAAAGCTAAATTGAATTTGAAAACAATAAAATTCCTAATTTACTTGATTATGATTAATTGGCTTCTTAACAATGATGCCAAAATTTTACTCATAATTGTTGAATTGGTCAAGATTAGTAAAAGTAATTAGTTTGTAGTTGAATGCCTACCAGATCGTCCCTCGAGGAACTTTTGATCAAATCAATCAATTTAAAAATTCATAAAAATAGAATTTATTCAAAAACTAAAAGGGTTGCATAAGGAATTAAATGATTAATTAACAATGAAAATTCAGCTACATTCATGCCATCCACTCCTTTTCTGATTTTGCACTGGTTAGTATTTAGTCTTTGCTTCTTCCAAGAGAGTTTGAGAGATTTGAAATTTAAATGAGAGAAAAGATTCAATTTTTAGATAAAGGAAAATCTTAACACAATCACTTAGGAAAGCATAAAAAGAAACAGAGAGACAAGAGAGGGGAAACTAATTGGGAGAATAGAAAGGTGAAAGACCGGTGGCGTGATTGATGCATAGTAGAGGAGGGGAGTCATTTTTAATATTTGTAAAATCTTAAGAAAGTGACATATTGTCATTTTTAATCTCATTTATCTTTTATATTTTTTGAGTGAAATATTTATTTCACTTTTATTTATTTTTTTATTTTTAATAAAATCATTCCTTGTATACATTTGTTTAAATTTTGATTTTACATTTGCGAAGTTTTTTACTATTTTTAATTAATTAAATATATTCTATATTTTATATTAATATATGATTTATAATAAACAAATTGTAAATTTTTTAAAATTTGAACATAAATGGAGACCTTTTATCAACCATAGAATAATTTAGTATATTACTATTTATCCCATTTTACTATTTTGATATTAAAATTATTAAATAATTTAAATTATAATATATAAATTATTAAATTATAGAATATATAATTTATAATATTTAAATTATTTGTGGCGGTTATATATATATTTAAGTCATTATATCATATAAATCATATATAATAGTTAAATGATTTGTGATAGATTTAGTGACAGAAAAGTTTGTGATGAGTAATTTTATTGCAAATTTAGCAACAAATTTTCCCGTTGCAAAAATCCTTCATAAAATTAGGATTGGCTATTCTGCTTATTAGTGACCAAATTTTTTATCACTGAACTTTGTCGCTAACTTGATTAGCGACGGAAATATTTGTGACAAAATATTCCATTGCTAATTTTAGCGATGGAATTAGTAACATATTTACAATGAAAAAAATTTTGTTGTTAAATTCTGTCATAAATTTACTTTTTTTGGTAGTGATTCTTGTTATCTAACTTGCCATTTTGAATCAACCAGGGTATAAAAAGAAAGATAAATCCCATTTTAAATTCAAGTCCTCAAGGATCATTATTGATAGGAATTCTTGGTAATCTCCCTTCATGTGCTTTCTTTACTTGAACTGACTTGTGTTAATCCATTTGAATTGGTTAATAGATGTGTTGGAATTTGATATGCATCTAGCTTGCTTTTTGCATTTCTTTAATGGTTGAGGATATTTTGTTACTATGTTTGTAGCAAAATTTAGTTAACATGAGATTTCCTTGTGTTCGGATCAAATCAAGATGGCAACAATTTGACTTTCAATGGGTGGCCACTTAAAGTAAGTATTTTTGTTTGATTATTTTGATTATTTTAATTAGATAATGTGGCCTATTATTTAAAGCCTCACGCACCTTGCTAAGTTATCTACCACTTTAACATCATGAAAACTAATTAATTGAGTGACTAAGTTTCACTATTTAGATTTTTCTATCCCTTACTAGGGGTTGGATCAACTGTAATATGAGATACTCCAACCGCAAAAGTTTTTAAGAGGTATTACAATGGCTTGTTTCAAGGAGGTGTTGATGTTTGTGAAACTTGGCTAGCTACTTGATTTTGGATATAAATTAAGGTCTAGCTTCAAAGCTAACTTAAGACAATAGGTATAGCTAGAAAAGTGCAGCATATTAAGAAATTGCAGAATTTGAGAAAATTTTCAAGAGTAGTTCCAAGTAAATTAGAATCAATCCATTAGACTAATTTCTTAACGATTCTTTCAAGGGAAGATTGGTAGGTTGTTAAGTTAGCTAATGCAACAAGGCCTATTAGATTGTGGGGAATACTATCGTTGTCTTAAAATACATGTTATGTGTGTATATATATATATACAACATGTATTTTGATATATATCCAACATATATATATATATATATATAGAAAGTTATGGATAGTGTGATGACTCATAAGTATATCAAGTTGCATTATAAATCATGAGTTAAAGGGAAATCATGTTCTACATATGTCACCACCATTATTTTTGACATAACATATAACTTTTGAATCTCACACAACATTGTTTTTTACCTATACATTCACATAAAAATAATAAATGGAATTTTGTTAAAGCATAAAAATATGTCTTAAAAAGAACTAATTAATATATAGGTGTTGCTTTCTTTTTGAAAGTATATATGCAAGTATATGTATTGCAACAATAATATAGTGATAAGAAAAGATTGCTCCTTTGATGATTTGTTGTTAAAACTCATTAGGTACCAAAACTCACACCCTAGCTTAAATTAAGCAAATCAATTTCCAAGTGTTTGTATAATAGAATATGATTAAAGACTATCTACTAGGCAAAACTTATGTTCAAAATTGATGTTTGGATTCTTAGGTGAATAAATGCATATAGGATTATTAATATTGTATTTATACTCATGATCTTTGCTTATAATGGTGATACATACTAGTCTAGTGTTTACTTGTTCCTATAAGTATTTTTCCAAATCTTATATAGGATTATACAATTAATTCCATAATTTCTTATGAAATCAACTAAGATTAATTCAATAGCACAATACCTAATTTGACTATGTGAGGTTAATGAGTATATTCCTATCTCATTAACTAAATCATTCACTTATCCTATTAAGCTGCAAATACTCACACAACTTAACTTAGGACCTAATTTCACTTTCCCCTTTTTAACTTCAAGCAAAAATATCAAATCAATCTAATTGTTGGCTAGGCAATCAGAAAGCATGAAGTAAAGAGTTGAATAAACATATATTCACCAATATTCACAAAGCTAGAGTGAAGAATAACCATTAACCCATACAAAAGTTTATAATAATCCTAGATTAAGGAGTTTAGCTATACATATTCATGAAAATTAGTAGCAAAGTCAAAACAATATCAGAAACATCCGTACTAGTGCAAAGAAAAGAAGAAGAATAGAGAAAACTAGTAATTGATGCTTGTCTTTTCTTCAATCTTGTATATCTAGCACTTTCTTGCACTAAATTACTTCCCCAAGCTTCTCCTTAGCCTCTACACACTCAAAAAATACTGAGAATGATGGTTCCTTCGTAGGAATAACTATCTAGAGCAATAAACTCTTAAAATTTTAGCACAAAAAATGTTGCATTTTGTAAAAATGAATTGCATCGCGACTTAGAATTTTGCACTATAGCAATATTGTATATTGGAAGTATCTGTGCCATGACTTGCAGAAAACACACTATAGTGCAGCACAAATTTTTTGACTTGCATCACGGTACAGCATAGTTTTGCCACAACACTCTTTGATTTTGTATGAACTTATGCCACGACATGATGTGCTGAGTCACAACATGAACTTCCCTTGGCTGTTATCTTCATTTATTTTGAATCTCACTGCAACTTGATGATTTCTAGCCGTGGTGCACCACCATAACCCACAATAATAATGCACCTTGAAGCCTTTTAACATAGAATTTTTATCCAACTCATTTTAATGTGCCTTTAGCTCCATTTTTCTTATGATTGCACCCTACAAAAAGAGCAAAGGATAATTACTTCACAATGTATTCAGAAGTAAAGCAAAATTTATCATTTAAGGTGTACAAATTAAGTATGAAGCTATTCATTCTAACTGCATATATTTTTCTTATGGAAAGTATTATTTATTATATAATTAAAGGATTAAACACATATTTACTAAAAGAAAATATACAAATAACATGAATGATTAGAAATTATCACACCTCCAAACTTGAACTTTTAATTGTCCTTGAGTAAAGCAAATAAAAAAAATACTAAAATGTCTATAGGTAAGCTTAACATTAATGTCTGCTAAAGCCTTCACTTACTATATCAGAAAATATATTCAATAGGAAGATCAAGCAATAAATGCCAGTGTCAAAGTTCAAAGATAATGCTTATACTTCCAACCATTTTGAAGTGTGTGTGTGTGTGTCTTTGGCTAAACATTCATCTCAAAGCAAGTGTCAAAATCAACTTTTTGAACTCCAACAAGTATAAATCAATCTTACATGTAGAAATTTTATACGCTCACCCTTTTCCCTTCTCTCCACTAAATTTGGCACATAAAAGCACTAGATCAAAAGGGCTTTTAGGCTTGTAATGTGGCTAGGGCTATGGCCCAGAATCATGGGTAAGATCAGTGTAACAATCTTGAGAAAATTTATTTGATAACATACATATACAATAAATAGTAAGCTCTTTCAATGCACCTTCCATAATTCTTCATCCTGACATTTTTTTAACTAAATCTTCCTTAAACTTCGGTCTTTTTTACCTAAAATAAACATTGACTTTTCTCTTCTTCATTTCATTTTATTTTTATTTTTTTTGAATAAACATATATTCTATACAACTTTTGAGTTAAAGAAAGGGAGAATTAACATAAACCATATAACTTCAATTTCATTAACTACACAAGCACTAATTACTACATATCTTCCTTAATCAACCTCAATATTCCTTTTACTAATGAATATGCTACCATTTTTTCTCAGGAAAAGGGACAAGATTCCTAGAATGTTTTTTTGGAAAAGGCTAATTAGGTTGGGTATTCGTGTTAGTAAACCAAACAAAGGACAATATTATATGGTTTTTCTAAAAAGGCTCAAATAAGGTTTAAGTGTTAATATAATTTAATAAGGGTTAGGCTTGAAAGGCACAATCATAGCAAAAGAATACCTAAATCACTTATAAAGGTCATGCAATACTTATTGACTTGCCTTAAGAGGGTAGAAGACAAGTTCTAAAGTCTTAAAATTGAGACTAAACATACAAATTAGATTACAAACACTTTTCTCCTAACATAAGTAATTGACTAATGTTTGGTGCACAAAATTTTTCAAAAATGCTAGAAGACAAAACTTCATACATTTGAACTAGGTACAAAACACAATTAGCACAGGGTTCTTGTAATACTCGGTCTTCCTAAATTTGAATTGAGACTAATGAGATAACCAAAGGAGGACCCCAGAATAAAATGAAATAGGGTCAAGTAAGAATAAAATAATAATCTGAGCATTAAAAAATGAGGTAATAAAACCAAAGATGGCCTGAAATCAAAGCCAAAATGGATAAACAAAATAAACTGAAAGGATAATGGAAAAATTGTAAATTTAGGCAATTTTTTATAAACTTAAAGGATGAAATTTTAAATGGAAGAATTAAATTTCCTACGATTCTTAGATGCCTTAAAAACTATAGGAACCATCAAAATGACCAACACTCCTCTGGTGTGCATTTTAGGTTATCAGTTGACTTTAACTTTGACCAAATAGTTCGGGATAATTTTAAACCCCATAAATTTGGAAGTAAATATTTTTAATAAATTAGAGGATCTAAATTTTCATGAAAGATGGTACTAAAAAAGGATCTAAAATAGGCTTAAATGGAGGAATTAAATATGAAGGGTATAATGGGAATTTGTAAAAATATCTTAAAACACCACCTGTAACACCCCGAAATTTATTAAGGTGTTAATTATGGATTAAGATTAATTAAGGATAATTAATAGAGCATAATTAGGCAAGTTAGTGAATAAGTATTCTAGAGAGATAAATTGTTAATATGGGTTGAGAATTTATTTAGGATGGAGATTTACATCTAGGCCCAAATTAATTAAATCATGATAAGAGGCTAATGGAGGCCCAATGAATTAGAGGTAAACCCAAACTAATTTAATGAGATAGAGGCCCAAGATTTATCTTGTATAGGCTCAATTAAGTGGCCCAATTACCCTTGTGCAGATCCAAGCCCTTGAGCCCTTTAAGTTTGGCCCAAAACTCATTAAACTTCAGCAACCCAATGTGTGAAAACTGGCCCAACAGAATTATGCAGCCCAACACTTAAAAACTGGCCCAATAAGCAAAATCTGAAACCCAATTGGGTTTGGACTTGGAGCAACCCATGACCCAACCTTTTGACCCAACTTAAACCCATCAAAACCCTAATTGCTTCAGCCACTTTCCATTTGCTGAAACACAAAAATAGAAGAGAAATTCGGAGGTGAGGAGAGGAGGCTAGGGTTCTTGACTTAATTCCATCTTTTCTCACATTTGGAGCAAGATTTGGCCAAGGTAATAGTTATACAACTTAATCCTCTCATCTTTCTCTTTAATTTGGTCCGATTAGTTTTTCATTTAGAGAGATTTCATTATACCCAAAATCTGAAAAGTGAGTGTTTGGAGGTTTTCTTAGTGAAATTCGTAGGTTGAGGTTGGGGTTGGTATTAGGTGAACTTAAACCCCCCATTTTGATGCTTTCTTTGTTGGTTTGAGACCCCCATAGCTGATTTATATTATGGGTACTAATTCTATACGAATTTGCTTAGGATTTTGGGTGACACATTGAAAATTCTGGTGGGAGATACTTGAAATGAATTTGGGATTTGTGGTGGCTGTTGCAATTGTCTGCAAGTGAGGTAACCGGGGTTTACAGTAATTCCATGCATGTATCTATTTTAATTTCATATTTGCTATATATGAATGATTTGAAATGTTGAATGAATTGGTTGGCTATCTGTTATATTATGATTGGACCTTGTGAGTCCATGGTGGAGCTGTGGTGCGGCTGCCACCCGTGCATGTGCCACGATCGGGCACCGGGTATGATCAACCCCAGATGCACTGAGCCCTGGTTGTGCTCAATAGGGAGTAGGTGCCGTGGACGGGCCTCTCCCGGTGTTAATGGCCTTTAACATGTTGATTATATGATTGCTAGTATGGGATAGTAATCATGATAGCCTAATTGTTTCATTTGCTGAAATGTCTGATATGATTCTGATATGGATTTTGATTTATGCATATATGTTGATTAAACTGGATTATATGATGGAATTGCTTTGGTTACTGAGATTTATATCTCACCCCGTGTTGTGGGATTAATATTTCAGGTGAAAATTCCTCGGGTAAGGATAAGGGTAAGCAAGTGGATGAGAATCCATGAGTTCCCACCTATGGGGAGATGGCTACACTTGGGCTGACTTAGCTAGTATAGATGCTAATTTTGTATTCCTTAATGTATAGCATCATCATGTATCTGCATTGCCAAGTGTAGGCTTGAACATTTGATTTATTGAGAATGTATGTACTAAAGGGTTAGACCCCCTCTTGACTTAGTTTTGTTGTATGGATTCACATGATCTGCTGTAAACTTTGCTGACCTATAATATGGTGGTCAATGGAAATGTAACTCTTGAGATATTGGTATGAACTCCCATTGTATGGAACCCCTATTGATTGAGTATTAAAGGATAGTTGCTGGTAATTTATGTATATTATGTTGTTGCTATTTTATAAACTTACTACTAGAGGGTGATTAGAGAACGGAAATGGGCATATAAGTTTCGAATTGGTAATGGAAGAATAGCTAAGTAAATAAGGTAGATAGGTGTCATTAGAGCCACATAAAATGAGGGGAAGTGACCTTAGAGTGTCCCTAAGAAGAGAAATGGAGTGTAGGCGAAACATAGTGAAACCAGTGACAGAAGGGAGTCACGCCGCGGCCAAGAAGGCTTCGCCGCGGCCTAGGGAGTGACAGTGGCGAGGGACGCCGCGGCTTGAGAAATCTCGCCGCGGCGCGGAGTGAAAATAATCGCCCAGGAGGTGACAGAACGTAATCTCGCCGCGGCGCAAGAAGTCCCGCCGCGGCGCGAGGCGAGAAAATTAATTAGGGAGGTTACAGTAGCTAACCTCGCCGCGGCGCCAAATAGGTTGGCCGCGGCGCAGGTCCAACTCGCCGCGGCGAAGTCAAGAAAATTCCAGAGAGTAACTGGGCCGCGGCGCGAGAGTTCTAGGCCGCGGCGCAAGTTTAAAAATGTGGTTTTTGAGCTCCAGAACCTAACTTAGCCGCGGCGGGAAAGTTCCAAGTCGCGGCGCAGGTCCCTAAACTCCTATATTTGACCTAGAAACCCTAATTTCAGCAAGGCTAATGTTAGGGAATGGTATGAGTACATTGGTGGGATGTTTTTGTGGGTTGAAATTGATCAATGGATGAATCATAAACCTTTAATGATGGTATAAACCTTCCTTATGCATGATCCCGTTATGGTTGTTAGTTGATGATCCTAGTAGTATCAAGGCTTAAAACCTTGATCATTATCTATTAATTGTGTATTTAGCTATAATCACTGATATTGGAAACTAGGGTCGTCACACCACCCCTTATCTCTTATTAAGTCATGCCACCCTCCTTCAATTCAGAACTGACCTAGAAGCCCCCAAACCAGCAGCTAAACATGCACAAAAAAGAGGAGGAAGGAGAAGGAAGAAAGCCAAGACTAGGTAAGGAAACTTGCTCTTTTTCATAATCTTGCCTTCACTAATCTTGTTTTCATTAAGCCCTCTCTCTTTGTGGTTTTAGCTTCTTGAAAGGAGCACTTTTATGGCTAGTCTCTTGTAAGAGGGAGAGGAATTGAAGACACCAAGTGTGGCATCAAATTCTCCTTTTGATAAGCTTTAAAACAAGGTATCTATCATGGTAGAAGCCTGCTTTTTCTTGTCTTCTCTCTTCTCTTCATGATTTGGCTAGCTTTAAGGGAGGTTAGGAGAGATGATTTTCAATCAAAATAAAATAAGAACAAGGTTTTTTGTAACACTATATATTTCTAGCTTATTTTATAACATTTTCATGCCCTACATAATCAATTCCATGAAGAAAATGAGAAAAGTCATTAAAATGATGCATATAATTGCGCTGCGTCATGTATAAAAATTTCATTAGATATCACATGGACTGTGGGAGCTCATACAATATATTCTCATATTTAATATATGAATACAACTCATTTGTATCATTAAAAGTGGCCCACATCTCAAGAAATTTGAATGGAAGCATGAAATAGGCATATTCATTTTCGGCCAGATTTTTGCTCAATTCTGCCACAAATTTAAAAAATCATAACTAATTCTAGCAAAATCAAAATCATACATTATTAGCCATTCTGGAAAGCTACAGATATCTACTTCATACTAAAAATATTTCTAGACCATAAAATCTATTACATAGGATGTTTGATATGTGAAATAGTCCAAAGGTCAGACTACCTCTTGAGGCTGTCATAGAATTCTAAAGCAAATTTCAAAAATGTTCAATTAATTTTACAAAAATATAATCTATACAAATGATACCAATCTAGAAAGTTATGGATATTAGCTAGAAGGAAAAAATAATTATATGCCTATTCAGGTAGCCCAAACCTTGGAATTCATTAGAACAGTAACTAAGGTCGGGTAAAACTCTTGATACTGGATGGAATGCTTAAAAATTTATATCTCCCTCTCTAGACCTCCAAATGAGATTCTTCTAGTTAGAACGAGTTATTATAGTTTCTCTGTATAAAATTTTATGGCAATTGGACATCATTTGTGCTCTGTGTGATAGATTTCATTTTCAGACCAAATAAATAGTGTAGCAGACCAAAATCAGAAAAATTGCTAAATTTGAAAATTTATCAAATATTATGTAGATCTCCAAAAATTATGTTCTTTAACTTTCCAAAAAAACTCTCAACAATTTCTAAATGTTTGCCAAATTTCAGATCAAGAAGAGTTTATTTGGCTAAAAAGTGATATTGGATTTCATTATGGTCGAATTTAACTCCATATAGAGTGCCAAAATTACCAAATGGCTTTCCTTTATTTTTGGCACCTTTTGGGCAAGTCTATAAGCACATTTAGGACTTGTGTGAGTTACCCAAATGGTCCCAAACCTCATGCATCTCATTTTGGCCATTTCATCCACACATATACACATTATATCAAACTTTCCAAAATGCATATCTTGGCATTATATACCCAAATTATTTTCTAAAGTTCATACATCATATCCATTCATTTATACATCACATATTATCATAATTACACAAGTATAAGGGGTCATAGACCATATACATCAAAGGGTTACATCAATTGACATAAATATGGCCTTAAAGAAGTAAAACCCAAGCACTTGATTATCAAACTCTTTCCTTCAAGGTGGTTGGCTTCCATTACCTTATCCACTTGATCCACCTTGCATATTAGATCATTGGAGAGGAGAGAATGCAATTCAAAGAATCCCAATAGCTCATCTCCCATTCAATCATGCATAATAGATGCAAACAAGTCTCGTAAATACATGTATGGTTATGTTGACATGTGCAAACATTCAAGAAGCATTTTCATCATTTGAGAATGTCATAATAGCATGCAAAGACTTGCCAAGCAAGTGGATTGGCCTTACCCAATTTCTTGTGGATATTGGACTTGCCTTACTCATTCTTTAAAAGATTCTCAGACTCAACAATGCTCTTGGGAGCCCATCTTGCTTTTGGGAGATTCTTTGCTTTGTCTCAACTAATTTCAAAGGTTCTTGGCTCATCCTCAATATAGCTAAGGGTTCTTGGCCTCACCACACTCAAGCAAACCCAAGCACACATCAAAGACATTATATAAGAGCATATTATAACATCATGGCAACATGGAATTAAAATCATGCTAAAACACTTTTTATGGTTTAAAAACACACACATATACATTGAAGACAAGTTAAGCATACATCCATGCATGAGAGAAGGTGGAGAGAGCTACCTTATACACAATCACACACTTTTTCCCTTGAATCTTCTTTCCTTGCTTCGGCCACACACACACACAAGAGTGTGGGGAAGGTTTCTCTTGGCCTAAACACGATTTATGGAAGCCAATTAGGATTATGGAATTAATTCTAAGGCCACACATCTTCCTTAGACACTAAGTTGGCTTATAACCTCATTATGGTCCATACATGCACCTAATGAAGCAACACCCCTCAAATAAATTCTAGGCTCCATTCTTTCCTTTCAAATATGATTCTTGACTCCTTTTATGCCTCTTGGAGTCATCACACAATTAAAATAAAGAGCCTAACTACATGTTACTCTTTTAGGTCATATTATAGAATGTATAAGGTCATCTCACTATCTATGATTTCTAAAATTTTTTCAAGGTTTCTTCTCATATTCTCCCATCATACATGATGCAAAACTAAGCTTGGAAGAAATTAAAGCACTCCCTAGGTGCATGAACCCTCCTTGGCCAGAACTATGCTTCCATAAGGCACCAATAGAGTTTCCTTGCTTCCTTTGATGGGAGAATCATGTAGGAAGCTCTCTTTGTGTCTTAGGAACTCATATGAACACTTAAACATCATAAAATATGGCTAAGATTCATGATAGAAGTCAAGGTGCAATCAAAACCCTAACTTCTATAACTTGCATTCTAAAGCTCCTTTTTCAATTCTACTTGTATATTCTTGATCCTTGCATTCCATAGCCTTTGGTTCCATCAAGAATATATAAAGAAAACTCTCATTCTCACTTTTTTCTCTCTAGACCTAAGCTTAAATGTCTTGAAAATACAAGATTTTGTAAGTGTTTTAAGTGAAGTCTTACCTTAAAACGGAGCTCTCTTCATGTAGATTATTTTCCACAGATTGATTTCTTGAAAAGAGTTCTTTTTTGGCTTAGGTCAGACCTAAATGTTCAAGTTCTTAAGAAAAGAAAACCACCATTAGAGAGCTCTTAGAGAGAGGAATAACTTTCCTAAGAGGAACAACTTTCCTAATTGTTGTCATGCCATTGTTGCCCTTTTTCTGCAAATGGAAGTTTGGAGAAGGTGATGAGGTGTAATCTTACTTAAGAAGCCTTTTTTATAATTTTTCAAAATGATCATTTTGCCCCTAAGTGCCTATTTGCTCTGTTTAGGCTCATTTTAACTCCTTTTTTAGAATCATCTTTTTCATCATAAAATTTAGATTCCCAATTAAATAAAATGCCTTTGGAATCACTCAAATCGGAGCTAAAATCTTCCTAAATAAATCAGTCAAAGTTCAGGTCAATAGATATTGGAAAACATCAATCGGAAAGGCTTTAACTGTCTCGGGCCTTCCCATGGTTTTCAGGGCCTTTGACAACTCTGAAAAACTCAAAACTTTCATTTAAAAAGCCCTCCTATAAGAATTCCAAAATTTTCTCAAAATGAAGAAAATGCCTTTATGTTTCGTCAACCTTTCATTACCTTTCGTTTCTTCATTCTAACTTCGTTTTTCTTTTCGTCTGAGCCTGGGATTCTTATTTTTAGGAGTCTAGAATGCTTTCCAAATTTTTCAAGACCTTAACTACGTCATTTTAAGGGATTTTCTTTTATATTCGATGAATTTTGTTCATTTACGAAAAAACTGTATGTTACGTTTCTCTCATTTTCTCCTATTTTTAGAGAATTAGATGTTACAGTTTTAAGATATGGAGAGTAAGAATATGCAATTAAAATCATTAAAGGAGCCTTAGAAGTCAAGATGAGATAATTAGGGTTTCTAGTGAACCTAAAGAATTATGGAACCTTAAGAGCATAATTTAAGCCATATAAGAGTATAATAAAACTAAAGAGAAGTCAAGGATTTTGTATATGCATCAAATTCCCAAAAAGAAGTAAAACTCCGAGTGACTTCCATATGAGGGTGGTTTCGGCCATGGCATAATTAAAGCACTTAGGGAGTGTTTTCTCGAGTTTCAATAATTTAAAAAGTTTTGATATGATAAATAAATAATTATGAAACCATTGGGTTGAATTTAGAAGTGTCATGCTTAATTTTTACTAACTCATTCATATCAAATATAAGGTTTCAAGCAAAATTCACATTCATTCATAAGTTTTTAACACTGAAATCGGGCCATTTATAAGTCATTTTGAGTTATAGGGGTCCAAACTTAGTTCTTTCTTTTCTTTAATTCATTTTCATCATAAACATATTTATTCATACTCATTTTATCAAGCTTAGCTTGTGGAACACCTTAAAACTCCCTACAACCCAAGATGACAGCTTGAACACCAAATCTGCACCAATTTTGAAAATTCATAACTTCATCTATACAACTCCAAATTATTTAAATTAGGTGTCTATGAAAATCTTAGGAAGTGAACTACATGATATAAAAATTTTAGGTGAAATTAAGTTTATTTGCCTTGCCAAATGCAATAGAACAATAACACTGGTTAGAATTGGAGGCATGTAGTAGACCTAAATTTTAGAAATGTATATCTTGAGCTACATAACTCCAAATTAGGTGATCTCAGTGACTACAGAAGCTTATAATACCAAATATATGTATGTAAAATTTTATGAGTATTGGACTTCATTTGCCCCCTAAAAGATACAAAATATCAGAGCTGTGCAGTGTGAATATTACAGGACCATTTTAAAAATTTTGGACAATTTCAAAAAATTTGTAAAATATTCTATACAACTCTAAAAGTTATAGCTCTTAGCTTGTTAGAAACCCTTAGGAGGAGTTTAAATGCCTGCCGAATCTTAGATTTAAACTAGGTCATTTAGGCCACTTTTGATATAGGAGTTTTTTATGAAAAGTTTAAGACCGATTTTAGTTCTAATTTGGACCATTTAGTGCCCAAATGGTTTTCTTCCACTTTGAACACATTTCTTTCATTCTAGCATTTCTAATCATTCCATATCATGCCAAAATGGTTGGATCAAAATTTAACCCCTTGGCTCTTAATTATATGCACATGCATCATGACTCATCATATGCCATGTACTTATATAAGACCTATAACTTGTCATAAACCACCACACATGCACATTTTCATTCTAATACATACCTTTCCATTCCAAAACATAATGTTGTACATCATAATACATCAAAATGGTCATATATATACATCAAGTGCATTATCCATGTCATAGTTGGTACACAAATACAAACGTGACACATAATAGCATCCTAATACATGATGACTATCATCTAGGCTCTATCACATCCTTTTCCTTACTTGGTGAACTTGAAATGGTTAGTGAGAGTATAGGGATGAAATTCAGGAGAATCTTTGCAGCTAATTTTAACCAATTCAATATATACAACAATACTATAAGTGTATGCCATGCATGTGATGCAAGAATGTTATGCTTATGCTTCTTATGAATTAAATACATCATAAAACATGAAAACTCATTCATTTCTTAGCCATGGCATCATCATAAACTTACTAGGCTTAACTTTTCTCAACCTAGGGGTCAAGAAAGAGCTACTATGCTCAATTCTATGCCTTAGGAGAGTTAAGAGCCAAAAAATTCTCATACTCATACATAAAGCTCATTATGGAAAATATAATAAACATATCTCATGAATATATCAAACAACATCACATACAAGCATTCAAACTCATTTAAGCACTCAAAAGTATGCAAGAAAGAGAGATAAAGCTATCTTAAAGCTTGCAAGAACTCAAATAGCTACTAACCCACTTGATCTTAGCTTTCTCCTGACTTTCCTTCTCCTGGCATTTACACTTTAGGGTGTTTAAGTCAAATGGACCTACACATAACAATTTCAAGACAAATTAACTTAATAGAACTCATTTTAGGCTTTATGATCCTTACTTAATCTCATTAAGCCTCAAGGTGACAATTAAGACTAGTTTAGGCCCCTTATGAAGGAACCTTAGGTTTTTGCTTTCTAAACTCTAAACTCTTGCTTGCTACCAGTTTCTAAGGAAACTTATTTGAATCATTACATGCTTGGTTAGATGGGCTTATAACTAACTTGCTTCCTTAACTCACTTTAGGCCTTAAAAATCTAACTTTCATTCTAGGGCTTCTAAATTCAAACTAGTGGCTCCATAATTATTTATTCCTCTCATATAAGTCCCTAAATCCATTAAAACTCAAGAAAACACTCCCTAGGTATCTTATCTCTCACTTGGCCAAACCATTAACCATAAAGGAGTCATATGGAGTTTTGTGGGTTCTTTCTTGGGTTTTGATGTATAGCCATATTCCTTGGCTTCTCTTCTATGTAATTATAGTTTCATATAATTTAAAATGCCTCATAATAGTTCTAAAGCTTCCTAGGTGCAATGGAAACCATAACTTCCTTATATTGAATTCTAAAGTTTTTCAATTGATTCCAATTGCATAATTTAATTCTTCATGCCTTAAAACCTTTAATTCCATCAAGTTTTAGCCAAATTCACTTTTCCTCTCTACTGCTTTTCTCTAGGCTGAATATGGAAGCCATTGGAATTCAAAGAAAAAGCAAGCTTTCTATTACATAACATGTCTCATCTGAAAGCTTACTAAATAGTGATTCTCTTACTCTATTTGGTTGCCTCAAACCTCAATTTTTTCTCATGAGGTTAGCCACCAAAATCATCCTTTCATGAAGTTGAAACCACTATTAGAAAGAGCATGAAGAGTAGAGCAAGATTATGAATCATCATAACATGAGATTTTGTATGTATGCTTACCTATTTAGCTTTCTTTTTCTTCTCTCTCTTTTCCCATTTTTCATGCCATTTCCATTCCATTTAGTGCTGATTCAGGTTAGTGGAGATGAAGAAGAAATGGCTAGTGCATCATAATTAAATAGAAAAAGATATTTTAACTTTCTTTTATAATTAATTTTGTTACTATATTTTGACTACTCTTTTTGAGCTCATTTTAAATCTTTTTTAAGAATTGTCTTTTTCATATAAAAATTTAGGTTCTCTAATTTATTAAAAATATTTATTTCTAAATTTATAGGGTTCAGAACCTTATCGAATTATCTAGTTAAAATTCAGATCAACTGACGGTCTAAATTGCCCACTAGAAAGGTTTTCGTCATTTTGACTGTTTTTATGGTTTTTAGAATCTCTGGGAACCTTGGAAAACTCAATTTTGTTATTTAAAACTTCCTCTTTTGAGTTTCTAAAAAATGATCAAAAATTATGATTTTGCCACGACATTTTCAAGAATTCCCTAACTATAGAGATCTCCTCTATCATTTCTTTTACCTCTATTTGCATAGAGAAAAAGACTAGAAACCATTAGCATCCAAATTCTAAGTATCTATCAATTTGATGGGTGGACAAAAAACATAATTCCGCCCTAGTACTCGGTATGGTCCCATATTCAAGTAAGGTAATGATTTTATATTCATAATCAAGTACAGCATTATTGGCAACCATTTAGTTTATGCCAATAATCAAATCAATACCATGGAAGGACATATAAATCAAATTAATGTAGTATATCAATAGTTAAACTGTATAGTGACATTCAAAAAAATGTAGAAAGTGATCATATGGCCTCTAGTAAAGGTAAAAATAAACAAATCATATTACAAAGTACTAATAGTAAGACCCAATTTTCTCATACAATTATAAGATATAAACGAGTGACTAGCACTTGAATCAAACATAGCAATTATAAAAAAATTATTTACTATGATTATACCTTTAATCAAGTTGGGAGATGCATTAGCCTCCCACTGAGTGAGTGCGAACACTCTGGCTTGGGTCTGTAGTCTAGGTGGAGGTGCCATCTCCATTTGAAAATAATTCCTGGCTATGTGCCCAGGCTTCCTACATCTAAAACAAGTCACTGATGATAGTTGTCCTCTGCTAGGATGGATTCTCTTCCCTTTATGTGCCTTTTTAGTCTAAGGCACTTTACCCTTCTTCTTGGTGCTAGCAGCTACATTTGCATTGTCCTTTTATCTTGGTCTTTTTAATTTTGGGTTTTTCCTTTGACTAGTCCCAGTCATACCTAGCATTATCTCTTATAGGTTGGTTTCAATCACCCTACTAATTTCCATAAGAGTATTAAAAGTGCTAACTTTTTGTAAAGCTAGCTTGTCTCTGATAGAAGGCTTCAAGCCTTTCTTAAATCATTCACATCTCCATTTTTCATTATCACATTTCTAAGGATAAGAAAAATATCGAGACAGCTCAATGAATTTAATTATATACTGATTTACAGACATTTTTTTGAATCTACTTTAAGTTTATAAACTCTATCTCTTTCTGATCTTGAATTGAACTAGGTACTTTTCATAGAACTTGGCTAAGAAATTCTCCTACTTAATTAAAATATTTTTAGTCTACATAATTACTTGTGTGCTATGCCACTAATGATCAACCTCTTTCTAACATAGGAATGGACAACATCACCTTCTAGTAAAAGGTACAACCTATTACTTTAAAGATATTTTCTAGTTGCGTGATCCATGCCTTTGCTTTCTGTACATCTAACTCTCTATCAAACAAGGGTGGACAATTCTTTCTAAATTGGTTAAACAGTTGTTGGCTAGTTAATTTGGCCTGTACTTGATTTGAGGGGTGCTAATGGGTTGTCAAGAGCAAATGGCTATAGTTCTGAGGCATTTCTTCTATCATCATCTTACTTAGCTAGGACATTTTGTAGCTACAATATCATTTCCTGCTACTATTGCTTGATTTGTCTCTGTTGTTCCATTATGGCTTGTCTTGATCTAATTGATTCATGATGGTTTGCATAGGATTCTCAGGTTCAACCTTAACTGGTCTGCCTCTTCTAGTGTTCACCATAGTGTTTGAAAAGAACCAAAACCTTAATACATATATACAATTTCTATAACACAATCAACCGTTCCAATTATTTATTGACAATCACATGGCATACACAGCCCATTCAAGTATTTTAAGATTCAAACATAGACTTAGGTTACCTAAACCATTGCTCTGATGCTAACGAATGTAATACCATCATAGATTATACATGTAACTCATGTGATATTCAACTTTTAATAAGAAATAGTCATATTCACACCTTTAGTAGCGAAATTTCTTGTTATTAAAGCCTCAAATAATTCAATTGTGCACAAACAAGGATTTTAATCATTCCATTCCTTAAAGTCATACTAAACAAGTTTGTTATACTCAAGATGGTTCATAGAGGTATGACAAATTCATACATTTAGTCATATGCACAACTTGAGCCATTTAACTCATATTAAGAATTAAATTTTGAAAATTCATAGCTTGAGTTATACAACTTTAATTAACATAAATTAGGCATCCTTGGAAAGTTGGTAATGAGAGCTATCTATTGTTTTAGATTAAAATAAGTCCATTTGGTCCCTTAAAAACCCAGAAATCTGAGACTGCACCAAATGAACAGTACACTGCATTTATGCATAATTCAACCAATTTCAAAAATTCATAAAATATTCAATAAAGCTGTAAACATAATCTTTGGCTTTATGAAAAGCTCTCAATGTTCTCTAGTTGTCTACCAAATTTCAGCCTAAGACTTGCTTATTTAGGTTGTTAAAGGTAGAAAAAAATTTTATGGCTCAAGTGAATCAAATTTTGGTTCAAATTGGTACCAAATGAGCTCTAAAATGCCATTTCTTTTCATGGGCAAGTTTCAAATGACAAGTACCTCATGTATGGCTGGTTTAACATGTAACAATTGCCATACAACTCAAAATCATCTTTCTACTTACATACATTCATTTAAGAAGCCAAAGTGCCAAATTACATTATATGACATATTACAATCCATAGATGGTCTTTATATTATAATCTAATATTTTTGAATGTGTTGCCATGACCATACATCAAAACTTACAAAAACATATTCATAGATACAAGAATATGCCTTGAAACAACTTTCATTGTCAAAGTAGCTCTTCTTAAACTTTTAGTTCATCATTCTTGTTTCCTTGAGAGCCATCTAGCCATAATTAGTAGAAATAAAAGAAAAGTGAGATTCAAAGAATCCCAATAGCTAATCCAACATTCAAGTATGACTCACTCAAGATCCAAGATGCAAGCATGTTTGTCATACAACCATATATAAATCATATTCGTGCATTAGGAATCTCATGACTCCATAAAGAGCAATATCATGCTCTAGGGATTTTCGATCTAGGCTCACCTAACATCTAAAAACTTTTGGTTTAGTCTCACCCACTTTTAAAGACTTTTGACTTAACCTCACCCATAATTAGGACTTTTAATCTAGTCTTACCCATATTTGGGGACTTTTGGCCTTACCTTATCCATTTCAATAGATTTTTTCGCATAACCTCACCCATCAAGAGTCAAACTAGTTTCAAATGTAATCAAATGCCAAGTAATTGCATATGATCATCAAGCACTCAACAATACATAGAATTTGCAAACAATACATACAAGCAATCCAAGACACTTAAGCAAACTAAGCATATATGCATAAACATGGAAGAAAAGCTACCTTGGCACAAGGATTCCAATTGATTCTCCTTGGTATCTCTCTCTTGTTCCATGACTCTACACACCTACTTGAATGAACATTCACTTGATTGACCTAGATACATCAAATAAAATACAAAATCAATAGCAGAACCATGCTTACATTCATATTAGTCTTATATATGTAAGTTAGGGTTTTAAGTGCAACTAATGGCTTATTTGAATGTCTTATGAAGAAACTCTTATAAATCAATTTCTTGGCTTCAAAATCTCACTCAATATGAGTTATATGACCTTAACAGAACCCATTAAAGCTATCATATGCATAATTTAAGAAGTCTAGCATCAAGTTGGTTTTTAGGGTATAATTGAACCTTACATTTTTACCTTTTAAAATAAGGTTTATAATTCATATCTAGACCACTTAATACCTTAAAATCATTGAAAACTCTTCCTAGGTACCACTTCAACCCCTTGGCTAAATATATGTCCATAATGAGGACCTAGGGAGTTTTTCCATTTCTTTTGGGGAATTTGGCACATATGGAGGTTCCTTAACTTCTTTCTAGTTTAATTATAATTTTACATGGCTTAAAATACCTTTTTAAAGTTCCAAACTTCTTAAGGTGCATTTAAAACCCTAATTACTCTATCTTGCATCTTATGGCTCCTTAATTGATTTTCTTGATTCCATCTTAATCTCTATACTTTTAAACCCCCTTTACCATTAAGTTTTGGCTAAAAACTAATTCCTTCTAGGATCTTCACAAGCTGGCCAAACTTGTAGAGAGCAAGAGGAGCAAGGAAAGGCAAGTTTCTTATACCATGTTATATATTATTTGAAAGTGCTATGAATGAATATTATTATAGTGTAATTAGTTTCCTTTAAGGAGCTTCTTACTCAATAGATTCAACCACAAAACTCCCTCTTTTAGAAAACCAAAATTATAGAAAGAAGGATGAGAAATAGTAGAAAAACTTTTACAATAGTAACATAGGCAAAATATCTATATTTGCTTACCTTGGATAGCTTCTTTCTTCCCTTTCCTTGATTCTTCTTCGCGTTACTTGGTGGCTGGTTTGGGTAGAAGAAAGTTGGTCATGGGAGAGTGAGAGGTGGCATGGCACTTATAAGAAAGAATGGAGATAATTTATAACAATTTTAAAAATTCTTGTTATGTCCCGCAACTTCATTTCCTTTGTTTGAACTCATTTAAAATTTTTTTTTGGACCGTCTTTTTTATCATAAAATTTAGGTTCTATAGTTTATTAAGGATTCAGAATAACCTAAAATAGTTTAGTCAAAATTTAGGTCAACTAATGACCTAAATTGCATACTGAAAGGATTGTTAACTATTCTGACAGTTCCTATAGTTTTCAGAGCCTTTGAAAACCCTAATGAGTTGAATTTTGCCCTAAAACTTCTTCCTTTAAATTTTTAAAATTTTGTTTAAAATTACAATTTTTCATTGCAATTTCAATTCATTTTATTTAGCCATTTTGGCTTTAGTTTTGGGCTATTTTCCATTTCTTAACCTCATTTCTAAATATTCTAATTAGAATTTTACCCTTAAGTGGCCTCAATTCATTTTACTTTAGGCCTTCTTTCATTAACTAAGTAGATTCTAATTTCGGTTCTTTTCTTCTCATACTGCCCTTTTCTAGGCCTGTGACCCCATTTTAAGTAATTTATTCCATTCTTTAGGGATTATTTTAGTTGTTAAAATATAGAATATTACAACTCTCAGTGTGGCTTAATGATTTTTAGCTACGGCACACCTCCATAACTCACAATAACTTGCACCTTGAAGCCTCTTGACATAAAATTTCTATCCATTCTAGTTTTATGTGCTTCTAGCTCCATTTTTTCTTCTTGTGATTGCACCTTACAAAAAGAGCACAGAGTAATTAATTCACAATGCACTCAAAATTAAAGCAAAGTTTGCCATTTAAGGTGCAAAAGTTGAATATTGAGCTATTTATCCTAAGTGTGCGTATATTTCCTATAAAAGTATTATTTACCATATAATTAGATGATTAAATAGATATCTACCAAAAGAAATATGCAAAATAACATGAATAAATAAGAGTTAACACTTATCTTGGCCTTAATCAATATGTTAATGAGTAATAATTAATCATTTTTAGCGTCATGGGTGCAAGATCATCTCATATGCTGTACTAGTCATGCCTTTTTTTTTTTTTTTTTGGGTGTGATAAAGTGGTATTAGAGCTTTGGTTTTGCTATGGCCTATAGATCAAGTATTCTTTAGTAGAACTTCAATTATCATTATGAAACCTGAGCATAATCATAATTGAGCCATCACTGAAGACCTTATAAATGTTTGATCTTCTTTCCTCCTTGAGTCATTCTTTCCATGTATGTAATGTTTCATATATTTAGGCATTATATTAATTAAATGTGTCATGAATTCCTTAAGCATTTCTTGATTTTGCTTGAGTGGATTATGATATTGAAATGTTGAGTATGTTATCTTTGTGCCTTGACATAGGCAATCTATAGCTATTATTCTCATGGTGTGGATCAACTATGAATTGTTTGCCTATTTTAAGCATTTGCTATTAGAACTATAATTTGCTTTTAGAACTATAATTTGCTTTGAATGATGGTTGCAGGATGATAGATTGCATTGATTAAGGGTTGATATAAGATTATTCAAATTATGCATTAAGTCATTGCATGTATGTTATAGGATTAACAAGCTAAAAGTATGTTAAAAACGCCTTCATATGGTGCTAAGTTACTACAATTCAGCCTTATGTTTCATGCTAAGGAATATGAAATTTTAGTTCCAATTACATATAACTTACCATGTTGTTCAATCATTTAATGATGTGTTACTTTATATAAGGTACTATTCGATTATGCTGCACATTGTTTTGAATAGTACATTTAGGTTTAATGCTCTGTGTTATCTCTAATCTAGAGGTTTAATCCGTCTTATGAATAAAGCTGTAAGGATGGAACCAAAACCTTACTCGATGCTTGCTTCTTTAGTGATTTAGATTATCACTAAATTTTTCTTGCTATTCTATTGATTGTTTTCATAATTCTATCTTTGAGTTCTGGTTGGTTGGGATCTTAAGCCTATAAGAACTATTATCTACTATTTTGCCTTTTGTTATCATGATTTGACCTTAATTCTAGTTTTGAATATATGTGTAATGTATTTACATATTGTGTTAATTATAGTAATATATATATATATATATAACTCCATTTATCTTTCTTTGTTTATTTTTATTGTTGGGAATTCACCTTAATGTAAACAAAGTTTTATTTTCATATTAGATAAAGTTGTTGTCATTTTAGTCACGAGTTTGATTATATTTATTTAAAAATAATGACAATAATATATAAATATAATACATTTAGTTTGTATAATATATAAAATAATGGCTTTAATTTATATAACACTCATTCTCCTTATTAATTTGTAAGTGTTAAACTAGTAACCTTTAACCTTCATTAAAATTCCAAGATAATGTTTCTATTAAGAATTGCTAGCTTAGGGTAAAAATATGTTTTAAATTAAATTGAATATTATGTTCTCTTCCAAGTTTACAACCAAAAGAAGCTTTATATTTTCTATAACCATGAGCTTCAAGTTCTCAACATAAGACCAAATTAATTCAATGTAAGCAAGCTAGAAGAAAATTTCTATTATTCTTTAAGAAGCAAAATTTTATACATTATGAAATTCTATTATTCTATTATCATCGTCAAGCAAGTTAGAAGACATCTAGGGGTCATAGTGAAATAGGTTGTTTGAGTTGGTGGAATATGTCTTTTGTAGTTAAATTAATTATGTAATTTTATGAAATGCTTAGCTTGTGATAGTTCGAGACAACTTGCATTAAATTGATAAGCCTTTAATGTTGTTAATTAGTTGCTAGTGCTTGAGAATTATTTATGGCTTTCTACTTTTTGCTAATAGTGGTTTGTGTGGCAAATAGATTAAAGTAAGGAATATAAGTGATAAGCATTATGGATTTAGTTACAAGGAGTTTTGGAAACATCCCTAGCAAAAATTCAATGGATAAGATGATGGGAAGTATCTTACTATGCCAAAAGCATGATGAGTACATTATACTAGCTATACTTGTTTTTATAAGTATATTTGATAGAGACCAAAGTAGTATGAGATGCCAAAATTTCACCTCAATAGTTAGTTTTTGAGGGAGGATTCCACACCTTATTTAAGTGCCCATCAATTGATAAACCCATAACTATTAGGCCAAAAGTGTTAAGGGCTTTTAAGAATACAAGATGATCCAAGATTCTCCGATGGTTACTAAGGTGTCTAAAAGGGCAAAAAAGGGAAATAAAGCTTGTAACAACTTGGGTCACATGGGGTATTGGTTGGAAGAGAAAGAGAGAGAGAGAGAGAGAGAGAGAGAGAGAGAGAGAGAGAGTAGGCAGCAAGAATTTTAGTGTGAGAGGAGAGTGCTTTGGTCTCTCAAATACCAGAGTGGTTTATTCTTTTATGCATTTCTTTCTTTGTTAGCTTGTTTTACTTCATTTACTAATTGTTGTATTTTGGTCATAGCATTTTTGTTTATTGTTTTTGGTAATTCAATAACCAAGGAGCATTTTAACATTGTTTTAGTGTTAGGTTCCATTAAATTGGTATTAGAGCAATGACAATCAAGGAAAATTTAAGACTATAGAAATTTTCCATGAAGAAAATGAAAAAGTGTTTACTAGATGGAAGAAGGAGATACAAGAAAAAAGAGATAAGGGAGAAATGAGGGAAACAATTAAATAGTATTAACTAGATGGAAGACAAAGAGATAGGAAAAGAGAGACATGAAAGAAATGAGGGAAACAACTAAGCAAGCATTAGCTAGATGGAAGAGAGAGATATAGGAGGAAAAATGGAAAAGGATAATGGCCAAATGGAGAATGGAAAAACAAATGATAGAATGCAAACAAGAAGAGGTAATTAAGGAGGAGCTTACCCAAGGTTCACTGGTTTTTAATGAAGAATCAACTAAGTCAAAAGTCAAAAGTCAAGGAAGAACAACAACTACAGGTGAAGAAAGTTATAGAAGAGAATTTCGAAGAAGGTGGCTTAGTTATTGGTGTTGCTATAGCAATGGCTTGGGAGAACTACCTTATTTAAGTATCCCATTGAGTATTTCATACTACTCAATGTAAAACTTTGGCATCCTATAATATCTTAGTCTTCATCAATATCTCACTTCTTTTATTTTTGGTTATTGTTTAATTCTCATTCCTGTTGTAACAACCAGAAAAAGAAAAGAAAAAGAAAAAAGAAAGCTGAAAATTTTCGAAATCCTGAAATTTTTCTAAGTCTGCTAGCTATATCCTAGCTATAGCGAATGTACCTGTTCGCTATAGCGAGAAATGGTCTAGCTATAGCGAGAGTAGCTGTTTGCTATAGCAAAAATACTTCTAGCTATAGTGAGTGCAGGCATCCCATACCAAAAACCAGGGGGCTGCTCGCCGTAGCGCGCGCCATAGTGAAAGCGGGGGTCTGGAACTGATACGTGCTCGCCGTAGCGAAGGTTAAATCTCACTATAGCGAGGGTTAGTTCGGAAAAACATAAAAAGCAAGAATTTGACTTCTTTAAACGTCCCAACTCATTCTTTCTCTTTTATCTGACCTAAGCTTCGACCAAAGGGGAGAAAAGAGGCGTGGAAAGGGAGAGAGACCAAGAGAAGGAAGGAAGAAGAAAAGAAAAGGTAAGCAAGCTTGAGATTTTCCTCTCCTTTCTTCTTAGCATCTTGTTCTCTCTCTTTATCCTCTCTTTCTATGGTTTTGCTTGTGAAATTCGTTGGGATTTAGGCATGGGTTAGAAGAGGGAAAGTGGGAAACCACTCTTGCATTTCTTTGCTTTCCTTGAGTAGAGCTTGAGAGTGAAGAAGAGGTGGTGAAATTCTAGAGAGAGGGAGGAAGTCTGACCTAGAATGAACAAGAAACCCTTGTGTTAAGTTGAGAAATGCAAAGAACTAGGAGAAGGGCTAATAAAGTTTAAGAAGGGAAGAAGTAGGGCATTAATCTCCTAGCTTTGTGAAGGTTTATTCGCATGAGAGTAATTCCATGCTCTTGATTGTGTCTAGGCTCAAGTGAAGCACCTCCATCAAGGTGTGATTGTGAAACCAAGAAGGGAGAAAAGAAATTGAAAGGGAAGGCTTGTGTTGGCTTATAAGATAGCTCTCTACTCTTTCTTGATGCATTCTTGGATGTAATAGTCATTGTATGCTTGTGCATATACTCATTGTGTGAGACATGCCATATGTTATTGCCATGATGTATTGGTACCAATATGCTTATGTGTTGGATTGTGAGAATTGCTCGGGTGAGGTAGTGCCAAAAGTCCTTTAAGATGGGTGAGGTAGAGCCGAAAGTCCCTGAGGTTGGGTGAGACAAGGCCAAAAGTCTCATAACCAAGTGAGGCCAAGTCAAAGGTCCCTAAAATCGGGTGAGGCCATCCAAAAGTCCCTAAACTCAGGTGAGGCTAGACCAAAAGTCCCTGGAGCCCATCCTTGGCATTGATATGGTTTTCATGGCATGTACAACATGTATTGTATGAATGTGAATGGTTAGATGCTTATTTACATGCTTGACTTGTTTATATGCCTTGATTGCTTCCTTGAATGAGTGCATGAGCTACTGAGATTCCATGAATCTCACCCCTTCCCCCTCCCATCTTAACATGCTAGGTGGAGCTCAAGGAGAAGCAAGTGCACACCAAGGAGCCTAGAAGCATGTTTAGCTAGATGTTAGCTTATTTTAGTTCTTTTGATGTAAAGTGGTGCCAAAATGAATATGCACCTACTATTTTTTAGATGTAAATGTTGTAGCAAGTGTAAGTGTATAGAAATATGATGTACAAACTATGTAGAGAGCCAAAGTAATGAAAATGTGGGATTTGTCCTTTTTGTGGATTGTATGTGATAGTGCATTTTGGCCCGTAGCATAGTGATTTTGAAATGTATGATGATTTAGACCACTTGGACATGTTATATAGACTATTTTCATGCTTTAAAACTTGTCCATGAGGTGTGAGAACATGTGGGAGGCCACTTGGACCCCATTTGAACCATTTTGTGTGCCAAAACCGTCAATTTTGTGAGCTACATCAAAGTATGACCAAACGAGCTCTTCTTGCTATGCAATTTGGCATACCTCTAGAGTTTGTAGAGAGATTCTTAGGAAGCTAAAGTGGGTAATATTTGGAGGTCTAAGGAATATTTGGTGAATTGTTGAAATTGGAAAATTTTGATGGTTTGGTCATGCACTGTTACCATAGGTCCGAAAAGAAATCCATGTCATTCATAGACCAAATGGAGTCCAAATGTCATGAAATTTTATAGGCATAAACTAGACAACTATAGTGACTTATACCAAGTAGAATCACCTAAATCGGAGGTTTGTAGAGAGAGAACGAACCTCCTGAAGTTCTGTATCAGCATCAGGGAAGCCATCCGACCTCTGTTACTGTTCCATCAGTTTTCGAGGTCTAAGGCCTACTGAACTGATCTGGACTTATTTTTCTCCTCTAGTAGACATCTGTAGCTTTCCAAATTGGTATAGTTTGCCCAGATTGGATTTTTGAGGATTTAGTTATGAAGTTTCGAAGTTCATGACAGTAAGCTGCACCAGAAACAGGGATAGCCGGACCTTTGTCTCATTTTTGATATCAAACATGGTCCAAATGCTGAGATTATAGTTGGAAATTATTTTTAGTGTAAATATAACACTTAGAGCTTTCTAGAAAGTTATAGTTTGCTTGATTCTCATTTTTCTATAATTAGTTATGATTTTCCAAAGTTAGCGCCAAAAATCTGACTTTTGGGCCCATGTGAGGAATTGCATTTTTCTAGTTTTTGACTCCATACCCGTGGCTTATGGCTTGTTTTATGCTATGTATGAGTTGTATAAATTGAGTGTGAGTAGAGAATGTGCATGATGGGTTCACAGGACCCACGGGGCAGAAGATGAATGTTTGAAACTCCGTTTTATAGCATGAAAATGCCACGGTTGGTACTGGTTCTTTGGAAATCATATGGAACCAAGCCTAGAGGGAGGCTAGATAGCGTTAATATATTATGGTGTTACACCTGTGTTATAGGACAAAGTTCTCATGTATGTCATTTTTTGTACGTGACCTAATTTTAAAGGTTTCAATTCTTGAAATATTTAAGTTGTTCATGGATTTCTTTAAACCTCAAGATGTGATGAACATTGGCATTTCATTTAAAGTTTATAAATTATGAAAATACTCAAATTTCAAATACTTAAGTGAAAGCAATTTTTAAGAAGCTATTTAATATAGGACCTTAGAGCTTATAGCAGTAACTATTAGTCATGATGCACTATGATATGATATAAGATAGCATGACATAATACAAAATGATATTATATAACATGATACAATACAAAAGACATGATATGGATATGAGATGATATGATACAATATGATACGATACAAAATGATATGATTTGGATATGAGATGACCTGATATGATATACATATGAGATGACATGATACATATGAAATGATATGATACGAATATGAGTTGACATGGTACAATATCAAATGATGTGATATGATATGACAGGATATGATATGTTATTAGCCTTGGGCTCTTTATCAAACTTGGTTCAAATTAGAAGCTTCCCATAGTATTGTTGAGTAATGTCATAAAGAATATTTATTTCTGCTACTAGTTTACTTGATTTATAAACAATGGCTAAAGTCTAGACCATAAGAAATAAATTTATATTTATCTTCAATGTGCATTATATTTAAGTTATGAAAGGAAGATGAGAATTTTCTACCTATTAATAGGTTACCATAACTTTCATTCTTACGATTATTTGTTAATTTTATGTGACCACTTACCCCTCTTAACATTTTATAGGTTTTAGATTATAAAGTTGATCATAGGTTAGTCTTATAGCGTGGGTAAGATGGTGGTTATTGGTCATACCTCGCATTGGTTTATGGGTAAAATTGGTCTTTTCTTAAACATAATTAAAGATTGTAATCTAGAATAGGTCCACAATTCTATAGCCAGGATACTCCACCCTATTGTGTATTACGATCGAAGCCTTCCATATTATATTTATATTTATATTATTGTAAGAATTTCAGGATATCCTATTTGAGGGACGTCTTACCAAAATTTCAATAGGAAATTAAGAGTGAGTTAATTATATAATCAAAGGTTTTAGAATATAAAAGTGGGTTTGTAACACCAAATTGCATTAGTCTCTCAAGATCATTTATGGGCATACATGTGCTTAATTTCCTTGGAGAACAAAGAAAATCCATTAAAATAATACCATTACTTGTGTTAAGTAATGTCCAAAATTTTTGCCTCACATCTCGTGGCTCATATGAGCCCACCTATATCATTTTTTAATTAAAATATATTCATACAACTCAAAACCATCACAAAATAACACAAGAATCTCAAGCCTATAGCATTCATGCATTAAAACATAAGACTAGTATCGGGTTTTGTTGCCAGATTTCTAGTGCTAAAATTAGCAAATCATAACTAATTCTAAAAAAATTAAAATCTAGCAAACCATCACATTCTAGAAGGCTCTAGATGGTAAACTTACATTAAAAATAATCCTAAGCCATAAAGCATCATTTGGACCATGTTTGGTAATAGAGAAGTGACATAGGTCGGACCGCTTAGCGTTTCTGATACAGTTTACTGATATAAATTTCAAAATATATAACTAATTCCACAAAAATCTAATTCAAGCAAAATATACCAATTTGGAAAGCTACAAATGTTAACTAAAAGGAAAAGATAATGCCAAACCAATTCAGAAGCCGTTAGACCTTGAAAATCGATGGAAGAATAATGGAGGTCTGACTGAGCCCCTACTACTGATTTAAAATTTCAAAAATTTGGTTCTCCCTCCATAAACCTCCAATTGAGGTGCTTCTAGTTGGTATAGATCACTATGAATGTCAAGTTTCTTTTTCTAAAATTTCATAGCCATTGGACATTATTTGCCCTACGAATGATAGAGATGAAGTTTTTGACCCTATGCATAGTGCCACTGTCAAATTTATAAATTTTTGCCAACTTTGGAAATTCACCAAATATTCTCTAAAGCTCCAAATAATATGAAATTTAGCTTCACAAAAAGTTCTAGATAAGACTTATAAGCATGCCAAATTTCAGGCCAAGAAGAGCTAATTTGGATAGACTTTGCCATAGCTCACAAATATAGTCATTTTAACATCATATAAGGGTCAAAATTGGCCCAATTTGGCTTCTAGCTTTCCTAGGGACACTTGAGCATGTGGGAAAGTATAAAAATAGCCTACTAAATATATCCAAAGGGTCCAAATACCCAGACCTCACAAATTTACTCTTTCACTTAATGATATACATAATGAACATACATATGCATCCTAGCCATTCAATGTAAAAAACATGCTATTCCATTCATTTGCTTCCAATCCTCATATATACATCACATATCCATAAAATTACACATTTTCAAGAGGTTATAAATCATATACAACATAGGGATACATCATTTGACAAGGTTATGTTTACAAAACAAACAAATAGCAACTCCTTTGTCAAACTCTTTGCTTTCAGGTGTGGTGGCTCTCATTTCCTTACTCATTTGGTTTGCCTAGACATGTTAGGCAATGGGGAGGGAAGAGTGAGATTTTAGGAATTCCAATAGCCCTTCTTCCTTTCAAACATATATATTGGATGTAATTTCAAGTTTACAAATGTATTTCTCATAAAACTCGACTAATAAGCTTTCCTAAGTTATCTGTATGTTCTTAGTCTCCATCAGGGGTTTCGTGCTAGCCACCACCTATCGGCTTCTTTCTGTAGCACTTTGACTTTCCTATACATCAAACTATGTGTGAGTGTGCAAAAGTGGCAATACAAAGGCCTTCTATGCCTTATGACCTCCACTCTTAGGCTCTTGAGCTCCACCTGAATCATATGAGATGGGAGAGGGAAGGGGGTGAGATTCATGAAATTTCAATAGCTCATACACTCATTAAAGGAAGCAATCAAGATATATAAATAGGTCAAATCATGCAAACCATTCACAATTACACAACATATGATTTTCATGCCATGATATCATATCAATGCCAAGAATAAGCTCTAGGGACATTTGGTTTAGCCTCACCCAATTTTTAGGACTTTTGGATTGACCTCAATTATAGTCTTTTAGGAACTCCATCCATCTCCTCTGTCTTATATTGAGTTCTTTCTGGTCAAACAAGTATTTCAAACTCTTATAGTCACTATAAATCTCTATGGTAGCCCTATACAGATAGTGTCTCCAGATTTTAAGAGCAAACACTATAGCGGCTAACTCTAAGTCATGCGTGGGATAATTCTTCTCATGAGGTCTCAACTGCCTAGAGGCATATGCCACTACTCTACCCTGCTGCATCAACACACATCCTAACTCTTTGCCCGAGGCATCACAATAAACCACAAATGGCTCACTAGGGTCAGGGACAATCAGTACAGGGGTAGTGGTTAGACGAAGTTTCAACTCCTGGAAACTCCTCTTACATCTATCATCCCACATGAAAGTTGTATTTTTCCTAGTTAACTCCGTCAGTGGTAAGGCCATTTGAGAAAAGCCCTGAATAAATCGTCGATAGTATCCTACCAAACCTAGGAAACTTCTAACCTCGGTGATCGTTCTAGGTTTATCCCACTATAACACAACCTCAACTTTATGGGGATCAATCACGACCCTATTTCGTGAGATCACATGACCTAAGAATCTCACCTCGGTAAGCCAAAACTCACATTTACTAAGTTTAGCATACAACCTTTTCTCTCTCAAGGTCTCTAGGACTAATTTCAAATGCCTCTTGTGCTCTTTAAAGGATCTGGAGTACACTAGAATATCATCAATGAAGACCACCACAAATTGATCTAGATACGGTCTGAATACCCTGTTCATATAATCCATGAACACAGTGGGTACATTCGTCAGCCCAAATGGCATTACAAAAAACTCATAGTGCCCATATCTCATTCTAAAGGCCATCTTAGAGACGTCTTCAGTTCTCACTCTCAACTGGTGGTATCTAGATCTAAGATCTATTTTGGAAAACACAGATGCCCCAACTAGTTGATCTAGCAAATCATCGATTCTAGGGAAAGGATATTTATTCTTAATGGTAACTTTATTCAACTCTCTGTAATCAGTACACAAATGCAAGCTACCATCTTTCTTTTTCACAAATAATACCAGAGCTCCTCAAGGTGAAACACTAGGGCAGATAAACCCTTTCTCTAACAATTATTCTATCTACTTTTTCAACTCAGCAAGCTCGGCGGGAGCCAGCCACAAAAGAGCCAAATCTCATAATTTCATTGCTTTGGCTCTATACATGGTTCATACATCATTTATACATATTTCTACACTTGCTCAAGCATTTACATCTCAAAAAGAATATGTATACATAAGCATAAACATGGTTTATATGAATTGTCCAAGTGATCCAAACTAATGTATAACTCAAACTCACTATGCTACGAGCAAAATTACATTACTACAGATCATGTAGGGGACTATTTACCCCCATTTTGAACCTTTTATGGTGTCAAAATCACCAAATTTGTGAGTTCTATGAAGATATGACTAAATGAGCTCTTCTTGATATAAGATTTGGCATGCCCCTAGAACTTGTTGAGAGCTTCTTGGAAAGCTAAAGTGGGTAATATTTAGAGGTCTAGGAAATATTTGGCGAATTGTTAAAGTTTGGAAATTTTGATAGTTTGGTCAATGCGCTGTTACCATAGGTCCAAAAATGAATCTGTGTTATTCATGGACCAAACGGTGTTCAATTGTCATGAAATTTTATGGGCATAAATTAGACATCCATAATGACCTATACCAACTGGAAGTACCTTAATCAGAGGTCTGTAGAGGAAGAAATAACTTTCTGAAATTCAGTGTTAGCATCAGGGAAGCCAACGGAGCCTTGGACACTTGTCCAGCCCCAGGAACTATGTCTATAAGGAACTTTAGTTCTCTATTAGGGGGTAGGCCACTAAAGTCAAACTCCTTAGAGAAAACCTCTGAGAATTCCCTGACAATTGGGATCTCCTCTATCCCTTCCTCTACCTCAGTCTGAATAGAGAAAAAGACTAGAAACCCTTGACATCCACACTCTAAATGCCTCTCAACCTAGGCAGTAGTCACAAAGGATAACTCAACTCCTACCTTAGGTATGGTCCCACAAGTAGATAGGGAAATGGTTTGGTGTTCACAATTAAGTACCGCATTATTCACGGCCAACCAGTTTATACCAATAATCAAATCAAGATCATGGAAGGGCATACAGATCCAATCAATAATGGTATGATAATGATTAAACTGAACAGTAACATTTAAACAAGTGCAGGCATCCCATACAAAAACCAGGGAGTTCTTCACAGTAACGTACGCCGTAGTGAAAAGAGGGGTTTGGGACTAATACATGCTCGCCGTAGCGAGGGTTATTTTTCGCTATAGCGATGGTTAGTCCAGAAGAGCATGGAAAAAAAGAATTTGACTTCTTAAAGTGTCTAGATCCCTTCTTTTTCTTTAAACCAACTTAGGCTCCCTTCAAAGCAGAGAAAAAGGCTTGAGAGAGAGAAACTAAGAGAGAAGGAAGGAAGCCAAGGAAGAAAGGTAAGAACTTTTAAAGATCTTTATGCTTCTTCTTCTTGATTTTATTCTTCTCCTTCTAAGCTTCCTTTCCATGGGTTATTGAGTAAGAAAGCTATGTTTTAACCAAGAATAAGCAAGAAACTCTTGAAAGAGAGTGTGATAAGTTGAGAAATGCAAAGAAAGGAGAAGAAGAGTTAGTGAAATTCTAAGAAAAAAGAAGCCCTAGTTTCTTATATGCTTTGTAGGGTTTGCTATGAAGAACCCCCTAACTTTGTAAATAATTGTTGAGTTATGAGAGAGTAATTTCATGCTCTTTGTTGTGTCTAGGCTCAAAAGAAGCAGTGTTATTTAGTTGTGATTGTGAGACTAAGAAAGGATAAGAGAAATTGAAAGGGAAGGCTTGTATTGGCTTATAAGGCAGCTCTCTACTCTTTCTTGTTGCATTCTTGGATGTGTAATAGTCATTGTATGCTTGTGTATGTGCTTGTATTGTGAGATATGCCATTTGATGTTACCTTGATGCATTAGTACCAATATGTTTCTATTTTAGGTTGTGAAAATTGCTCAGGTGAGGTAGTGCCAAAAGTCCTTTGTGATGAGCGAGGTGGAGCCAAAAGTCCCTAAACCAAGGGTGAAGCCAATCCAAAAGTCCTAAAAATCAGGTGAGGCTAAACCAAAAGTCCGTAGAGCTTATTCTTGGCATTGATATGATATCATGGCATGAAAATCATGTGTTGTCTTGATTGCTTCCTTGAATGAGTGTATGAGCTATTGAGATTCCATGAATCTTACCCTCCTTTCCTCTCCCATCTCATATGATTTAGGTAGAGTTCAAGAGCCTAAGAGTGGAGGCCATGAGGCATAGAAGGCCTTTGTATTGCCACTTTTGCACACTCATATATAATTTGATGTATAGGAAAGCTAAAGTGTTTATGTATACATATTCTCTAAGTTTGCTAGCTATAGCGAGAAATGGTTTAGCTATAAAGAAAGTGCCTTTTCGCTATAACAAGAATGCTTCTATCTATAGTGAGTGTGGGCATTCCATACAAAAACCAAGAAGTTCCTCGCAATAGCGCGCGTCATAGCGAAAATAGGGGTCCGAGATTGATACATGCTCGCCGTAGCAAAGGTTATTCTTTGCTATAGCTTTGTGACTAATTGTTGAGTTATAAGAGAGTAATTCTATGCTCTTTGTTGTGTCTAGGCTAAAAAAAAAATAGCTCCATCTAGTTGTGATTGTGAGACTAAGAAAGGAGAAAAGAAATTGAAAGAGAAGGCTTGTATTGGCTTACAAGGTAGCTCTCAACTCTTTCTTGTTGCATTCTTGAATGTGTAATAGTCATTGTATGCTTGTGTATGTGCTTGTATTGTGAGATATGTCATTTGATGTTGCCTTGATGCATTGGTACTAATATACTTATATTTTGGATTGTGAAAATTACTCAGGTGAGGTAGTGCCAAAAGTCTTTTGTGATGGGTGAGGTGGAGCCAAAAGTAAGGGGTTCTTCATAGTAAACCTTACAAAGCATATAAGAAACTAGGGCTTCTCTCTCTCTAGAATTTCACTAACTCTTCTTCTCCTTTCTTTGCATTTCTCAACTTATCACACTCTCTTTCAAGGGTTTTTTGCTCATTTTTAGTCAGAACAGAGCTTTCTTACTCAACAACCCATGGAAAGGAAGCTTAGAAGGAGAAGAATAAAATCAAGAAGAAGAAGCATAAAGATCTTTAAAGGTTCTTACCTTTCTTCCTTAGCTTCCTTCCTTCTCTCTTAGCTTCTCTTAGTTTCCCTCTCTCTCTCAAGCCTTTTTCTCTGCTTTGGAGGAAGCCTAAGTCGGTTTAAAGGAAAAAAAAGGATTTGGACACTTTAAGAAGTCAAATTCTCTTTTTTCACACTTTTCCGAAGTTAGAACTAAAAATCTGACTTTTGGGCCCATTTGAGAAATTGCATTTTTTTTGTTTTTGGCTTCATATCCGTGGTTTATGGGTTGCTTGAGGCTACGTATGAGTTGTATGAGCAGAGTTTAAGTAGAGAATGTGATTCATGAGTTCATGGGACCCACGGGGTAAAATATGACTGATTAAACCCCAACTTAAGGTAGTAAAATATCATGATTTTAGTCATTTTCATTGGAAATCATATGAAATCAAGCCTAAAGAGAGATTAGTTGGCGTTAAGATATTATGGTGTTACAACAAATGCATGCATGGCTATCTTAAAATTCATAAACATACATAGAACATTTTTCACATTCAAGAAAGCATACTCATCATGCATTGGCTTGCCAAGACAATGGTGTAGCCTCATCCATTTTCTTTTGGGACTTTTGAACTTGCTTCACCCACTTTAAGGGACTTTTGACTAAGTCTCACTCTTTTAAAGACTTTTGGCTTTGTCTCATGTATTTTTAGGGACTTTTGGCTCCTTTTTACCCTTGCTAAGGGACCTTTGGTTTCACCACATTCAAACAAGCCAAAGCGCATTCATAAAATATCATTCAAGCACATAAATCAACCATCATGGTACCATGGCATATAAATACTTGCTAAAAATATCTTTCATAGCTTAAACATACACACACACATTCAAAGACAAGAAAACATCCTAAGATGCACGAGAAAAGAGAAAGAGAGCTACCTTGAATGTAAGACCACACTTTCTTTCTTGGAAATTCTTCCTCTCCATTGGCTAAACACTCACAAGGAGGTGGGACTTAATTCCTTTGGCCTAAATACATCAAAGGGAATCCAATTACACTCTTGGAACATTCATTAAAGCAACACACATTCTAGAAAAATTTTAGCACTCATATAGTTCAATTATGGTTCCATAAGGCATCTAATAAAGCAACTATAATAATTCTTGATCTTGGCTCTATTTTCTCCCTTAATCTATGACTCTTAGCTCCATTTAGACTACTTGGAACCATCACATAGTCAATTTGAGGAACCTAGCGATAGGTTGCTTCATTATGCTATAATACGGAACTTATAACTCCATCTCACTTTCTAGGCTTTATAAATTTTTTCTAAGGCTTCTTCTCATACTCTCCCATCATATATGATACAATTTTAAGCTTGGAAGAAATTAAAATACTCTCTAGGTGCTTCAAACCTCTTAGGGCGAGACAATGCTCTCCTTGGTACCAATGGAAGTGATTTTGTTTTCCTTAATGGGAGATGCATGTAGGAAGCTTTTTAGGGGTCTTAGGAGCTCATATAAACACTCACTTAGGCTTGGAAACTCTTGGATAAAATCAGATTTTAGGTTATGTTTAAAAACCCCTAACTTTTCTATCTTGCAATTTAATGGCTATTTCTTTGTTCTCTTTGCCCATTCTTGCTTTCTACAACCTATTTCTTAGGATTCACTCTTGGTTTAATTAAAAACTCATTGCCTCTTAGCTATCCCTATAATGGCCAAACCACACATACACAAGGACAAGAAGAAGCAAGCATGGAAAGAGATGGTTTCTACCCTGGTTCAAGCTTTTCTTGGATGCTCCTTTTTTTTTGCTTTAGTTCTCCTCTTGAAATTAAAACTTCTCCCCTATAGTTCTAGCTTAAAATAGAACCAAACACTTTAATAAATTCATAGAAAGAAAGGGGAGAATAAGGAGGTAAGTCTACTAAAGAGAAGACCAAGAAATTCTATAAAATTCATACATTTTTCTTGACTTTTTCTTCTCCCTTTTTCCCTTTTCTTGTACGTGCTTCTTGGTGAGCTCTCCCTTGTTTTGGATAGAAGCAAGGTTGGTTAAGAGAAGAGGGGAAGAGATGGATGTTTTTTCAAGAAGATTCTTCCACTTTTTACAACTTTTACATTTTACAATTTGGTCCTTATTCTTGGTTTTGTTCAATTGGGCTCATTTCAACTCCTTTTTGAAAACTGTATTTTTCATCATGAAATTAGGTTCTCTAAATTATAAATTAGCTTTGGAATTACTCAATTTGAATTTAAAACCATTTCGAACAATTTTGTCAAAATTTTGGTCAACTGACAGTCGAAATCACTCACCAGAGGGATTTCAACTATTTAGGGGTTCCCATGGTTTTCAAGGCCTTTGAGAACCTTAGAAAGTTCAAATTTCTTATTTAAAAATCCCTCCTGTGAGTTTTTCAAATTTATCAAAAATTACAAAAATACCCCTACTTTCTTTGGTAAAATTTTTGAGCTCTTTTTGCTCTAGTTTTTAGGTATCTCAAGCCTTAAAATCTCATTTTTCATTATTTAAAATTTTATTCTAATTTTATTTAGCCATATATCCTTTTATTTATAGGACTTCCTTTGAAAATCACACATTTCTGGCCCTTTTTCGGCAAACTGGATGTTACAGGGTTCACAATTAAATTGTGTAAATTCATAAATCCATTCTCATAGTGTGAAAGTATTGGTTCAATCATGCAATCAAGCTTACGGATGCAAGTCTCTACTCAAATGCTATGTCGGTCCTAGCTCCATATCTATAATGTGACACTTGCAGCTTAAAGGTTAGCATGGTTGTGTGAAAATGGAAGGAATGAGCACAAGGGATGTATTTTGACATTTGTTATGTCCAAATACATTTTTAGACTAACTAAATTTGCTTTTCATTTCTAGCTAATCAAAGTTATTAGTCTAATTAAATGTCTTTATTGACACAATAAGCTTTTTGCTTTTATTAAGGCAAAATATTCTCTTCTAGTTTCAAACTTTCAATTATTTGATGAGATGTAACATTTGGCAAAACCATATAACATGAGTTGGGATTGTTTTCAACTCTTTTGCTACTGTTGCAAACTCAATGAGCTAATGTGGCCAAAAGGGGTAAGCTTGCCTTAAATTTATGGTTGATGACATGTTAAACTCTTTAAACAAAACCTACCTTGTTGTGCATATAGATTTTTCTTTAGTTAAATTTGCCACTTTCATGATAGGTTATAACACTAGATGCTAATATTATAATTTCATATTTAAATCACTATCACATATATAACTCATGCTAGTTATTATTTTGAAATTCTCCCTTTCACTACTATTTCTTTGTTTTGTACAATTGTAACTATATAAATGTAAGTATCATTGTATTTGTCACTAGCTATCACATAAAATGTAATGACCAATATAAATTTCAAATGCTTGTAAATATCATGCTTAAGATCATTAATTACTCTTAGATGCGTTGTTTAGATAGTGAGATTTTTTATAATTACAAATAAAAGTGACTTTATTATTTAGTTAGAAAAGATTTATCATAATCAATCTCAAAAGTTTGATTTTTTAATTTTAAGATATATGAAATAATTGTTCCTATTAAAAAGGTCATCAAATATGAAGTTGGAATGATTCAAGATCCAACTAAATAACTAACATAAGTGTAAGTACTAGAAATGTCACTATTGCACCAATTATAAAAAGTTACTATTTATGTCAATTATAATTAGGTCTTTACTTACATCGATATTTTTTATAGGACCAAAACTAGACATTGATGTACTTAGCCCACGCTTGTAATCTAACCACCTGTTAAACAATAACAATTAAATTAAACTACCTTTCTTTTTTTCTTTTTCTTTTTTTCCTTTTTTAGAGTTTTGTTGCCTCTATATACATAAAAATATAATAGATGAATTATCATTAGATGAAAAATCATTTACAAATTTTTATTTTCAATCACAATAAGTATATAAATCCAACCATTTAAATTATTAACTAATTGAGTGGATTTAAAAAAAGCAGCCAAAATGTTAATTTAGTCCCTTAATCAAAATCACTTTAAAAATTCTTCAAATTTTTAAAGCATTTTGTAGTCCTTCCATCCACTTCTGTTATCATTCATTATTAACTAGCTATGTGGCATTCCATATGGCTATCCATAGGACTGCTACTTCCATTCATAACAAATTCTGATAATAATTATAGTAACCTATCAATATCTTCCTTAGGCTAATCAATATAAGAGGATTACCACTTAGACATATAATAGATGTTATATGTTGATTCAGTAGAATAAAATGGAGTCATATAAAATGAAATGTAACAAAGAGAAAGGGAGATAAAGAGAAAGAAAGATTTAGTGAAGGAGAGAATTGATTGATTAATGAGGAAGGTATTATAGTACATTGTACATGGAAGTATTCTGTTGCAATATAACAGAATGTTAACTAATATACAAATAGCTTTAAATACCCTTCCTTAATTCCATTGTGCCCTTTCAAACTAAAGAATCCCTTGTCTAGGTTGTTCAGTTTGTCTATGAAGTTAGAGAACACATGCTTGGATAGTGGTTTAGTAAAGCCATCAACAAGTTGTTAAGCGGAAGGTCAATGAACAACATTGATTTCTTTAGCTATCACTTTCTCATGAACAAAATAAAGGTCAAGCTCTATATGTTTAGTGCATGAAAGTAAAATTGGATTAGTAGTGAGTAGAATTACATTTAGATTGTCACAATGTATTGTTGGAAGTTGAGAGATGGTAATGTTGAGCTTACAAAGAAGAGAATTTAGCTATATTAATTTTGCAACAACACTAGCCATACTTCTATATCTAGCCTTAGTATTGTTGTGGCACATTATGAACACCGTATTTTGTTCGAGCATGCTCCAAAAATAATGATAAAATTAAACTAATAAAAAATAAAAAAACAAAAAAAAGAAGGTGAAAAATGAAAAATAAAAATTTAAAGAAAACCAAGAAAAAGGTTGGAAAATGAAAAATAAAGATTTGAAGAACCAAGCAAAAAAAATTGGAAAATAAAAAATAAAAAAGAAATCAAATAAGAAGATCATAAAAATAAAAAAGAGAGAGAAAATCATTAAAAAATCATTTAAAAAAAATAAAAGAGAGGAGAAAAAAAAAAAGTAAAGATGATAATAATTTCTACTTTTTTACTCATCACTAAAAAAAAGGAAAACAAAAAATAGAAAAGAATAGAAAAAAAGCCAAAAAAAAAAAAAAGAAGAAGAAAAAAGACAAGGATACAGGCCTAAATTCTAAAGCCCAAATCCCAATTTGCCCTACTTGAAAGCTACCCAAGTCCTTGGTCTAATACCCAAAATAATCAAAAGCCCAAACTACAAAGAATAAAAAAAATGAAAAACAAAATGAAAAAAGAGAAAAAAGAAAAGAAATAGAAGAGAAAAATCAAATCCATTAAAAAAATCAATCAATTAATTAAAAAAAACAACAACAAAGAAAAAAAGAGAAGGGCCCATCAATAAATTCTCACACCCGTATTCAAACCCATATTGGTAGGAGCCAAATATAACTGAAAAATAAAGAACAAACAAAAGAGCCTATTAGGAAAAATAGCAGAAGTCCAATCCCTATAGAAAATTTAAAAAAAAAATACACAAATTGTCATACCATATACTTTCAACCATTATAATCTCCCATTCATAGGGATTTACACATATTCTTAGAGAATAGGTCAAGAAAATTACCATTTAAATGCACTTTTATTGCATACATCGAGATCAAAATTTACAAATTTGCGTTATATGGGTCTCATGGATTACCCAACAACATTCCTTAGTCATTTAGCATTGGTACAAATCATAAACAACTCAAATTATCAAGTAAGCCAAGGTTCTCAAATCAAAAACCTAAAAAACCCCTTCATGCATCATGGATTGTACAGTGGCAAATTTAAGGAAAACTTTGAAAATTCATAACTAAATGTAGAAAAATACAAATCTATCATGCCATAGCTTTTTAGAAAGCTCTGAGTGTTAGCTTTATGCTAAAAATAATTTCAAGTCATGAACATAGTATTGGGACTACTTTTGACAATGAAAAAGACACAAAGGTCTAACTGCCTACTGATGCTAATACAAGTTTCTAATATGAACTTCAAAAATGTCCAATTAATTCCACAAAAATCTAATCCATGCAAATAACACTAATATGGAAAACTATGGATGTTAGATATAGGAGAAAAATCATTCCAGACCATTCTAGGTTTGTTTAGACCATGAGAACCAATCAAACAATGATTCGGGTCTGACTGTGCACCTGATACTGGATAGCCACTTCAAAAATTCATATATCCCTCTTTAGACATCCAAATAGGGTGCTTACAATTGGCACAAGTCACTAGAGTCTAGTTTCTACCTATAAAACTTTATAACAATTGGACATTGTTTGTCCCATGTTTGACACAGATTCATTTTTGGACCAAAGCTATAGTAGTATAGTGACTAAATCCAAAAAAATTTTTAACTTCAAAAATTCACCAAATATTTTATATACTTCCAAATATTAACCACTTTAGTTTGTCAAAATGCTCTCAATATGACCTAGATGCATGCCAAGTTTTAGACCAAGAAGTGCTCATTTGAATAGATTTTGATATAAGGTTGCATATTAGCCATTTTTGGCCTCTAAAAGGGTCATAATGATTTTACATTAACTTCTAAGACTCCCAAGGCCACTTGAGCATGTGGGAAAGCACAAGGACAGACCTTTAAACATGTCCAAAGGGTCCATTAACCCAGATTTCACAAATTCATTCTCCCACTCCAAGCTATATACAAGAACATACATGATCCACTCTTGCCATTCAATGCCATAAACTTGCTATTTCATTCAAGTGGTACTAATTTTCACATATACATCAAGTATTCGTATAATTACATATGTTCCAAGAGTATTACCTAACATACAGCATAATAATACATCTTAAGCCATCACACTAGTTACAAAGTGGACAATTATCACACTCCTATGTCAATTTCCCTCCTCCAAACTTGTTGGCTCCCATTCTTTGATTCATTTGATCCACCTAGATATATAAGGCAATGGGGAGGGAAGAGTGAGATTCTAAAAATCCTAATAGCTCTTCTTCCTTTCAAACACATAATGTGGATGCAAATTCAAGTCTAAAAGTGCATGCAAGGCTTTCTTGAAAATCATGATCATGCATAAAGCATTTCTTTCATTCAAGAACACATATTCCTCATATATAAGCTTACTAAGACAATGGTTACTCAAGCAAGCCAAGACCATATATAAAAGCATCTTACAAACACATAAACATAACAACATGGTACCATGGTATTTAAATACTTGCTGGAAACATATTTCATGGTTTAAACATATGCACACACATTTAAAGACAAGAAAACATCCACACATGCATGAGAGAAAGGAGTGAGAGCTACCTTGCATACATGAACACACTTTTACTCTTAGAACTGGTTCCTCTCCCTTGGCTAAACACCCACAAGTAGGTGAAACTTGCTTCCTTTGGCCTAAACACATCATATGGAAGCCAATTATACTCTTGGAACATTTAATAAAGCCACACACACACTAGAATGACTTATGCACTCATATGGTTTTATTATAGTTCTATAAGGCACCTAATGAAGCAACCTTGGGAGTTTATAATCTTAGCTCCATTCTCTCCCTTAATCTATGACTCTTAACTCCATTTAGACTCCTTAGAATTATCACACATTTATTTTAAGGAGTCTAGTTAGGTGTTGCTTCATCATGTTACAATATGGAACCTATAGCTCCATCTCATTATCCATGACTTCTAAATTTTTTCTAAGGGTTTGTCCCACCTTCTACCATCATAAAAAGTCCCAAACCAAGGCTAAAACAAATTAAAATAGCCCTTAGCTTAATGGTTCTATCTTGGCTGAATTGATGGAGGGAGGAAGAGTCTATGGGCTTTTCTATTTTTCCTTGATGGGAGGGATACTTGGAAGGCTTCCTAGAGATCTTAGGAGCTTAAATAAACACTCACACATGTAAGGAAATTTAAGAATCAAAACAGCTTTTACAAAGTGTTCAAGAACTTTACACTTTTTTAACTTGAATTTCATTATATTTCCTTGCAATTTCTTTACATTTCTCAAGTTCCCATAGCCTAAATCAATGAATTCCCATTAGCTCTTGGATAGAAACTCCTCCCCCTTGAATGCTCTATTCTTGACCGAGACTTACATGAACCAAACAAAGGAAGAAGAGTGCATGAAACTAAGATTCATACCTTAGGTTTTTGTCTCCTTCAAAGGCTTTCTCACTTGGCTTGAGCTTATCTTTGGAACTCCACTCTTTTCCCTCTGAATCCAATCCAAAATAGACCCAATTCATCCATCACAACCATGGAAAGAGAGAGCAAGGAGAGGAGAACAAGGTTTCTAAAAGGAAGACCATGAAAAATCTTAAAATTTCATACCTTTCCTTAGCTTCTTTCTTCCTCTTTGGAGCTTCTCTTAGTGCATCTCACTCCTTTTGTCTCACACTCTATTTTAGGTAGCAAGAAGGTCTGTTAATCAGAGGCTAAAAGAAATGTGCTTTAAGAAGGTGAGGAGTTCACTTTATGCACTTTTCTCTTTTGCATGTTAGTCCCTATTCTTTGTTCTTATTATTTTGGCTCAAATTAACTCCTTTTTGAAATCCATCTTTTCCATCACATTCTTTAAACTCTTAATCATAAGAATTGCTTTTGGAATCACTCAAAAAGGATTTCAAACCATTTCAAACCATTCGATCAAAATTTTAGTCAATTGACGATTGAAATCGCTCACCGGAGGAGTTTCAACTATTCTAAGGATCCCATGATTTTCAGGGCCTCTGAGAACCCCAGAAAGCTCAAATTTTTTATTTAAAAAAGCCATCCTGTGAGTTATCCAAATTTTTCAAAAATGACAAAAATACCCCTACTTTCTTCGACAAATTTTCTGAGCTCTTCTGGTTCTGATTTTTATGCATCTTAAACCTTAAATCCTCATTTTTTAATATTTAAAATTTTATCATAATTTTAGTTGGTCATAAATCTTTCTATTTCGGAGACTTCCTTTTATATCTGGCTTATTTTTTACATTTACAGAGAAATCGAATATCGCATTTTTCATGTGTTATGGAGGGGTTAGATGTTACACAAACAACAACAAAAAATAAAAAACAAAAAAACAAAAAAGAAGCAAAAAAAGAAAACCTAGTTGTGTTGGTCCCCTTTCTGGCTTTCTTTCTTTCTCAGCCTCATACTCACGCACGCCTACTCCATGCATAAGGTGACCCATTAGTGGTATGACTTAACAGCAATAGAAAAGGGAGAACACACACAGAGGCATGAAAGTAGCACGCACAGTGGGGCACAACACATTTTGGTACGAAAGGGAGAGGAGGCAAGGTTCAAAAAGGGGGATTTGACAGGATTTGAGAAGGAGGAAATGGGGGAGCATAGGGAAAAAGAGAGGAAGAGGGGTTTGTGATAAACAAAAAGAAGGCCGAAGGGAAAAGAGGAGGTCAAAAATCAAAGGAAGGAATGGAGAGTAGGTGAGAAATTAGAGATTTACCAATTGAACAGAGGGAACCCAAGGCTAAGAAATAAAAAGGAACAGAGAGAGGTGACTCAAAAGAGAGGGAAATTAAGATTGAGAGAAAAGGAAGGGGCTTTCAGAATTGTTTTCTAGACTAAAGAGACTGAGAGATTTAAGGGTTTATGAGTGGGAGATTTGAGGGGTTCCTTTTGAGTCTGAGGAATTTAAGAATGAAGAGCTATAATAGAAAAACACCGAGGGAGAAATTGAGAGGGGAGGAAGAAAAAATAAGAGGCGCATTTTTTTGAGTGTTTGGTTATATGGAAAGGGATTTTAGAAGAGGCTCTGATCATTGGTTTTTGGGAGAGGAAGAGTAATTCCTAGCAGCTTAGATTTAGCTGATAGCTTCTGTGACCAATCTGAATGAGCAAGCCTAAAAGGGTATGGCTATTTTTTTTTCCTTCTCTTTTCTCTATTGAGGTTAATAAATCATGAATTTATTTCAGTAGCTTAACTTTCAGGATTTGAATTGCCATTTCAATTAATTCGAGTTTGTTCTTGAGATTTACATTAGTTTTGGAGAAGTTTATTCTTTAGCCAGATTGCTGGTTTTACTCTAATGGGATCTTGTCTTTAACGCTATAGCTATATGTTCCACTTTGGTTGAGTTTGGTGTAAAATCTTATATTTTGTACATTTCTTAAAAATGCCTAACACATGTTTGATAAAATGCTTGAGTGAGGTCCAGTAGATTACTTAAGTGTTTGATTGTAAAATTTCGATATAGGATGCAGAGGTTGCCTTGGTTCTGTCATGCTTTATTTTATAAATTAGGGGTTGCCTCGTTAATACTATATGGCTTAAAATCTTACTACATATCAATTTTGATTGTCTACCTATATCATCTTGACCATTTGTACCCAGGATCCTACTGCTTTAGTTTAAATTCGAATTATTGATACGATGGAATTCTATAATTATAATCATGGGAAAGGAATAATGAGGTTCATGATATGTTAAATGAGTCTGTAAATGGCATTAAGATGTTTCACTTTGCAATGCTTTTGCTGGCATGTTTTCTTGTTATATTGCTTGTTTGATGACTCAGACACGTTGATGGAACAAATGATGGAGAGCTCGATGTCACGATCTTAGAACTTTTTCTCTCAATCCTCAACTGTGTCAGCCTTAGCTTGATCAACTCCCTTGATCTTGGCTAAATCAGCCGAACCCTTAAGTAGGCAAGATGAGTAAATAAGGAAAGCTAGAGAGAGAACTTGAAGGAAACACTTATATTGTATAATTTCTGGATTGGTTACAAATGAGGAAGGTGGAGGTATTTGTAGGCCTCCCCTAAGTTTTAGAAATTTCCTACCTCTTTAATGGACGGTTGAAATCAATTACATCTAACGGTTCCTATTGTTTTCTAGAATATTCTTTAAGATATTTACAAGAGATATTTACATACACAATTCTAGAATTTTCTTGTTCTTAATGCTTCTTTGAGGTTCGAGAGTAATCTGGACTTCTCTGGAACATTTTGGAACATTCCAGAAGTTTCTAAACACTTTAAAACCTCCTCCGGGTTGCTTCTTCTGAATGCATCGTGACACTCTCTCCCACCTATTCTGGTGACATCCTCATCACTGATTCATCTTTATACCAGCATAGGTGGTCTTCAAACTACCAAAGATCTTATTGTACTTCCCATAAGGCTTCGCTCTCTGGTAGTCCTTTTCATTTAATCAAGTATTGGGTACTTAGGGGTACCTCTCTCCTATAAACAACTCGATGGCCGAGGATGTCCTCAACTTGGCGATCATAGGACTTAATCATCACTGGTGGAACTTGTGTGGACACTCCTCGATCAGGATCATCCTTGTCTTCATGGAAGGGTTTGAGCATGCTAACATGGAAGATAGGATAGATCTTTAAGTCAGGTGGAAGGTCCACTTTATAAGAGACCTTCCCTACTTTCTTGGTCACTTTGTAGGAACCCTCATATTTCCAAATAAGGCCCTTATAAACTTTTCTGAAAGCTTTAAATTGTTGTGGGAGAAGTTTCACCATTGCTTGATTTCCCACTTGAAATTCCTTTGCGTGCCTCTTCTTATCAACGAACTTTTTCATCCTCTTAGCTGCCTTGATAAGGAAAGATCTTCTCACATCAACTTGTTCTTGCCAAGACTTGGCCATGTGGAATGCTCTAGGACTCTTCGCTTTATAAGTTGAGGCGAGTGCATGAGGAGTGAGTGGTTGTTGTCCCAGCACTACTTCAAATGGACTTTTCCCAGTTGACTCGCTCCTCTGTAAGTTGTAGGAGAACTGGGCCACATTTAGCAACTTTGCCCAGCCTTTTTGATTGGCACTCACAAAGTGCCTTAAGTAGCACTCCAACAAGGCATTCATCCTTTCCGTTTACTAATCTGTCTATAGGCGAAAGCTTGTTGAAAAGTGTAGCTCTGTCCCTAATAACTTGAACAACTCAGTCCACAGCTTCCCAGTGAACTGAGGATCCCTATCACTTATGATGGTTTTTGGAAGCCCTCAATACTTCACCACATTCTTGAAGAATAATCGAGCCACCTCTTCTGCTGTATAATCTGTTATACCAGGTATGAATGTAACATACTTAGAGAATCAATCCACTGCCACCATGATGGATCCAAACCCCTCGGATTTTGGCACAGCTGATATAAAGTCTATAGAGACATTCTCCCAAGGTTGATTTGGCATGGGTAAGGGCTCCAACAACCCTCCAGGTAACTGATTATCAACCTTTGTCTTGTTAGCAAACAAGACAAGTCTTAACATAAAGCTCCACATCATCCTTCATGTGTGTCCAGAAATAAGTTGCCTCTAATAATGCCAAGGTTTGCCTTTGCCCAGGGTGGCCAGTCCACTTGAAGTCATGACACTTCTTAATTAACTCTTTCCTCAAGTTGGCCCACTTAGGGACAAAGATCCATCGTCCTATAGTATAGAGAAGACTATCTTCAACCCAAAATCTTTTAGTCTTCCCTTCCTTAGCTAGCTCCACCAATTATTGGGCCAATGGGTCTTAAGTTATACCCTTCTTAATCTTGGTCATCAGGTCTCCCTCCACCTGACTTAGGGTAGCAAACTCGGCCTTCTAGCTGAGCGCATAAGCTACTACATTGGATGTTCTTGGCTTGTACTCTTGGCTTGGCCAAGAAGTCTGCCAATGTAGGGGTAATCAAACTCGTTGCCACATTATCAGTCTTGATCATAAACTTAGCTCCAAGCAAGTAATGCCTCCAAGTACGCAAGCAATGCACCACTGTGATCATCTCTTTCTCTTGTACAGTATAAGTCCTTTTTGTACCATTAAGCTTGCGACTTTCATAGGCGATCGGATGCCTCTCTTGCATAAGAACCCCTTCTATTGCAAAGTCATATGCATCCATGTACACCTCAAATGGCTTTGAGAAATTTGGGAGAGCTAACACCAGTTCCTCTATCATGGCCACCTTCAGATCTTCAAAGGCCTTTTGACACTCCCTTGTCCAGGCCCCCAATCTATTCTTCTTCAACAACTTTGTAAGAGAGGCTGCTTTTGTAGAGTAGCCCTTGATAAACTGCCGATAGTAATTCACCAACCCAAGGAATGATCTCAACTCTAGTACTCGGGTCGGTGGCTCCCACTCCTTGATAGCTTGCACTTTCCTCTCGTCCATACGTAGGGTCCTTTGAAAGATGACATGTCCTAAGAAGTGCACTTCCTCTTTTGCAAAAGAGCATTTTTCTTTTTTCGCATAAAGTTTATTTTCTCGCAAGGTCTTGAACACAGCTCGTAGGTGATCAGTGTGCTCCTCCAATGTGCTATTATAGATGACAATGTCATCCAAGTAAACCACTATGAACTGGTCTAAGTATGGATGAAAGATTTTATTCATTAACGTGCAGAATGTGGCCGGTGCATTGGTTAGACCAAATGGTATTACCAACCACTTAAAAGACCCATAACGTGTTACACACGTGGTCTTAAGCTCATCTCCTTCGGCAATCTGAACTTGATGATACCCAGACCTTAAGTCTAGCTTTGAGAAATATCTCGCTTTGCCCAATCGATTAAATAAATTAGCTATCAAAGGAATATGGTACTTGTTCTTGATAGTTCCCTTATTGAGAGCTCGGTAGTCGATGCACCATCGTAATAATCCATCTTGCTTCTTCTAGAACAAGACCGATGCTCTATAAGGTGCCTTGAAGGGTTGAATATGCCCAACATTAATTAACTCCTTCAACTATTTTCTCAACTCCTCCAATTTCAGCAGTGCCATCCTATATGGTGCCAAGGCGGGTGGCCTTGTCCCTGGCTCTAATTCTATCTTATGATCCATCTCCCAGCGAGGAGAGAGCTTCCCAGGTAGCTTAGGCGGTATCACATCTTGGTTGTCCTCTGAGACATGCTCAATGACTAGAGGAATATCTTCACTTGGCTTATCCCTAGGATCCACCTCCCTTAGAGTAGCCAAGTAGGTAACTTCTCCTCTTTTGAAGCCCTTCTTTACTTGCATGGCAGACAAGTGAGGCCTACTACTACCCCTTGAAGCGGGCACCATGCAAGTAACTCCTTTTTCTAAAATGCAAATGAAATCATAGTAAGGCATGGGGCAGACATTTACTTTCCTCAAGAACTCTATGCCAAGCACCACTTTGAAGTCATTCATGGGGACAACTGAGAAATCCACCTTGCCACACCAACTCCCAAGGTGTAGCTTAACTCTACGCACTATACCACAAAGTTGTGTTGGAGAAGAGTTGATAGCTTTCAACCATCCTCCTCCTTACGCCACATTGAGACTAACCCTCTTGGCCTCTTTTGGTGTGATGAAGTTATAGGTTGCCTCAGTGTTAAGCATTATGTTGACTGGCCTCCCATTCAACTTTGCCTCCACATAGAGTAGCCCCTCACCCTTAGGGACTTTAGGAGCAGGCTTGGCCTTCAAGGCATTAAAGAATGGGAGTGACCCCATTCCTGCCTTCTCCTCTTCTTCTTCTTGAGCTTCTTGCTCCTCAACCATGGCTGCTAGTGTCCCCAACTTAGGACAATCCTTCATTCTATGAGGTCTTTTGCACATAAAGCACCCAATCGAACTACTAAGTTCTTCTTTTGTTGATTATCAAATTGTTTCTTTTAAGGCAGCTTGCCGTCACCACTCTTATTCACCATCTTGCCCTTATCTCCCCCACCTTTTCCTTGGTTAGGTTTGGAAGACTTGGGCTTAGAGGTGTCATCTTTCTCCTTATGGTATTCTGTGAGGCTCTCAGCTACGGCAATGGTCTCGTCCACATCTTTCACACCACAACATTGCAACTAATGCTTGGCCCAATTTTGAAGGCCATCAATGAAGTAGAAGAGTAAATCTTCTCCACTCAAGTTAGGAATTTGTAATCTGAGTGTTGTGAATTCACGAACATACTTAGAGATAGTGGTTTTATGTTTAAGCTCCTTCAGCTTCTTATGCGCCTCATATACCACATTCTCCAGGTAGAATTGCTTCTTCAATTCTTTCTTAAACTCTTCTCATGACTAATGGTGCAAATGCCCTTCTCGATGTCGACATGCTTTCTTCGCCACCACAACATGGCATTGTCAGTGAGAAACAAAGAAGCAGTACATACCTTGGCTTGGTCATTGTTCAACCCCAAGCCTTCAGCATAATGCTCCATTTGCCATAAGAAGTTTTCCACTTCTTTGGTGTCTCGTACGCCCTTGAACTCCTTGGGCTTGGGAAGATCTAACCTTACTTCCTTTAGTCTACTGGTATTAGCCACCAATGGATTTCTCCCTTGGCTTTCTAATGAAGCCTTAAGAGAATTTAATTGATGTTGTATAGCAGTGATAGCATCCATCACCACTCCTTCCAGTAATCGCATGGATTTAGCACGTTGCTCCTCTGAGTTGTGCAAGGCATCCACACTTATCTTCAGACTCTCAAGTTCTCCCAGAGAATAAGCCTCGAGAGTACTTAAGTCACCCTCAACTTTCTCCACTTTAAAAGTCATCTCCAGCATGGCATCCTCTAATGCAGAAACTTTCATAGACAAGGTAACAAAGTCCTTCACACGTACCTTACTAGTGCCTCGCCCTTTCTTGCCTCCCTCGTGTGGTGGTTGGGACTCCCTTCCCCGTCCTTCCACATAGATGGCAACTTTCTCGGTTATGCTAGACATCCTTGCCTACAAATATTGGCTCCCTCGAACCAACGGTAGAACTAAGTTCCTTCGAACCAAAGCTCTGATGCCACATTGTCACAGTCTTAGAACTTTTTCTCCTAATCCTCAACTATGTCGGCTTTAGCTTGATCTTGGCTAAGTCAGCCGAACCCTCAAGTAGGCAAGATGAGTAAATAAGGAAAGCTAGAGAGAGAACTTGAAGGAAACACTTGTATTGCACAATTTCTAGATTGGTTACAAATGAGGAAGGTGGAGGTATTTATAAGCCTCCCCCAAGTTCTAGAACTTTCCCACCTTGTTAATGAACGGTTGGGATCAATTATATCTAACAATTCCTATTGTTTGCTAGAATCTTCTCTAAGATATTTACAAGAGATATTTACATACACAATTCTAGAATTTTCTTGTTCTTAATGCTTCTTTGAGGTTCGAGAGTAATTTGGACTTCTCTAGAACATTTTGGAACATTCTGGAAGTTTCTAGACTTTCTAAAACCTCCTCCAGGTTGCTCCTTCTGAATGCATCGTGACACCGAGCTCATAAGGCACATGGAACGACCCTTTTGATTACATCAGGAGAAGGAAAGAATGGAGAGCAATTGGATTGTAACTTGTATGATTTCTTTTTTTTCTAACCAATTTTTGTAAATATACATAAATGTGACATCTTGAATCATGGCTGAACACCCAGCACCCACTCTCACAAATCATTATTTGTTTGCAAATATTTTTTATTTTGTTACTTATTCTATTTTAGAATAGTCGTGGGAGATTTTATATCTCCTTTGGCATATAAGGTTAACTGGAGTACTATATGTGACAACAAAGTCTCCTTGGTGCCCATTGGTCTTTTTTTATTTGCAAGTTTTGGGTTCTAATGGCCTTATCCAATTAATTTTGTTTTAAAAAAATTCAAGAAAAAAGGAAAATATGCTTAAAAAAATAAAATATGATTCAAAAAAGAATTGAAAAAGAAAGAAAGAAAGATTTTAGAAAATCAAATGAGGTTCCTAAGAATATATATATAGTTTTTTGAGGAAAATAAAGTATGTTTTTAAGATTAAAAACAAAAGAAACAAAAATCTTTTTCGACAAAAAGTTACTAATCTTGAAATCCTTTTTCCTTTCCTTTCTTAAAGGTTCTTCTCTAAAAATAAAAATAAAAATAGTATTTTAAAATTTTGAATTTAATTGTTCCTTTTAGAGTATCTCTTTTGAAAAAAAATAATAAAATCAAAAAAGAGTTTTACAAAAGAAGCCAAGAAAAAAAGAAAAAGGAAAAACCAAACAAAAGACATGCAGAACAAAAACAACACCAACCACCAACAAACAAAAATAATAAAAATGAAAAGAAAAAGGTATATTCCAAATGTAGAAGAGCATTCAAAGGTTTATAATCCCTTTTTACAAGAGTTCCTAAGAAATCAAGTTCAATTTTAGGGATTTGTATTCTTAAAAATCAAGAATAGCATTTTAAAATCTAAAATTAGGTATTCCTTTTGAAGTATTTCTTTATAAAAAAGAAAAAGAAAACAAAAGACAAAAGAAAAAGAAGAAAACACAAAAAAAGAACAAAAGAAAAATAATAATAAAAATTGATCAAAACATAAGCAAAACAAAAAGGGATTCCAAAAAAAAATAACAAAAGAAAAAAATAAAAAAATGGAATGTAAACAAAAAAAGATTGAAAATGTAAGAAAAGTAAAATTAACTCTACTTTTAGCAAAATAAAATATATTAACCAATTTTAAATTTATTTGGTTAAAGGAAAAGTAACTTTTTGTCTTTTTAACCAAAAAAAAAAGGGGGCATACACACACACACAAACAAACAAAAAAAGAGAAAAAATTTAAAATGTAAAAACAGAAAAAAAAAAAAGAGAGAAGAAAAACAAAGAACAAAAAAAAAAGAGAAAAAACAGAATAAAAATGTGAAATTAATTTAGTTTTTTTTTTACAAATTAAAACTCATCAACCAATTTTAAAGTTGTCTTATTTGCAAAAATTAACGTTACTTTTATTATCTTTTCACAAAAACCAAACAAATAAAATAAACAAATAAAAAATACAACAAAGCAAAAAAATAAAACAAAAGTCAAAATAATTTTTTTTTAAAAAAAAGAAATAATAGCAAAAAAATAAAACAAAAGTCAAAATAAATTTTTTTTAAAAAAAAGAAATAATACAAAAAAAGTTAAAAAAACACAAAAATCAAAATAGAAATTTTTTTTTAAAAAAAGAAAAGAGATAAAATCCTTTTCAATGTCATCAAAAAAAAAAAAGTAAAATAGAAAACAAAAGCAAAAAATATATATTTGAAAAAAAAATTCTTTTACTTAAGTAAAAATGTCACTTCAAGAATCAAAATCAAAATTCCAAAAATAAGAAAAAAATAGTGGAAAAGAAAAGAAGATAGTAAAATTAATTTTACCTTTTGTGAATTAAAACATATTAATCAATTTCCAAGCCATTTTATTTGCAAAAGTTAAAGTTATTTTTATTAACTTTTCATTAAAAAAATAAAAAATGAAAAAAAATAAAAAGAAAAGAGTAAAAATGTAAAATTAATTTAATTTTTGTAAATTAAAACTTATCCACCAATTTCAAAGCTATTTTAGTTGCAAAAATTAAAGTGATTTTTTTACTATCTTTTTCTTTTCATTAAAAAACAAAACAAAATAAAACAAATATTAACCAAACACAATTTTTGTTCGAATTATGTGGACTTTGATCCCTTCTGAAGGATACATAAACTCTAGGCTTTCATCCTATGTTAAGTCCATTCTTGTAAATAAACATCTTGTTTCAATTTTTATTTCCTTTTTTTTTTTGCTCTTAATTTTATTTTATTAATTTTTTTTACCTTTAATTTTATTTCCCTAAGTTCTTTTTTTCTTATTTTGCATGTGATTTATTAGAAAAAAATTAAAATAGAATCAAAGCCATATTAATTTTGCATAACTGAATTAGGGTAACCGTTCTTAGTGACAAGTGTTGTCCGATGCCTAACACCCTCTTCACTTACAACTGACTCCCGAACTCGTATATGATTTGCAGACCATTTTTCATTTTTCAAATAAAATGATTTTTCCAAAGTTTTACCTATTAAAATTAAAACTTTAGTGGTAACTCTACACTTTAACTATTTGATTTCGTTTTTTATTTTTTATTTATAATCAAATTATTTGAAAATTCTTCTTTTAAAGCCGTCACGCGATCGTATTTTCAGGTGTGATAGTTTTGTGACTCCACTAAGGATAGTTAAAGAGTCAAGCTCAATTTAAGTTAGTTGTACAAAATATTATATCCTTTCTTTTATTTTGATTCTCCCTTTGTTTATTGTTTACCTCACATGACTAAAGTAGATAACATGCCATTTGCCTCACATAACCAAGGTAGATAAAATGCCATTTACATGCTTGCTTCATCTATTTTATTTCATTGATTGTATATTTAACATGTATTAGGATATATAACTTGTGGAATAAAACCTTAACATAGATGACCATATTTGTATATATTTTTACTTCTTTTACTTATATCTATATATACTTCTCTACCTTTTGTTCTAGCAATTTACCTAATAGATGAGGATTAGGTAGTCCATAGAATGAGAAGGCAAATACTCTCCTCACACATGTCATTAAGACACAACTACCTCACACACGTTATGGGCCCTATACCCAGGTCTTAGTGCACCATAAGTTAGTAAAGGTTTATATTGATTTCCCTGTGAAGTCTTGTACTTCCTAAGGCTATCATGAAGATCCTACCTAAATTGTACTTTGTTATATATGTTTGATCTGTGTAGGATCTATTTCCTCTCAAGGTCAAGTTTATATAGTAAGATCCTTACCTCATAGTGGAGGTAATCTAGGGGCCAATAATTTTAGGAGCCATAGACCTACCTTGGAAACTTGCACTGATAGTTAAGTTATAGATGCTTCTCCAATAGTTAGAGCCAAACTTTTTCAAACTAGTGATCTTAACCTAAGGTCTACCTATAATAGGACAAAGGAGGGCATTTTTAACCATTTCCTCATCACATTCATGCATTCAATAAAACCTATAGGGAAAGTGACATACAGTCGTTATTTATTGGAGTAATTAATGAGATGTTATTGCACAGTTAGACATATATTAACTATGATAAATGTATATGTTAATTAAGCCAACCTTCACCTAGTGGGTTTCCAACTCTAAAGAGATCATAACCACATTCACTATAATCATTCAAAAGGGAAACCTTTAACACATTTATTTTCTTTTTACACATGCATAAATTAAAAAAAAAAGAAGATAAGATAAGATAGAATAATAAATGATGCATAATCCATTTTTTAAAAAAAAAATTCTTTTTTTAAAATTTTCATCCCCACAAAATAACAAATTTTTCATAAAAAAAAGAGTTATTTTTAAAATTTTGGGGAATTATAGAACTCATAAGTTTTACCACATCAACAAATGAGTATCATGTCTTGGTTAGAGATTGGAATCATTTTTTAAGGGCATCAATCGTGTAGAAAGGCATATTTCTCTCGGTTTGATTGTCAACTACTTTGTCTTTAATGAAGCAATAAGTTTCTCGAAAAAAAGTACAAAGTTTTTTCTCTTCTTATACCAAAACATTATTCTTAACGATGTACGTAATATTAAATCCATCATATACTAGTGGATCATTAAATTGGCTTATTATTATTAAATATCATTAAAGCTAAAGTTCCAAGTATCAATTGCGTAGAAACTATCTATTCTCAAGCTAAGCAATAAGCCATAACTCTCAATAGGTCAATAGGTCAATAGGCTCCCAGGGGAATGTGGGAGAACATTAACTACTACTAATAATCCAGTGATTAATTAGAAAAGCCAATTTTGGGTAACCTACACAAGAATAGCAAGTTTTGGCACAATATCATGTATCTATTTTTAAAATAAGTAAGGATCAAGTTAACTGCATGAGTTGAGCTAGTTAAGAGCTCAATTTGAGTTGCTCGCAAATGACTTAAAATTCCTATCAATTTAGTTTTTTTAACTTCACCCTTCATGGTGAAATAATAAGGTCCTAGAGAAAAGTGGAGGATCTGAAAATGACTTTACCCTTTGTCAAAGAAAATCTAGATTGGCTAGACTTTCCTATAGACGTCATCCATATAAAATTTAGCTTATTCTCTTAGGATGTTGTTAACTTTATTTATCCCTGTGTGCGATAAGCATCTATGGAAAATAAAGGTTTAAAGATAAAAGAAAAGGTTATCATAAGGGCAATATCAAGTGGGAAAGTTTTAATTTTACTCTCGGGTAAATTGTTATCTCTGGCTTATCTTGTAGGCCAACAACTTCCCTAAAAGAAATAAAGGCTTTTGTCCTAAAAGGCTTTTATGCCAAAATCAAAGCACCCATTAGTTTTTAGATCAAACAACATAATAAAATTGTATTCATGCATGGTTATGATACATTTCATGTTAACATTTTCAAAATTTGTAAAATATAAGATTTTTGGTCCTTTATAACAAAAAGATCAACTTCAAACAAAATTTGGATAAAAAGCTACACTCATGAATGGTTAAGATGAAAGATTAAGATTTAGTGGCACTAGGTGAAGGAATGCTAATTGATTAGGCAAATAAAAACTATCAAAAAGCTAGATAATGTTGCTTAACACTTTTTAACTTTTCCTACCACCTTATTTGTAACTTATTACTACCCACCCACCACCATCCTTTCCAATCCAAAAAAAAACTTAAACCATCCATCTTAAATCTGATTAAGCTTTACATTTTGAAAACTATAAATCATCTAAATTAAAACATTTGTCCTTTGCCTAACTTTCACCTGATTAACTTTTACAAGAGTAGGATGCTTCCTTCAATAGCCTTTAATTTCCATTCCCTAATTGGTATAGCCTAAATCAAAGTTGTGAGCTTAATTTGCACACTCTATAAAAAGTTGCAATCTCTTTATAATCAAGGTGCAAAGGGACATAAGAAAGAAGGTTTCATAATGATTTCGTGATAATTGAATTCTCAAAAATTGCTTGTCATATCGTAATGAGTTAATGCTTACCCTTCTGTCTAGTTAAACTCCAAGGCTAGCAGAAGTTGATTATGTTGTTAGACCTTATTTTATTTAACTTTGTTAATAAGGTAGTTGTGTGTTTTTGTTCTCTCTTTTGTGCATCCTCCCATTTCATCAGTTACATTGACATAACTTCTTTTCTTGCATGTCTTTTCTAAGTAACCAAAAACCTAAGAAAAATGTTCAAAACTCATTATGAAAAGATTCAATTGATATGAAGAAGGGTCAAATTTGAAGCTAATTACATGTCCCAAATTTAAAAGAAAAGGAAAAAAAATCAAATCAACGACATAAATGCATGTCTCACAAGCAAGTCATGACCAAAATACGAGGCATTCTTTATTTTCCCAAACTTGAAGGAGTTAGCTTTAGTCACCCTAATTGAGTTAGGAGTAATGTTTATTTCTCTCACCCCTGATCATATAACATCTAAGATTTCAGAAATTTTTTAAGTCTACCGACTATAGCTAGGACCCATGTTAACTACAGCGAGGGTACTAGTTCGCTACAGTGAGGAGCTAGTTTGCTATAGCGAAAGTACTAGTTTGCCATAGTGAGGATGTAGTTCGCTATAGTGAGTTTGTATGTCCCATGCAAAATCCAAGGAGTTTCTTGCAATAACGCCTGTCGTAGTGAGAACAGGGGACCTAGAACTGATAAGTACTCACTATAACAAGGGATGTTTCCTGCTATAATGAGACTTATTTTGGAAAAGCATGAAAAAGTAAAATTTTGCTTCTTAAAGGATCCAAAATTTTCTCTCTCCCTTTAATCGACATATTTCTTTGTCCAAAAATAGAGAAGAGGGCTTGCGAGAGAGATAAACTAAGAGAAGCTAAGAAGAAGGGAGAAAATTAAGGAAAAATGGTAAGAAAATTTAAGAATTCATGGTCTTTCTCCTTGTAAATTTATTCTCCTCTCTTTGCTTCATTTTTTCATGGTTTTGGTGGGTAAAATGATTCTGTTTTGGCCTTGAACTAGAAAGGAACAGTTAGAAATTTAAGAGGAAGCTAAGACAAAGAGAAAGCACTCTTGAAATAGGCTTAAATCTAAGGTAGTTCTTTGTCTTTGATTGCTTATTCTTCTTCTTGTTTTCTCTCCTATGTTTTGGCCAAAAATAGAACCATGAGAGGGGAGGAATTTCTGTCCAAGAATAAGAGAGAAACTTGGGTTTTTGACCATGGGAAGTTAGAATATGTCAAGAAATTATAAGAGAAATCAATGAATTTCAAATTAGGGATATGTAGAGCTCTTGAATGTAATGTAAAAACTGATTTGATTCATGAGTCCCCTAGCACATGTGAGTGTTTGTTTGAGTTTTTAAGACCTTAGGAAGCTTTCCAAATGCCTCTTCCATCAAGGAAAACTTGGAAACTCCATAGATTCCAAATGCTCTTCATGGTTTGACCTAGAGCATTTGAGAGGGATAGGGAGTGTTTTAATTGGTTTTGAGCTTGGTTTGAGTCATGTGTGATGGAAGAAGATGAGAGGAACCCTTAGAAAAACTTTAGAAGCCATAGATTGAAAGTTGGGTCAATAGGTTCCATAATATGACCTAGAGAAATAACATAGACTTAGGCTCTTGGAATTGAGTGTGCAATGACTTCAAAGAGTCTAAATGGAACTAAGAGGTCTAGATATGGGAAGGAAATGAAGCTAAGAGCTTGAATTATGGTAGTTTCTTTATTAGTCCATTAATAGAGTTATTATGAAATTAATAAACTAAATATGCTTCTTAAGTATGTATTTGAGGCTTTGGCTTATTTCAAGAGAGTAATTGAGTGTTATTTGTTATGTCTAGGCCAAAGAACTCAAGCTTCATCTAGTTGTGGTTGTGGTTGTGAGACTGAGAAGGAAAAAGAGAAATCAAAAGGGAAGAATTATGTCTAATTGCCAAAATAGCTCTTCACTCTTTCTTAATTGCATTCTTAGATATGTAAATCTCATTGTATGCTTGTATATGCAGCTGTATGTTAAGACATGCCACTTGATGTTGTCTTGATGCATTGGTACCAATATACTTATGTTTTGGTTGTGAAAATTGCTCTTGAAGGTGAGGTAGAGTCAAAAGCCCCTAGGAATGGGTAAGACACAATCAAAAGTCTTATGGATGAGTTAGCCTAAGTCAAAAGTCCTTAGACCAAGGGTGAGACCAATCCAAAAGTCCTAAAAATAGGGTAAGGCTAGACCAAAAGTCCCTAGAGCTTATTTTTAGCATTGATATAATTTTTATGGCATGTAAATCATGTGTTGAATGATTTTTAGTGGTTGGATGCCTACTTGCATACTTTGACATGATTATATACCTTGATTGCTTCCTTAAATGGGTGTATGAGCTATTGAGATTCCATGAATCTCATCCCCTTCCCTTTCTCATCTCATATTGTCTAAGTGGAGCTCAAGAGCCAAAGATCAGAGGTCATGAAGCATAAATGGCCATCTCTTGTCACTTTTGTATGATTATGTAGTTTTGATGTATATGAAAGTAAAAGTGCTTATGTATATATTATTTTTGAGTTGTAACAATTTGAGCAAATGTAAAAGCATGTATGGATGATGTAGAAACCATATTTGGTATCAAATCAATGTAAATGTAAGAATTGGACCTTTGATGCCGTATAAATGCTAGTGTATTCTTGTATGTGGAATAACCAAATTGAGATGCGTGATGATTGGGACCACTTGGATAGTTCATATATGATGTAATTATGCTTTCAAAATTGCCCAAGAGGTGTTAGAACACAAAGAAGTCCATTTGGACCAAATTGAACTCATAGATGACACTAAAGTGACCATAATGGTGAGCTATGTTAAGATATGACCAAATGACCTCTTCTTGGTCTGAAACTTATCATGTTTATATGTCTTGTCTATAACTTTTAAGAAAGCTAAAGTGGATATTACTTAGAGCTCTAAAGAATATTTAGTGAATTTTTAAAATTGGCAAATTTCCATGGTTTGGTACTGTCATTGTGCAATTGGTCTGAATTTACAACTCTGTCACTCGTGGGACAAAGGGTGTCCAATGGCCATGTAATTTTATAGAGAGAAACTAAACATTCATAGTGACTTATACCAACTAGAAGAACCTCAATTAGAGGTTTTTGGAGGGAGAAATGATTTTTTGAAGTTCTATATCAGTATCAGTTATGCCAGCAAACCTTGGCTATTGTTCTATAAGTTTTTATGATTTAAAAGCTTCTGAACTGGTCTAAACTTATTTTTTTTTCTCTATTTAACATCTATAGCTTTCCAAATTAGTATAGTTTTCCCAGATTGGATTTTTTTATAATTAGTTATGAATTTTTGAAATTCATATCAGTAAATTGCATTAGAAACATTGGCCAGTCTAACCTTTTAAGCTTTCTATTGTCAAATGTGGTCTAAAAGACGTCATTGTGGCTTAGAACTATTTTTAGTATTTAGATATTTCTAGAAAATTATCATTTTCTTGATTCCCATTTTTCTAAAATTAATTATAATTTTTCAAATTTGGGGTCAAAAACTTGAATCTGAACCCATGAGAAAAATGTAATTTTTCTAGTTTTTTGCTTCATATCCATGGTTTATGGATTATTTTATGATATGTATGAGTTGTATGAATGGAGTTTGAGTAGAGAATGTAATTAATGGGTTCAAAGGATCTACGGGACAAAGCATGAACGTTTAAACCTCGACATAATGTAATAAATTACCACAGTTTTACTCTTTTTCTTTGGAATTTCAAGGAATCAAATCTAAGTAAAGATTAGATAAGGTTAACACATCATGGTGTTACAAATCATGGAACATTTAGGATGGGAAGTCTTTAACAGATTTTTATGCCGACAATTCAAGTATCAAGAGAGGATCAAATTCTTTTAATTATCCAAACGCTTTTTAACTGTTACTAATCACTTTGAGCCTTAAAAATTCTTCAAATACCTAACATGAATCGAACCCAAGAAGGAATGAGAATTTTATACATATATATATATATATATATAAAGTAATCTTGGCATTATAATGGATTCCTCTAAAGTCAAAAAAGAAAGAAAGAAAAACAAATATTCAAGGAATGTCATTGGAGGAAGACAGGAAAAGTCATAGCAAAAAAGAAAAGAAATCTTTGAAGAGGAAGCTCCAATGAAATAAAATTTGTAAAAAACATAAACAAAAAACAAAAGTTTCTAAAATGGAGCTCCACCTTAGTATGCAATCAAGGAGCAAAGTCATTAAAGGGAAGTTTTATATGGCATAAGAAATCAAAAAAAAAAAAAAATCCTTTAGAGGAAAGTTGAGCTAAATAGATAGGATCTTTTAAAAGAAAAGCTCAAGCTAAATGTCATGAGCCAACTGATCTTACCAAAATGATGCAATTACTAGAGCAAAATTCTCATTGTAAATTCACATGAATGTTTGGGCTTTTACACCATTTTTGTAAGCTATAATTTTAACCATCAGATCCTATTACAGCCTTGCGACATCTTCTCTTGCTAAATGAATTTTGAGTATAGAATCTTCTTAAAGCAATAAGAGAAGGAGACTAATGGGAGGCTTGATGGTAGTATATTAATTTTTGAGCCTAATATCTTTTATTTCATAAACCTATTTACCAAGGCCACATTACAAGCATCAAAAGTCCTTGTTGAGGTTTAGCTTGTTTGAAAAATAATGGGACAGATTTTCTTGAAAAAATGATTAAAAAAACCAGAATAATTGAAATTGAGGTAAAAAGTTTGATTTAAAGCAAATTCTTTTAATTACATCAATTGTTTTTTTTAAAAGAAGTTCAAATCTAGAAGTGGAGCTTCTCTCTATCCTCTCATATCCATTGTTTTCGTATTTCACTTCTTCATTATTAAAAAAAGAATACTTCAAGTCTAAAACTGGGCATCTTCCTATTCTGCTACATTGTGTCTGGCCATTATCTGCTACGCTTCCAAACCATCTCACATGACCACATATTTCACCATTCCTTTGCATTTCTCCGATTTTAAGGTTTTTTTGTTCTTTCCAAGTTCATGAGTTTGTGTCCCTTAGGACAAAATTGCATTGACATAGTTAACTAAAGTAAGAGTAAATTTCACTTATTGACCTTTCAAGCATTAATGATAAAGAGTTGATAAGAGGAGATTGCTCTATCAAGTTAATAGTCCAAGGTTGATGGCAAACAAATTACTTAGAGAAAAATCGTTTAAAAATAAATCAAAGCAAGAGCCTTGGGTCTTCTTATTGGGATACTCCCTCAGGGGCATTTTTGGCTAGCCAAAAGCTATCAATAAATTCCTTCTTCCAAATGATAAAGGAAAAATTTGGTAAGATAATCAAGTTTAATTTTTATCACCAGGGTTAATGAGGAGCTACATGAGAAATTTTTCTAGATAAAAAAGACCAAAAATCTTATATTTTACAAGTTTTAAGATTTTTCATGTATCGTGTGCTTATATTGAATGTGTACATAACAAAGCATATTTTTCCTTTCCAGTCAAATTAATTAAAAAAAAGAGGGGGATTGCATTTTTCTTCATTAATTCATTTTGTGAAAAAAAAAAAGGTCTAAATTCAAAATTAGTTTAAGGACATCCAAAAATGATATCCCTTCTTTTCCCCTTTCCTTTGAGGTGATTTTGTTTGTATAAAGAAAAAGTTCAAAATTAGCATAAGAAATTTAGAAATAATGTCCCATCTCTTTCTCTTTCCTTTGAGATGATCTTGTTTGCATTAAAAAAGGGTTCAAAACTCAATTAATCTTTTTCTCCGTTTGGAGCTAACTTTACTTACATAAATTGTGCATATCTTGGAAATAAAAATGTTCAAATTTAAAAGTTCGAAAAGGAAAAAAAACAACAAAACTTGCATCCCATATGCAATTCATATTACCAGATTCATACTGAAGCAAGGAAAAATACATAATTTGCAGCTTAAAAAGAAAAAAGGGAAAAAAAAAGAACAAGGTTTACATGTCACACATATGCACACATTACATTGAAGTAGGTTTGCATTGGAATAAGAAAAACACACAACTTGTAGCCAAAAAAAAACTTACATCTCATATGTTTCACATATTACACATTTGCATACATTACATCGAATTAGGTCCACATTAGCGCCCAAAAAAAAGAAAGGCAAGAAGCGAAATTTTTTTGCTTTTTATCAAATAAAGCATCTCTCATGCATGATGGTTCACGCAGGGGCCTGGAAAAGCAAACATTTGCATCTCATTAAACAAAGCATCTCATATGCTTCTCACATCTCATATATGCATACATTATGTGAACTTTGAGCCCATATTAGGGCAAGCAAAATGAAACATCTTATATGTTTCACACATTCTACATATGCATTTATCATGAGGACCTCAAGTTCATATTGGGGCAAAGAAAATACCAAAAAAAAATATTAAAAAAATTTGAATTATAGGATGTCACATGCTTCTGCTCCCTATATCTGCATACATGGACCTTGATTTATATTAGAGAAAAATTAAGTTGCTAAGCTCGAAAGTCAAGCATTTTGCATGCATTATGCATTTCATATAAGTGCATACCTTGCATAAAACTTATATAAGTAAAATAAATTTTTTGAATTTTGAAAAACTCATAAAAAATTACACCCAAAAAGTCCTATACGAAACATACACCTTTAAGCCCTGCACCAGAATAGGTACTTAAAAGTCTTGCACCAGAATAGGCACCCAAAAGTCTTGCACCAGAACAGGTATCTTTCAAAGTCCTGCACTAGAACAAGTACCATAAAAGTCATACATAGAATAGGCACATCAAAGTCCTGTACAGAATAGGCACCCAAAAATCCTGCACAGAACAGGCACCTTTAAATTCTGCACAAAACATGCACCCAAAAGCCCTACACAAAACAAACACCAAAGTCCTACACTGAACGAGCATCTTTAAGTCTTGTACAGAACAGGCATCCCAAGTCCTGCACAGAATAAGCATCTTTAAGTCTTACATAGAACTGGCACTTCAAAGTCCTATACTAGAACAGGCACCATAAAAGTCCTACATAGAATAGGCACATCAAGGTCTTGCAAAGAACATGTATCTAAATGTCTTACATAGAATAGGCACCATAAAAGTCTTGCATAAAATAGGCACATCAAAGTCTTGCAAAGAACATGTATTTAAAAGTCTTGCACAGAACAGACACCTAAAAAGCCCTGCACAGAACATGCATCCAAAAGTCTTGTACAAAATAAGCATCCCAAGTCCTGCACAAAATAGGCATATTTAAGCCCTACACAGAATAGGCACCTTCAAGTTCTGCACAGAACAAGCACCCCAAGTTCTACATAGAATAGGAACCTTTAAATCCTGCATAGAACATATACCTAAAATTCTGGACCGAATAGGAACCTTTAAGTCCTATACAAATAGGCACTCTAAGCCTTACACAGAACAAGCACCTTTAAATTCTACACAGAACAAGCACCCAAAGTCTTGTACAGAACATACACTTTTAAGTCCTGCACAAAAAAAGTACCATAAAAGTCCTGCATAGAACAGGCATCTAAAGTCCTACATAGAACAGGTACCTTTAAGTCTTGCATAAAATAAGCACCATAAAAGTTCGGCACAGAATAAGTACCCCAAGTCCTTTATAGAATAAACACCCAAAGTCTTCTATAGAACAGGAATTATAAAAGTCTTGCATAGAACAAGCATCCTAAATCCTGCACATAATAGGCACCTTTAAGTCTTGCATAGAATAGGCACCCCAAGTCCTGCACAAAACAAGAACCTTTAAATTATGCACAGAATAGGCACTTCAAGTCCTGCACATAATAGGCATCTAAAAGTCTTGCATAGAATTGGTACCTTTAAGTCATATATAGAACATGCACTTTTAAATCCTACATAAAATAGGCACCCAAAGTCCTACACAGAATAGATATTATAAAAGTCTTGCACATAACAGGCGCAGAATAAACACCTTTAAGTCTTGCACATAATAGGCATAATGAAAATCCTGCACAGAACATGCACCTCAAAATCCTACACAAAATAAGCACCCTTTTAAGTCTTGCACTAACAAGCACTTCTCACCTTTGATCAGGTTCCGACTTTCTAGGTAAGTTACTTTACTTTAATTTATTAGCTCTCCAAACAAAATATATATTTTCATCTTTACTTATCTTGAGCTAAGGATATCAAAAAGTTACATTTTCGATCTCCTCGCTTAAGGAATAAGTAAAAAGGGACAACATGTAAACATCATATTTTGTTTAGGTTATTCTTTCCTTTTTTTTATTGTCTAGTTGTGTTAAGAGGCAATCAAGTCATCTCAAACAAAATACATATTTTCTATCTTTACTTGTTCCTTATGCGAAAATATTAAAAATCATATTTTCAAATTTTTTTGCCCAAGAAACAAATAAATAGGGGTAACTGTGAATATTGTATTTTGTTCGGGCATGCTCCAAAAATAATGATAAAATTAAACTAACAAAAAATAGAAAACAAAAAAAAAGGTAGAAAAATAAAAATTTAAAGAAAACCAAGAAAAAGGTTGGAAAATGAAAAATAAAGATTTGAAGAACCAAGCAAAAAAAAAATTGGAAAACGAAAAATAAAAAAAAGAAATCAAATCAAAAGATCATAAAAATAAATAAAAAAAGAGAGAGGAGAAAAAAAAAGTAACATAATAATAATAATAATAATTTCTACTTTTTCACTCATCACCAAAAAAATAGAAAATAGAAAAAGAGCCAAAAAAAAAAAAAATGAGGAAAAAAGACAAGGATACAAGCCCAAATTCTAAAGCCTGAATCTCAATTTGCGAAAGCTACCAAGTCCTTGGCCCAGTACTCAACAATCAGAAGCCCAAACAACAAAGAATACAAAAAGAAAAAAAGCAAAATGAAAAAAAAAAAAAAAAAGAAGTAGAAGAGAAAAATCAAATCCATTTAAAAAAAACCAATCAATCATTAAAAAAAAAAAACAACATCAACAAAAAAAAAAAGGCCTATCAATAAATTCTCACACCCATATTCAAACCCATGTTGGTAAGAGCCAAATATAATTGAAAAATAGATAACAAACAAAAGAGCTCATTGGAAAAAATAACATATGCCCAATCCCAACAGAAAATAAAAAACACAAAAAGAAAAAAGAAGCAAAAAAAAAAAAAAGAAAATCTAGTTGTGTTGGTCCCTGGCTTTCTCTCTTTCTTAGCCTCACACTCACGCACGCCTACTCCACACAGCGTTCGATTTCTTTGTTTGTTTTACCTCTAGATCATTTAGATTTTATTTTTGTTTTTAAATATTAAACATTAATTTTTTATAAATTTATAATTATAAAATTATTTTTTTTATTTTTTATTTTTAAAAATTAAAAAAATAAAATAAAATTTCTACCGTTCAAAATTTTACAGGAGCATACGCTCCTGTTTCACCGGAGGAGCAGAGAAACCGGACTACTCCACGCATAAGGCGACCCACTAGTGGTACGACTTAGCAACAACAGACACTCAGACGCACGGAAGTAGCATGCATAGGGGGGCACAACACGTTTTGGTACGAAATGGGGGAGAATAGGGAAAAAGAGAGGAAGAGGAGTTTGTGATAAATGGAAAGAGGGCCGAAGGGAAAAGAGTAGGCCGAAAATCAGAGAAAGGAATGGAGAGCAGGTGAGAAATTAGGGATTTTTGGATTGAAGAGAGGGAACCCAAGGCTGAGAAACAGAAAGGGACAGAGAGAGGTGACTCGAAAGAGAGGGAGACTGAGAGAGAAACTGAGATTGAGAGAAGAGGAGGGGGCTTTTAGAATTATTTTTCAGACTGGAGAGGCCGAGAGATTTAAGGGTTTGTGAGTGGGAGATTTAAGGGGTTCCTTTTGAGTCTGAGGAATTTAAGAACGGAGAGCTACAATAAAAAAACGCCGAGGGAGAAATTGAGAGGGGAGGAAGAAAAAATAAGAGGAGTATCTTTCTAAGTGTTTGGTTCTGTGGAAAGGGATTTTGGAAGAGGCTCTGATCGCTGGTTTTTGGGAGAGGAAGAGCAATTCCTAGCAGCTTAGAATTAGCTGACAGCTTCTGTGACCAGTCTGAAGGAGCAAGCCTCGAAGGGTAGGGCTGTTTTTTTTTTTTTCCTTCTTTTTTCTCTGTTGAGGTTAATAAATCATGAATCTGTTTCAGGAGCTTAACTTTTGGGATTTGAATTGCCGTTTCAATTAATTCGGGTCTGCTCTTGAGATGTACATCAGTTTTGCAGAAGTTTATTCTTTAGCCAGATTGCTGGTTTTACTCTGATGGGATCTTGTCTTTAACGCTATAGCTATGTGTGTTCCGCTTTGGTTGAGTTTGGTGTAAAATCTTGTATTTTGTACATTTCTTAAAAATGCCTAGCACATGTTTGATAAAATGCCTGAGTGAGGTCCAGTAGATTGCTTAAGTGTTTGATTGTAAAATTTCGATATGGGATGCAGGGGTTGCCTCGGTTCTTTCGTGCTCTGTTTTATGAATCAGGGGTTGCCTCATTAATACTATGTGGCTTAGAATCTTAATACGCATCAATTTTGATTGTCTGCCTATATCATCCTAACCATTTGTACCCAGGATCCTATTGCTTTAGTTTAAATTCGAATTACTGATGCCATGGAATTCTAGAAGTATAATCATGGGAAAGGAATAATGAGGTTCATGATGTGCTGAATGAGTCTGTAAATGGCATTAAGATGTTTCACTTTGCAATGCTTTTGCTGGATTGTTTTCTTGTTATGTTGCGTGTTTGATGACTCGGACACGTTGATGGAACAAATGATGGAGAGCCCGAGCTCACAAGGCACATGGAACGACCCTTTCGATTCCATCAGGAGAAGGAAAGAATGGAGAGCAATTGGATTGTAACTTGTTTGATTTCTTTTTTTTTTTTAATACCAATTTTTGTAAATATGCATAGGAGTGACATCGTGAATAATGCTGAACACCCACCCAGCACCCACTCTCACAAATTACTATTTGTTTGCAGATATTTTTTATTTTGTATTTTGTTACTTATTTTGTTTTAGAATAGCCATGTGAGATTCAGACATATAGAGTTAACCAGAGTACTCCATGTGACAACAAAGTCTCCTTAGTACCCATAGATCTTTTTTTACTTGCAAGTTTTGGGTTCCAATGACCTTATCCAATTAATTTGGTTTTAAAAAAAATTCAAGAAAAAAAGGAAAATATGCTTAAAAAAATAAAATATGATTCAAAATAGAATTGAAAAAAAAAGAAAGAAGGATTTTAGAAAATCAAATGAGGTTCCTAAAAAATATATATATATATATATAGTTTTTTGAGGAAAATAAAGTATGCTTTTAAGATTAAAAATAAAACAAAAATCTTTTTTGACAAGAAGTTACTAATCTTGAAATCCTTTTTTCTTTCCTTTCTTAAAGGTTCTTCTCTAAAAATAAAAAATAGTATTTTAAAATTTTGAACTTAATTATTCCTTTTAGAGTATCTCTTTTGAAAAAAAAATAATCAGAAAATTGATAAAAGAGGTTTACAAAAGAAGTCAAAAAAAAAAAGGAAGGAAAAGCAAAACAAAAGATATAGAACAAAAACAACACCGATCACCGATAAGCAAAAATAATAATAATAATAATAATAATAATAATAAGAAAAAGGTATATTCCAAAGATAGAAGAGGATCCAAAAGTTTATAATCCCTTTTGACAAGCGTTCCTAAGAAATCAAATTCAATTTTAGGGATTTGTATTTTTAAAAATCAAGAATAGCATTTTAAAAATCTAAAATTAGGTATTTCTTTTGAAGTTTTTCTTCATCAAAAAAGAAAACAAAAGACAAAACAAAAAGAAGAAAACACAAAAAAAAAAAAGAACAAAAGAAAAGAAAAAAACAAAAATTAACAAAAATTGATCAAAACAAAAGCAAAACAAAAAAGGATTCCTAAAAAAAATAACAAAAATAAAAAAAATGGAATGTAAACTAAAAAAAGAATAAAAATGTAAGAAAAGTAAAATTAACTTTACCTTTGATAAAACAAAACACATTAACCAATTTTAAATTCATTTACTAAAAGGAAAAGTAATTTTTTGTCTTTTCAACCAAAAAAAGGTGCATGCGCACACACACAAACAAAAAAAAAATGAGAAAAATTTAAAATGTAAAAAAAAAGAGAGAAACTTAAAAAAAGAATAAAAATGCACAATTAACTTAGTTCTTTTTACAAATTAAAACTCATTAACCAATTTTAAATTTGTCTTATTTGCAAAAATTAAAGTTATTTTTAGGAAAAATTATGTTTAAGGATCAATAAGTGAAAATATTTATTTTTAAAGACCTGTTATCACTAGTTCAACTGTTTATTGTTAAAATTAGTGGTAATCATCCTAAAACAAATAGTAACAGGTCCTTAAGAATAAATTTTTTCACTTTTTGGTTCTTTATTATAATTCTCCCTTACTTTTATTATCTTTTCACAAAAACCAAGCAAATAAAACCAAAAAAAAAACCAAATAAAATAAAAATAAACAAAGCAAAATAAAGTCAAAATAAAATTAAAAGAAAAAAGAAATAATACAAAAAAATAAAAAAAACACAAAAATCAAAATAGAAAATTTTAAAAAAAAAAAAAGAAAAGAGATAAAATCCTTTTCAATGTCATAAAAAAATAAAAAACAAAACAAAACAAAAGGAAAAAAAACCATATTTGAAAAAAAAAATTCTTTTACTTAAGTAAAAATGCCACTTCAAGAATCAAAATCAAAATTCCAAAATTAAGAAAAAAATAGTGAAAAGAAAGAAAAGATAGTAAAATCAATTTTACCTTTTGCGAATTATAATATATTAATTAATTTCAAAATTATTTTATTTGCAAAAGTTAAAGTTATTTTTATTAACTTTTCATTAAAGAAAACAAAAAAAAATTAAAAAGGAAAAGAAAAGAGTAAAGATGTAAAATTAATTTAATTTTTACAAATTAAAACTTATTAACCAATTTTAAAACTGTTTTATTTGCAAAAATTAAGGTTATTTTTTGTTATCTTTTTCTTTTCATTAAAACAAAACAAAACCAAACAAAACAAACACTAACTAAACATAATTTTGTTCGAATTACCTGAATTTGGATCCCTCTCGAAAGGTACGTAGGCCCTAGGCTCTCATTTTAGGTCAAATCTACCCTTGTAAATAAATTTTTTTTTTAAATTTTTTTTTCTTAATTTCTTTTTTTTTCTCTTAATTTTATTTCCTTAATTTATTTTCCTTTTTTTATCTTTAATTTTATTTCCTTAAGTTATTTTTTTCTTTTTTTGCATGTGATTTATTAGGAAGAATTAAATAGAATCGAGCCTATATTAATTTTGTACAACTAATTTAAGGTAACCATTCTTAGTGACTGTTGTTGTAGGTTGCCTAACACTTTTCCCACTCACAACTAACTCCTGAACTTCTATCTGGTTCACAGACCATTTTTCATTTTTTACGTAAAAAAGTTTTTTCAAAATTTTACCTTTTAAAATTAAAACTTTGGTGGCGATTCTACACTTTTACTATTTGATTTTGATTTTCTATTTTTTTTTTCAAAAATCAAATTATTTGAAAATTCTTCTTTTAAAACCGCCAAGCGATCGTATTTTCAAGTGTGACAAACACCCTTTATTGCTTCTTAGAGGACCATTAGACCAAGTTATGACCTAGAAATATACAAAAACCTGTGGTACTCCTTTGGTCATCACTGGCAATTGCCCAATCAACATCACAGAAGGCTTGAATGGGAAATGATTGATATTTCTGAAGATGAAGATGGAAGGAGATAGTTCCTTTAAAATATCTTAGAATTCTCTTTATTGCTTGCCAATGTGCATCAGTAGGACAATGTATGAATTGACAGACACAATTGACTACATAGCTTTTCTTAGGTCTCATAATTGTGGCATATTGAAGAGCCCTAATTACTTACCTATAGTGGAAACACTAGTAACATTTATCATGCTAGCTTTGAGTAGAACATTTTTAATATATTTAGACTAACACAACAAGATACTTCCATCTCAGTTGTGAATAACCTTTATCCAAAGGAAATAGTTAACAGTACCTAAGTCCTTAAGTGAGAATTTTACATTGAGTATGGTGATTAAGGATTTGATTTTCTTAGAATCATGCCCTATGATGAGTATATCATCCACATTTATAAGAGTATAAGTTGTGGACACACGAGTTTTCCTGATGAAAAGTGAACTATCATACTTGATGAAAAACTAAATTTCAACAATGTTTGGGTTAATTTTTCAAACCATGCCAAAGGAGCTTGCTTGAGGCCATAGAAGGATTTATTAAGTTTGCACACAAGAGACTTATCAGAATGTTTAAATATAATGGATTGCTACGTATATACCTCTTTATGAAGAATGCCATTTAAAATGGCATTATTAACTTCAATTTGGTATAGTTGCCACTGTTGAACAAGAACAAGTGTCATTATGACTTTGATAATAGTGGGTTTTATGATTGGATTGAAAGTTTCATTAAAGTCCTATTCCTCTCTTTGGGCTTTATGACTTTGATAGGACTGTAAACACCCATTTGCGACCTATGGGTGATTTATCAAGAGGTAAATGCACCAAGGTCCATGTGTTGCTCCTTTGTAAGGCTTTAAACTCATTTTCCATGGTTCTCTTCCATTTAGGTGTAATAATCCAATAAACTAGGAACTTTGACAAAAGATTAAATTAAAATTAATAATTAATTAATTAATTGTAATGCCCATTTAAAAAAAATTTAAACAATTATGGTCAATAATAATAATTGCATGAACTCAATAAATTGGAGATTTGAATTACTAGGAATTCACTAAAACCCATAGTACCCATTAAACTTACAAAGTTACTTAATTTTGGCTTGAAATAATAAAAGTAGTAAATTAAATAAATTAAATTAAGCAAAGTCTAGGCAAATTTCTCCCTTCCTATACTCCTTTTCTATCGTGCCAAAGGTGATTTCTTAAGGGGACTCAACTGCAAATTCCAAAATCACTCTCTAGTCTTGCACATTCCCATATTTACTCATTAATCCCTCAAGATTTTCTTTCCATTTGTATACATGTCCTCCTCCAAGTAAGTGACCTGAAGCTTCTTTGCTTTCATTCTTTTATTGGTGTCTGGCCTTTTTTTTTTGTTTGTGCAACGAGTTGAGAGAGAGAGAGAGAGAGAGACCTAAGAGCATTCTTTCCCTTCCCTTGTTTCTATTATGCAATGTTGCCTTTTGATCAATGAGCCTCAAAGCTTCAGTTGCAGTTGGTGGTTTGTCCAAATTTGAAAATTTTTGCATGATCCCTAACAACTTTCTTCCTCGTTGCTTCTTTCTTGAGTATGGCTTGAGTTTTGCTAGGTGATGGCACTCTTCCACTTCAAACTTAAGTTTTTCCTCCCCTACCACTTTATTTCCGTTCTTCATTCTTTGTATACTTCTTGCTTCAAGGCTTTGCCCCTATCTCTTTAGTTGTTGATCCTTACTTCAGCACAATTCAATTTTCTTTGTGAGGTTCATTTGTCTAGCTTTGCTTCTTGCTCCATAGTTATGGTGTTGCACTATGATAATGCACATGTAAGTATACATATCGCATAATTAATATTATGATAAATAAAATATCATTCTTACAAGGATTTGGTATTGAGATAATTGTTAAGTACTAAAATTTACATGTTAATCTAAATCAAACCAACAATAAATTAAAATTAAAATTAAATTGAATTAAAGATATAAAAATAAAAAAATAAAGAGAAATGAAATTTTATACTTAATTGGGAAATATGATGTTTAAGACTATGATTCTCTCTTGTACTTTATAGGAACCTAATTAAGTTTTCTTTATCTCACTCTTAATGATAATCTTTATTAGTCTAGAACTTTAATTTATCTAAAAGCATCTTTCAAATTAGCTATAGGATTCATACATTCAACAATTACATAAACTTTAATTTTATTCATTTATGAAAATCAATTTCATTCTAAACATGCACAGTGAAAGAGTGATCATAAATACCTAATTTTTTAAAATTAGGGTTTATAAGTGGGTAAAAATTAATAGATTTTTTAATGAAAAATTATAAGTTCCTAAATTATGGCTTTGATACCACATGTAAGCAATTCTTTTGGTTGTATAAATTAAACCTAATTTTTAATTATGCAAATCAAACTTTAATTTTGCATAAATTATAATGCCCACAAACTTCTTGATTTCTATTTATTGTTTTCTTGATGATAAAATTCATAAATTATAAATAATCCATGGGATCTTAGAATCATAAATTTTCACAAATTAAATAAATTTAGTTTTAAAAAAATAATTTAGTAAATTGGAACATCTGATTTGTCAAAAAAGGGCTAGAAATGTGTGATTTTTAGAGGAAGTCCCCTAAATAGAAGGATTTGTGGCCAAATAAAATTAGAATAACATTTTAAATAATAGAAAATAAAGATTTGAGATTTAAAATGCCTAAAAACCAGAGCTAGAGGAGCTCAGAAAATTTATCGAAGAAAGTAGGGACATTTTTGTAATTTCTGAAAAATTTGAAAAACTTACAAGAGGACTTTTTAAATGAGAAATTTAAGTTCTTCAGGATTCTCAAAGGCCCTGAAAACCATGGGAACCTCTTCGGTGAGTGATTTTAGCCATCGATTGACTAAATGGTTTGGAATGGTTTTAAATCTAATTTGAGTGATTCCAAAGCTAATTTATACGATTGAGAGCCTAAATATTATGATGGAACAGAAAAAAATTTGAAAAGGAGTTAAAATGAGTTTAAAATGAAAAAGCCAAGAAAAAGAATTAAAATGCAAAGTAAAAAGTTTCATAAAGTGACGTTAGGCTTCTTAATACACGTTCCCTTCTGCCCTCTCTCTCCACCCACGTTTTTTGCTACCTCAAAATAGAGAGAAGACCAGCTGGGAAGAACGCACAAAGAGGGAAGAAGAAGAAGAGGAAAAATCCAAGGAAAAGGTGAGAAAAACTAAAGATTTTCATAGCTTTCCTTCTTGAAATCTTGTTCTTCTCTCTTTGCTTCCTTTTTCTATGATTTTGGTGGATGTTTGGTTCTATTTTGGCCTTGGTTCAGAAGAGGGAGATTAAAAATTCAAAGACAAGGCTAAAGTAAAGGAAGAAGCTCTTGAAGGAAGCTTGAATTTAAGGTAGTTCCACTCCTTCCTTGTTTTTCTCTTCTTGCTTCCCTTATGGGTGGTGTTTCAGCCAAAAATAGCATAGCCTAAGGGGAGAAAGTTCTGACCTAGAACTAGCAAGAAACCATTGATTTAGAGTGTAGGAACCTAGAAAATGTAAAGAAATTGGAAGTTAAACAAGTAAAATTCAAGAATAGAAAGCTAAGGATTCATGACTTTATTGAAAAATCTGTTTTCATACAAGAATCACCTAGCTTATATAAGTGTTTGTTTAAGTTTCTAAGACCTTTAGGAAGTGTAACACTATCATACTATAACTCATTTCATAATATTTCTAGGTTTTATTCCATGAAGCATATGAGTTTCTAAGAAAAAGACATTAAAATATTACATTTTCATGCGTTATGTAGTGGATAAATTTTTCATTTAGTATTCCATGGACCAAGGGAACTCATTAAACTCATTCTCATATTTAACTAATACAATTCAAAACCATCCAAGAAAGTGGCTTGGAACTCACACAAGTGGGTGAAACATACCAATTTCCACGAATTAGCCATGATCAGATTTTTAGTTTTTCTGTCACAACTTCGAAAATTCATAACTAAATCCACAAAAATCAAAATCCAACAAAATTTTCCATTCCAAAAAGCTCTTAATATCTACCCCATGGTAAAAATAATTTCAGCTCACAAATCATTAAGGGGAAGACATTTGACATTCAAAAAGCTACTGAGGTCTCTTCTATTTGGGCCACTATTTTAGATTACTGATACAAACTTTTAAAATTCATAACTAATTCTATAAAAACTGAAATCATATAAATTTAGTCATTTTGGAAACCTAAAAATGTTAAAATTATGTTAAAAATAATTCTAGAATGAAATAGATATGTTTAGCCATTAGAAATCTATAAAACAGTAACTAGACTTAGGGGGCGCTACTGCTACTGATAGCAAACTTCAAAAGTGCATAACTCTTTGCTTAGACCTCCAAATGAGGTAATCTCGATGGCCACAGAAAGCTTATGACCTTTAGTTTATGTGTAAAATTTCACAAGCATTAGACACCATTTTCTCATTGAATGACATAAAACACAAATTTGACCATATGAACAATGCACATACCAGAACCAATTGAAAATCCTAACTTTGAAAATTCATAACTAATTCTGTAGAGCTCCATTTTTCCTGCACTTTAGCTTTCCAAAAATCTCTCAATGAGCTCTACATATTTGCAAATTTCATGGAGAAATTCTTTCATTTGGTCAGAATGTGCCATAAGGTGCCATTTGGGTCATTTTAATGCCTTTTAATGGTTCAAAGATGGGTAAAATGGCTCCTAAGGATCTTGTGGCCACTTGGACACGTGGAAATGGCCCAAAAAGACTCTCTAAACTTGTCTCAAAGGTGTAAATATCCAGAACACAGAATTTCATTTTGCATCCCCAAGCTATATGCTAAGAAACATGCATTTGAAATGGCCATTCAATACCCAAAAATTGCAATACATTCCATTTATCATCAAATTTTATACATACATCATCTATTAGGATATTTACACATGTTCTATTCATTGTATATCAATTCTATCAAAAGATTACATCATGTGTCATTCCTTTGGTTACAACATAAGCAAAATCAAGCAATTTAGGGCTAACACTTTATCTTCCACCTTGGTGACTTCCATTTCCTTGTTCATTAGCTCCACCTAGCATATTAAGATATTGGAGAGAAGGGAGTAAGATTCAAAGAATCCCAATAGCTCATCTCCCATTCAATCATGCATGAAGAATGTAATACAAGTCTTAAAGTGCATGCATGGCATACTAACATTTGAAATGGTTAAAGATGCATTCTTTGCATTTACATAAAGCACACATAGTATACTTAGGTTTGCCAAATGAATGGGTTAGCCTCATCCACTTCCTTCAAGGTTCTTCGACTTGCTTCACCTTTTTTTCTCAAAAGCCTTAAACTAAGTCTTGCTCTTGGGAGACTTTCTCTTGGTCTCAACCACTTTTAAGGGTTCTTGGCTCATTCTCACTGAAGATAGAAGGTTCTTGGCCTCTCTATATTCAAACAAACTAATGCAAACATTCTAGGCATCATTTGAATACATAATGCAATACTATGGTTTCATGGAATATAGGCATCATACTAAAACATAATTCATAGTTTAAAATACACTTATACACATTCAAAGACAATGTAGACATTCATTCATGTATGAGAGAAAAGAGAGAGATATATCTTTAGTGAAATCACACACTTTTCTCCTTGGATTTGTTCTCCCTTTCTCGGCTTCACACACACAAAGGTATGGGATTGGTTTCTCTTGGCCTAAACACAATTTATGGAAGCCAATTAGATTCATGAAATCATTTCTAAAGCCATACTTCTTCCTTAAACTCTAGCTTGGGCTAATAACCTTTTTATAGTTCCAAAATGCACCTAATAAAGAAATATCCCTTAAATAAATTCAGGCTCCATTCTCTCCATTCATATTGATTCTTGACTCTTTTTAAACCTCTTGGAGTCACCATCCAATTAAAACTAAGAGCCCAAGTACATGTTGCTTTCTTAGGTCACATTATGGAATCAATGGTACCAATTCATTCTCTAGGCCTCTTAATTTTTTTCTAAAGTTTCCCCTCACTTTCATTCATCATATGTGACTCAAAAATAGGCTTTAAAAAATTTAAAACTCTCCCTAGCTATGTTATCCTTGTTTAGCTGAAACATAGAGCATTAATAGAGTTCAACAGCTTCTTGAGTTTTCCTTGATAGGAGAACCATTTAGGGAGGTTTTTAAGAGTTTTAAGAGTTCAAGGAAACACTTAAATAGCTAAGGGAACCCATAGATTAAATTAATTTTTACAATTCCCCTAAATGCTCTACACTTTTCCAACTTATAGTTTAATGGATTTTCTTAAAATTTCTTGGTATCTGCCATCTTCCCATAACTTAATTTCACTAATTCTTAATGGTTCTTAAACAAAAACCCTTCTCTCCTCTTGGTTCTATTTTGGCCAAAAATACATCAAGGAAGAAGCAAACAAGAAGAAGCAATGAATAAAAGAGTTACCTTGAATTTCCACTTGATTTCAAAAGCTCTTTTCCTTGGTTTGTTGCTTCTACAAGATTTTGAACACTTTTCTTCTGTATTGAACCAGAAATAGCCGCTAAACTACCAATTAAATGTTGGAGATTGTACCCTAGGCCAATCATTGTATTGCAAACATTATTTTTACGAAATAAGAGTTTTCTTTTTATTACATTATTTGCATGTTTATATATAATAATATCCATGGATAAATCATTTTTGAATTATCCAAAATGTCCCTAATCAATCATCCTTGTGGGAACAACGATGAATTAAGATTAGTATGATTTTGATTGATTAAGTGTTAATCATGTATAATGATATGAATCAAAATCATAGGTGTGTGTTAGTGAACAGGACGCTAGATAGACCCGTCATGAGATAAACTACATGGATTAGGTCATAAGTTTATCTCATATATAACCGTGTCATTGATCCCTTGGACCTGAGATCACCATAGATTCCTACATGAAGGACACTGTACTTTGGCATAATCTAATGTCACCTTTAACCAGGTGATTATAAAGACTATGATCAAGTATAATGGAATCCATACAGAGGAAGATGAGTGATTAAGATAGAATTTGTCCCTCTAATTAATAGAGAGATATCTCTGGGCCCCTTGATGAGTGTGACTGAGAAATGTATGACCATGCTCAAATGGAAAGGGTTCCATCTTATATCAGTCTGCTCGGAGATCGAGAAAGTTATGATCGAGCAAGTTGAGGATGATATTTCCATGTCTCATACTCGATCTAGATATCGTGTGACAAAATGGATATGATAGGGTTATAAGATAGGTTGCATCGGATCACCGATCCCGTATGATTTGGGTAGTTACAATGTCTTGCTAGAGGCCGCTTGTGATTTGTGGGTCAAACAGTGTAGTTAGCCCACTGCCAACATCATATGGGCCTGCAGGGTCACACACAAGAACGGACCAACTCAGGCTAAAATGTCTATATTCATTGAATTAGAAATATGTCTAGATTCAATGAATATCTAGGATGGAGGAATTATATATATATATATATATAAATAATTAAATTCAAAATATTATATATATATATATATATTATATTTGATATTATATATGTATATATAAATAGATATGAATTAATTTAAATTTGATTCTATTAGATAGATTTAAATTTAAACTAATCAGATAATTTAAATTTAATTCTATCAGATAGATTTAAATTTAAACTAATCAGATAATTTAAATTTGATTCTATCAGATAGATTTAAATTTAAACTAATCAGATAATTTAAATTAAGCTCTAGATATTGTTAGTTTAAATTTAAACTATAAGATAGATTTGAATTTAAACTAATAGATATATTAATTAATTTTGATTAATTAAATATATTTGAAACTCTAGTCTATAAATAGAGGTTTCCATATCAGAGAGTTAGAGCTACCTCTAAAATCCTTAGAGAGAGGGACACTGTACGGACGTCGTACAAACTATACAGAAATTGTACGGACAGGCTGTTAGCACACCGTTTGAGTTGCTGGCCCCGTTCGTGTGGATACTAGTAGAGGGAGCTGATATGCGGTCAGTTCCTGTGATCCAAATAAAAGTAAACAACAAACTCAATCAACAAAAAAAAATTAATTCTCTAAACCTATTTAGTTTAAGTGATTTTGACGGATCCTTGGTGGAAATTGGGATCAAAATTTTAAACGTTTCCGCTGTGTGCCTCTCATAATTCCCAACAGTGGTATCAGAGCCACGTCAATAATTGCTTAAATTGAATACCTGTGTGTTCTAAGAATTTTATCTTATAATCAATTTTTCGCATGTGCTAATATAAGATATGTATGCGATATTGATTTGATCAAATTATTTTAAAAGCATGAAATCTAAGTGTAGAGGTTCTTTTAATGAATTCGTTTATATATATGATATATGTATAGTTTTCAATGTGATTAGGAATATAATTATTAATCTGTTACATATATATATTTGATATATTTTGTACAGATTATATTCTATTTTAATTCGAATTCATTTTGCTATATATGTGACACATTGAATGAATCCGCCGTTGCTATCTAATCCTAGCACAACACAATCTAATTTAAAATTAATTCACTAAATTTACAACCTTTCATATGAGATGAGATGTTTGTAACATGTGTATTGTGATTTGCTTGGATGGGTATGGTGCATGATATGGCCCTAGGATACTTATGGTTTGTAATTTTTAAAATACGGCTTGCGTGTCGTGCCTCTCTCTATTTATTCTAAATGTACATTCTTTTCTCATCTCACACTCCCCTCGAATGTTTAAGCGAGGTTTCTCTTCGTATATATAGATTTTATCTTAGAGGAATCCTCTCATTGGCTTAAAAGGAGATAGGATAGATGGGCCATATTGTGTCACATATATTTTAAGATTTATGATGAGATCATATGTATGTATGTATGTATGTATGTATGTATGTATACTATCGTAGTATATAATAGTGTGACAACTAGTTTTATGAAATAATAAAATAAAATCCCTCATATAAAATTTTAAGTTATAATGCCGCCCACTAATGAACATCTGTCAAGACTTTGATCACCTGACTGTAGGTTCCACCAAAGTGGGATACACTTAGGTTATCTTAGTAAGGCAGCTTGGGTAATAGTGATACTCATAAGTTTCATAGTGGTTTGACTTAATTAAAACTATCAAAATAGTTTTGGGTTTCAAGGCATTAGATAGGATTAAACATGCTAAATCATGTGATGAATGAATCCTATAAAAGATCTAAGAGTTACATGTAATGTAATTGGTAAACGAGTTACCTACCTAAATAACTTAATTTTAAGCATCTTGCCAAAGTAGACTTATAATTAAGTGAAATATGGGTCTTAGTCCGCTAAATTAAATTGAGGGTTATTTTTAGTAGAAAGTTATTAATTTGACTTTTGCATATTCTGTTGTAGAAAAATGTCGACAAATAACTTTGCTTGACTATCATTGCGATCCGTCCTTGAGAAGGACAAACTCAATGGACTTGAGAATTGTTCTCAAACAGGAAAGAAAGCTATATGTCCTAGATGAGCTCATTCCTGAGGAGCCTATAGCCAATGCTCCAAGAGCACAGAAGGATGCCCACACTAAGCATCTCAATGATTCTGTGGATGTGGGATGCCTGATGTTAGCCACCATGGTCGCAGAACTTCAAAGAGATCTGGAACTTATGAAGGCTTATAAGATGATTGTGCATCTCAAGGAAATGTTCCAACAACAGGCAAAGCAGGAAAGGTTTGAAACCACAAAGGCCTTGCATTCCTGTAAAATGGCTGAAGGTGCATCAGTTAGCACTCATGTTTTGAAGATGAAAGGCTACCTTAATCACCTTGAGAGGCTCGGATTTTCCATAAGTCAGGAGTTATCTACAGATTTGATCTTAAACTCACTCCCTGAAAGTTATGACCAGTTTGTCATGAACTACAATATGAACAACATGAAGAAATCTGTTTCTGAACTGCATGGGATGCTTAAAACTGTCGAGCAAAATATTAAGAAAAATCCAAACTCTGTTTTAATGGTTCAAAAAGGCAAAGGAATGAAAAAAAAAAAAAAGGCAAAGGCAAAAGAAAGGGCCTAAACAATAAGTTCAAGAACCAAAACAAGCCCAAACCCAAGCCTGAAGCCAAGAAGGCAAAGCCTCCCAAGGAAGGAGTTTGTTTCTTTTGCAATGACCCCGGTCATTGGAAGAGAAACTGCAAGCTCTACCTGAAAGATCTAAAGAAAAAGAAGAATAGCGGGGCTATTACTTCAGGTATCTATGTTATAGAAATTAATCTTTCTACTTCTCCTACGTGGGTATTAGATACTGCATGTGGAACTCACATTTGTACAAATGTGCAGGGTCTCAAAAAGAGTAAGAAGTTGAAAAAGGGCGAAATAGACCTACGAGTTAGAAATAGAGCAAGAGTTGCTACTTTAGCCGTAGGCACTTATGAATTAGTTTTGCCCAATGGGCTTTTGTTAATTTTGAACAATTGCTATTATGTTCCTGCTTTGAGTAGAAATATAATTTCACTTTCTTATTTGGATAAGGAAGGTTTTATTTCAATTATTGGAAATAATAAATATTCTATTTATCGTAATAACATTTTTTATACGGATGGTGATTTGCATGGTGGTCATTATTATTTAAATATTGATACTCCCAATAATCAAGATATCTATAACATAACTACCAAGAGGATCAAGACTAACGACTTGAATCTAACTTATCTCTGGCACTGTCGTCTAGGCCACATAAATGAGAAACGTATTTCAAAGCTCCATCAAGATGGACTTCTGAAATCATTTGATTTTGAATCATTTGACACATGCGAATCTTGTATATTAGGAAAGATGACTAAGGCACCTTTCACTGGATACAGTAAGCAGGCCACTGACTTATTGGGCCTAGTATAACTGATGTATGTGGTCCACTAAGTACAACTGTTAGAGGAGGCTACTTGTACTTCATTACTTTTATCGATGACTATAGTAGATATGGTTATATCTATTTAATGAAACACAAATCTGAAGCTTTTGAAATGTTCAAAACCTTCCAAAATGAAGTACAGAATCAGCTTGGAAAATCTATTAAAGCACTTTGATCCAATCGAGGTGGTGAATATTTGAGCTAAGAGTTTATTGATCATCTTAGAAATTGTGGTATTGTCTCACAATTAACCCCACCAGGAGCACCACAATGGAATGGCATTTCTGAACGAAGGAATCAAACCTTATTAGATATGGTTTGATCCATGATGAGTCAAATGGATCTTCCACCATCCTTTTGGGGCTATGCATTAGAAACAGTTGCGTTTACACTAAACCGTGTTCCATCTAAGGCAGTTGAAAAGACACCATATGAGATATGGACTGAAAAAAAGCCCAGTTTATCTTTTCTCAAGATTTGGGGATGCGAGGCATATGTTAAGCAACAGGCCTCAGATAAGTTAGCACTAAAATCTATAAAATGTCTTTTTGTGGGTTATCCTAAGGAAACTAAAGGATACTACTTCTACAACCCCACTGAGAACAAATTGTTTGTTGTTCGAAATGGTATCTTTTTAGAAAGAGAATTCATCTCTAAAAGAACCAGTGGGAGTAAGATACATCTTGAAGAAGTTTGAAAGCCATAAAATCACATTGAACCAGAGATGAAAAATCGAGAAAACTCACAACAAGTTGTTGAGCCTACTCAAGTAACACAAGGCCCACGAAGGTCTGATAGGACACGACATTTACCTCAAAGATATCGTAATAAGTTGCTCACTGATCAAGATGAGCCAACCACCTATCAAGAGGCCATAATGGGATTAGACTTTGAGAAATGGCTAGAAGCCATGAAGTCTGAGATGTAATCCATGTATGACAATCAGGTATGGACCTTGATTAACCTACCTGAAGGTATAAAAGCTATAGGGTGCAAGTGAGTTTTCAAGAAGAAAACTGACATGGATAGCCAAGTGCATACCTTCAAGGCATGATGGTTATAAAAGGATTCAAACAAACACATGGTATAGACTATGATGAAACCTTTTCACCAGTCGCTATGATCAAATTAATCAGGATCCTTCTCGCCATTACTGCATACTATGATTATGAGATTTGGCAAATAGATGTGAAAACAACATTCCTTAATGAAAAGCTGCTTGAGGATGTGTATATGACACAACCTGAAGGTTTTATGTGTCCTGAGGATTCTGGGAAGGTTTACAAGCTTAAAAAATCCATTTATGGATTGAAGCAAGCATCTCGAAGTTGGAATCATCGCTTTGATGAAGTAGTCAAAGATTTTGGTTTTATCCAAAATATTGATGAACCTTGTGTTTATAAGAAGGTTAGTGGGAGCACAATTGTATTTCTAGTACTTTATGTTGATGATATCGTACTTATTGGAAATGACATTCCTACCTTGCAGATTATCAAGTCTTTGTTAGGAAAGTGTTTCTCAATGAAAGATTTAGGCGAGGCCAATTACATCATTGGGATTAGGATCTATAGAGATAGATCCAAGAGGCTAATCGGTTTAAGTCAATGCACCTACATAGACAAGGTATTGCATAGATTTAGTATGCAAGATTCAAAAAGAGGTTTTGTACCTATGTCTCATGGCATCAATCTCAGCAAGACTTAGTATCCTAGTACACGTGATGAGTGAGAGCGCATGAATAAGATTCCATACGCCTCGGCTATTGGATCTATCATGTATGCCATGTTATGCACTCGACCAGATGTCTCATATGCCTTAAGTATGACTAGTAGATTTCAATCAGATCCAAGTGAGAATCACTGGACTGCTGTCAAGAATATCCTAAAGTACTTGAGAAGAACTAAGGATGTATTCTTGGTGTATGGAGGATTGGATGACAAGCTTGTTGTAAACGGTTACACAGATGCAAGTTTTCAATTTGACAAAGATGATTCTAAATCACAATCAGGATTTGTATTCTATTTGAATAGTGAAGCAGTAAGTTGGAAGAGTTCAAAGCAAAGCACTGTGGCTAATTCTACAACAGAAGCTGAGTACCTAGCAGCATCAGATGCAGCTAAGGAAGCTGTTTGGATTAAAAAGTTCATCACTGAGTTAGGGGTAGTGCCTACCATCTCAAATCTAATAGATTTGTTCTGTGACAACAATGGTGCAATAGCACAGGCTAAAGAACCTAGGTCACATCAAAGGACAAAACACATACTCAGGCGATATCACCTTATCAGAGAAATCATTGATAGAGGTGATATAAAGATATGCAAAATACCAAATGATGACAATGTTACTGATCCTCTTACTAAGCCGCTTGCACAGGCTAAGCATGATTGTCATGTTAGGTCAATGGGTATTAGAAACATTAATATTTGAACCTAGTGTAAGTGGAAGTTGTTGGAGATTGTACCCTAGGCCAATCATTGTATTGCGAACATTGTTTTACGAAATAAGAGTTTTCTTTTTATTATATTATTTGTATGTTTATATATAATAATATCCATGGATAAATCATTTTTGAATTATCCAAAATATCTCTAATCAATCATCCTTGTGGGAACAATGATGAATTAAGATTAGTATGATTTTGATTGATTAAGTGTTAATCATGTATAATGATATGAATCAAAATTATATGCGTGTGTTAGTGAATAGGACGCTGAATAGATCCGTTATGAGATAAGCTACATGGATTAGGTCATATGTTTATCTCATATATAACCGTGTCATTGATCCCTTGGACCTGAGATCACCATAGATTCCTACATGAAGGATATTGTACTTTGGTATAGTCTAATGTCACCTTTAACCGGGTGATTATAAAGACTATGATCAAGTATAATGGAATCCATGCAGAGGAAGATGAGTGATCAAGATGGAATTTGTCCCTCTAATTAATAGAGAGATATCTCTGGGCCCCTCGATGAGTGTGACTGAGAAATGCATGGCCATGCTCAAATGGAAAAGGTTCCATCTTATATCAGTCTGCTCGGAGATCGAGAAAGTTATGATCGAGCAAGTTGAGGATGACATTTCCATGTCTCATACTCGATCTAGATATTGTGTAACAAAAGGGATATGATAGGGTTATAAGATAGGTTGCATCGGATCATCGATCCCGTATGATTTAGGTAGTCATAATGTCTTGCTAGAGGCCACTTGTGATTTGTGGGTCGAACAATGTAGTTGGCCCACTGCCAACATCATATGGGCCTGCAGGGTTGCACACAAGAACGGACCAACTCGTGCTAAAATGTTCACATTCATTAAATCAGAAATGTGTCTAGATTCAATGAATATCTAGGATAGAGGAATTATTTATATATATATATATAAAATTAAATTCAAAATATATTATATATATTATATTTGATATTATATATATATGTATATATATATATATGAATTAATTTAAATTTGATTATATTAGATAGATTTAAATTTAAACTAATCAGATAATTTAAATTTAATTATATCAGATAGATTTAAATTTAAACTAATAAGATAATTTAAATTTGATTCTATCATATAAATTTAAATTTAAACTAATCAGATAATTTAAATTTGATTCTATTAGATAGATTTAAATTTAATTCTATCAGATAAATTTAAATTTAAACTAATCAGATAATTTAAATTAAGCTCTAGATATTGTTAGTTTAAATTTAAACTATAAGATAGATTTGAATTTAAACTAATAGATATATTAACTAATTTTGATTAATTAAATATATCTGAAACTCTAGTCTATAAATAGAGGTTTCCATATCAGAGAGCTAGAGCTGCCTCCAAAATCCTTAGAGAGAAGGACATCGTACGGACGTCATACGGAATCGTACGGACTGTACGGACATGCTGCTAGCACACCGTTTAAGTTGCTAAACCCCGTTCGTGTAGATACCAGTAAAGGGAGCTGCTCTGCAGTCAGTTCCTGTGATCTAAATAAAAGTAAACAACAAACTCAATCAACAAAAAAAAAAAGGTAATTCTCTGAACCTATTTAGTTTAAGTGATTTTGACGGATCCTTGGTGGGAATTGAGATCAAAATTTTAAACGTTTCCGCTGTGTGCCTCCCATAATTCCTAACATTAAATTCATAAAAAGAGAAGAGGAAGAGAGGAGAGAAGATTCCTTAAAGGAAGAACACAAAATTTCCATGATTTCTCACCTTTTTCTGGGCTTTTTCACCTTCTTTCACCTCTTCCCTTGGGCACCTAAAAATTTTGGTCTTCCCCTCTATTTCTTGATAGAAGTAAGTCGTTCTAAAATGAGGAATAGTGAACATGAACTTTAAAGAAGAATAAAGAAGCTTCCTTTTTTAAAATTGTTTCCAATTTTGCCTTTCGCGATGGCATTTCTGGTTTAGCTTTGTTTTAGCTCATTTTTTAGAACCGTCTTTTGCATTATAAAATTTAGGTTCCTAATTTAGTAAAATGCCTTTGGAATCACTCAAGTTAGAGCAAAAACCTTCCCGAATGAATCGGTCAAAGTTGGGTTAACCGACATGGGAAAACCTATACCAGAGGGGTTTTAACTATCCCAGGACTTTTTGTGACTTTTAGGGCCCTTAAGAACCCCAGAGAACTCAAAAATTTTATTTAAAAAGCCCTCCTATGTGTTTTTCTAAAATTATACTTATTTACGAAATGTCACTAGCCTTTCAGCAATTTTTTGAATCACTGTGGCTCTGATTTTTGGGCAACTCAGGGCTCAAATCTTTATTTTTTATTTTTTATAATTTTATTCTAATTTTTGTTGGTCTTAAATAACTCATTTCAAGGGGTTTGCTTTGAAAACGTATCCATTTTCATCATTTAACGAAAACCAAATATTACAGGAAGCCTCCCAAGTGCCTCTCCTTTCAAAGAAAAATGAATAACTCCTTGGACTCCTTCTCCCTCCATAGACTTGGGCAAACAATGTTGAAGTAGCTAGAGAGTGTTTTAATTTGTTCTAAGTTTGGTTAGGCACTTTATGTGATGGAAGAAGATGGGAGGAATCTTTGCAAACAATTTAAAAGTCATATATTGGGAGATGAGACAATAGGTTCCATAATATAGCCTTAAGAAGCAACTTGTATCTTGACTCTTAGAAATGAGTTTGTGATGACTTCAACGAGTCTAAGTGGAACCAAGAGGCCTAGACATGAGAAAGAAGTGAAGCCAAAAACTTGAATTATAGTAGTTAGTTCATTAGGCTATTAATAAAGCTATTATGGAATCAATGGACTAAGTATACTTCTTAAGTGTGTGTCTAATGCTTTGGCTTGTTCAAAGATAATAATTGAATGCTATTTCTTATGGCTAAGCCAAAGAAAACAAACTCCATTTACTTGCAAGTGTATGGCTTGGGGGGAAGGAATAGCCAAAGGAAAACTTGTATTTCATTGCCAAGGTAGCTCTTTACTCCTTCTTGCTTGCATTTATAGTTATATGAATGTCATTGGATGCTTGTATGTGTGATTGTATCATGAGATATGCCTTTGATGTTGTCTTGAATGCATTGGTACTAATATGCTTGTTAAATGATGTTTTGTTTATAGAAATTGCTCTTATGGGTGAGGTGAAGCCAAAAGTCCCTAGGAATGGGTGAAATAAGGTCAAAAGTCTCTTGGATAAGTGAGGTTAAGTCAAAAGTCCTAAGACCAAGGGTGAGGATAATCCAAAAGTCCCTAGAGCTTGTCTTTAGCCTTGATATGTTTTATGGCATGGGAATTTGGTATTGAATCATTCTTGGTTGTGTTGCTGCATACTTATCATCCTTGACATGTTATATGCATGAATGCCTTCTTCAATGAGTATTTGAGCTATTGAGACTCCTAAAATCTTACCCCCATTCCCTCCTCCATCTTAATATGTCTAGGTGGAGCTCAAGAAGCTAAAAGTGGAAGCCAAGGCACTTGATAGACCATACTTTGCTATTAATGTAGTTCTTGATGTAAAGAAATGTTAAAGTGTAAAATTATATATTATGATTGAGATATAAACATGTGAGCAAATGTAAAATTATGCATATGTTGTGTATGAACCAACTTTGGAACCAATTCAATGAGAATATGTGTTTTGTGTACTTGGAAGACCACTCTTGAATGTATATTATGGCATGTGACATAGTGAGTTTATAATGCATGGCAATTTAGATCATTTAAGAAGCTGAAATATGATATTTTTATGATTTAAAACTTACCCAAAAGGTGGTAGAGGAATTGAGAAGACATTTGGAACCATTTTGACCCTTATATGGTGCCAAATTTGCCAAGATCTTGAGCCATGTCAAGATTTGACCAACTGAGCTCTTCTTGATCTGAAATTTGGCATGTAAATAGGTCTTGTCTAGAGCTTTTTGGGAAGCTAAATTTCACATTATTTGGAACTCTAAAGGACTTTTGGTAAATTTCCAAAGTTGGCAAAAATTTACAATTTTGACAATGGCATTGTGCAAATGGTCAGAATCTTTGCTTCAGTTACTTGTGGATCAAATGATGTCCAAAGGCTATGAAATTTTATAGGGTGAAACTAAACATTCACAGTGACTGATAACAACTCGAATCACCTTAATTAAATTTGTATGGAGGGAGAACCGAATTTTTGAAGTTTCAGATCAGTATAAAGGGCGTAGTCAGACCTTCATTATTGTTCCATTAATTTTCAGGGTCTGACGACTTCTGAATTGGTCTAGAATTATTTTTTCCCCTTAGTTAACATCTGTAGCATTCCAAATTGGTATAGTTGCCCAAATAGAATTTTTTTAAAATTAGTTATGAATTCTTAAAATTTATATCAATAAACTGTATCAGAAACGCTGGGCAGTCTGACCTACATTACTTTTCCATTTCCATTGTCAAATGTAGTCCTTATCATGTTATTGTGGGTTGGAATTATTTTTAGTATAAATTTAAATCTAGATATTTTCAAAAAGCTATAGGTTGCTGGATTTTGATTTTTCTAGATTTATTTATGATTTTCCAAGTTGATGCCAAAAACCTGAATTATGGACCTGCAAGTAACTTGCCATTTTTTTGGTTTTTGGTTGCAAATCCGTGCTACTTGGATTTTTTTATGATGTGTATGAATTGAATAGATGTAGGATGAGTGAAGAATGATGTTGGTGTGTTTATATAGCCCAGATCAACTGAACTCGAAACTAACATGCATATTTTCTAGTTTTTGCCTCCAAATCCGTGGTTCATGGAATGTTCTATAAGGTATATAAGTTGTATTGATGCATTTTAAATAAAAGATGATATGGAATGTTCACATGGCTCATGTGGCATGAAAAAAATTTTGGGTTCTACATAACGCAATAAAACACAATATTTTTATTCCTCTTTCATTGGAATTATGTATACTCTTGTAGGATTAAGCTTCAATATGAGGGTATGGAGTTAATAAAATTATGGTGTTACATAAACTATATACCTTGATCTATTGCTCAATTGTTTAAAGCTTGTAATAAATCCTTTTGTCCTTTTCTATTGAGAGAAAAATTGTATTTCTATTTTTAGGCACCTTTACTTTCACGTTAAGGTTAGAGATAGAAAGAGAACATAAATTTTTTATAGGAAAAAATGAGAATCAATTTTCCAAATAAATCTTTATTATTGGATAACTTCTCATTAATTACTCCCATCAAGTGGTTAGTAAATTAAGAAACCATCTCTTAACTAACTAATAAAAAATTAACACATTTAATATTTATTTATTTAATCAATTAAATAATAAACACTTGATCAATATCACTTGGGCCATTAAGTTTTATAGGCCAAATAATCATGAAGTCCACCAATCCCAATATCAATACAAGTCTTATTCGATTTCCTAAATGGACTCTTAAAAAGAACAATAGGGACAGGAAGAAATGATCATCACAGACTTATAGGTACCCAAAATGTATAATGATAGAAATAAAATCCAAAATTCAATCCAACACTAATAGGAACTTTAAACAAAGACAATGAAACAATTATAGCCCACCAATGACTTATCCTAGTAGCTATTGACTCATTTTAATCCACTCAAACTAACAAAATTCTCCTAAGTACATACACAAGCAAAAAGCAAAGAGGAAAACAATTCAAGGCCTAAAATGAAAATAAGATCCCAGAAGTAGCAAGTGGTAATCAAGACTCTGTTATATGATAAATAATGACCCAAAATTATACCACTCATATTTTATAAATCAAAAAAGCCAATAAGAACTATCCTATTATTCTAATTCAACTTTATTCGAACCAAACTAGAAACTCAAAGCACAGTTGCAACTTATAGAGCATTAACCAATGTAAATTAGAAAATGGGTGAGTAAAAAATCACATATTTGATAGAGAAAAGGTTGAAAGTTAAGGTGTAATATCAGACCCAATTCAATGTGTAATACCTTAACTTCCTAACCTTCAAATTAGATCACAAAGGCTCATTGTAATCTATTTATATGAAAATACCACTTTTGTGGTGGATTTATCCGTCATTAAAAAGCAATTTAATTCATTAACTATCAAATGAGAGATGTAAGCTTACCTAAATTCTTTTTCATCCATAACATGCTTATTCATATCAGTAACATCATAATTTAAAGCTTACATCTCGGATATAGAACCACACAACATAAAAATCACATGTTGCTTTCGGGTTGCTTGGTCCCTTTTTCTGATATGAATTTTGGAAATTCATAATTAATTCTATAAAAATCTAAATCATGCATATGATAGCTTTCTGTAAAACTCTAGATGTCAACTAACGATAAAAATAATTCCAAATCAAAACAATGGCATGTAACCCATGAAAATTAATAGAATAGTATATTGGGTTGTACTCTTAGACTATTGCAAATCCTGATTTTCAAAAATTCATAACTCTCTCTATATTGATCTAAATTGAGTGTTCTTGATGGCTATGGAAAGCTTATGATATCTACTTTATGTCCATAAAATTTTATGAGTATTAACTTCATTTGGTCCTTGAGAGACAATGAAATTGAAACTAACCATATGAATAATAATAGTGACAATTCCACATAATTTGGCCAAATTTGAAAAAATTATAATAAATTCTCTAGAGCTCCAAAAACATTGTTATTTAGCTCTGTAAAAAGCTCTAAATAAGTTCTATAAGTACCCCAAATTTTATGTTTAAACTAGTCCATTTGGTCAGATTTTGGTTTAGGGGTAATTTATGGTCAATTTTGTACCAAAATAACTTCAAATGGTCCTAAAATGGTCTTCTTCTTGGACCATGACCATTTGAGCATGTCTCAAAGTACTAATGCAACATATATAAGCATTCCATTCAACCCAAATCATCCTAGCACTCAAAATCACTCTCCCATATGAACTTATGCAACTAACCTCAAGAGTGGCAAAAATACACATTTTCATTCATTTGAGCTCAAATTTGATACATACAAGATTCATACATATATTTACGTATGATCCATCATTCACATCTCATGTTCATTATATAATTACATACTTTGACATCAAATTGTGCATAAACCTATTCTAATGTCAAAGTACCACTTCTTATGCTTCTTGGCTCTCTTTCTTTGCTCCATATGGCTCACCTAGATATAGTTAGTGATAAAATAGGTAGAGGTAAGATTCAAAGAATCTCAATAGCTATCTACCTTTTATACACACATAAATGGCACATTTTTAGGTCAATGAATGCAAATATGTTCTAGCTGCTCATAGTAAATATACATAAACATAATTTCATATCATCTAAACTTATTTCATTCAAGAATAGCTTCTAGGGATTTTTGGTCTAGCGTCACCCAATTTTTAGGGACCTTTGGATTTGCTTCACCCATTTTTAGGAACTTTTGACTTAACCTCACTCACTCTTGAGACTTTTGGCTTTGTCTCACCCACTCTTAAGGACTTTTGGCTCTTCCTCCCCCATTCTAAAGGACTTTTGGCACAACCTCACCCAATTCAAGCTATCTTGCATTTAAAACACATTTAATGCATATAATGGTACCATAACATGTAAACAAAAGCTATAAGCATATCTTATAGTTCAAATTTACACACGAGCATCCAAAGACACAAAATCACTTAACAAATGCATGCAAGAAAGGATAGAAAGCTACCTTAAGACCAGGAGCACGCTTTTCTCCTTGAAACTTCTCCCTTCTTCTTGGCCTTACACACCAAATGATGGAAAGCTTGATTTGCTTGGCCTAGATACATCCAACAAGATACAAAAGACATCATTGGAACTAACTCTAACATCTCATAAGCTCTAGACACTCATATGCTAGCGTATGGTTCAATTATGGCTCCATATAAGACATAATGAAGCAACTCTCATAATCTTTGTTCTTGGCTCCAATTTCTCCTTCAATTTAAGTCTTATGACTTTATTTACACTCACTAGAGTCCTCGCTAACTCAAATTAAGGAGTCCCTTTAGGTGTAAAGGAACCTAAATTTTTTAACTTTCAAAATATAGTTTCCAAATTGAAACCAATGGTTCCCTTGGTATCTATAATTCATATCTAGACCACTTTTAACCTTACACTCAAGAAAAACTCTCCTTAGGTGCATTCTCTCTCACTTGGCCAAGACCTCCCATACCATTGGAGCCCATGGAGTTTTGTTTATTTTTTTAGGGAATTAGCCACTTATGAAACCTCCTAAATATCTTGGGACTTTATTCATACTCTTACATAAGCTATAAGACCCTTAGGAAGGTTCAAATTTTCATATACATATCAAATTCCCTAAGTATCATAAATTGATTTCTATGACTTGTTTTTGAATCCTATTTCTTCCTTTAAGTTCCTTAAGCTCTAAAACCTCTTTCCTTAGCATGTTTGAATCAAAACTAAGCCTCTCACATACACATCTATTTCTGGCCAAAACTCAAGGGAAAAGAAGAAGCAAGAGGAAGCAAAATTACAATATGCATCATATCTTGCTTTCAAGCTTCCTAAGAGCTCTTCCTTATACTCCCAAGAGTTCTCCCAAATCTTCTCCTCCCTTAACTAACTCAGCCATAAACAAACACAAATTCAATCAATAAAACCATAGAAAGAGAGAGGAGAAAGAGGGGAACAAATTTAAAGAAGAAAAGAATGTGAAAAAGCAAAAAGTTTCTCACCCTTTTGAAGCTTCTTCTCTTCCCTCTTGGTGCATCTCCTAAGCTTTCTCAAATTCTATCCGAACTAGAAAAGCATCGATGGAGAGAAAGTGTAACATCCGGTACTTTGAAAAATATCGTAATGAGTCAGTTTGAAAAACAAGTCCCCTAAGATTAGTGATTTAAGGCCAAATAAAATTTGAATAAAATTTTAAATAATAAAAAATGAGGATTTGAGTCCGAGTTGCCTAAAAACCAAGGCCAGAGTGGTTTAAAAAATTTGTTGAAAGTTTAATGGTATTTTTATAAATATGGATATTTTTTGAAAAACTCATAGGAGGACTTTTTAAACTATAAAATTGAATTCTCTAGGGTTTTCAAAGGCCCTAAAAATCATGGGAAGTCCTAAGATAGTTATACGTTTTCTAATGGCACTGAGCCCAAACCTTGATTGATTCATTCAGGAAAGTTTTAGCTCCAATTTGAGTAATTCCAAAGGCATTTTATAAGATTGGGAATCTAAATTTTATGATGGAAAAGACAGTTTTAAAAAAAAACTAAAACAAAGATAAAACGAAAATGCCATGTATGTGAGACGTAAACGTCATTTTTAATAAACAATTCTCTTCCTTTTGGCTTTACATTAGGTGTCCAAAATTTTGGCCTCTTGTTAACATACTCGAGCTCGTCCAAAATAGAAAAGAGGGCTGGAGAGAGAGACGCACCAAGAGGAGCTAAGAAAGAAGAGAAAAATCAAGGAAAAAAGGGTAAGAAAAATTCAAGAATCCATGGTTTTCCTTCTCGAAACTTCACTCTCCTTTCTTTGCTTTAACTTTCCATGGTTTTGGATGCTTAAATGGTTCTATTTTGGCCTTGAACTAGAGAGGAAAAGTTAGAAATTCAAGGAGAAGAATAGAGCAAGGGAAGAGCCTCTTGAAAAGAGCTTGAATTCAAGGTAATCTCTTGCCTTTTATTGCTTCTTCCTTCTTGCTCTCCCTTGTGGTGTCTCAGTTGTGAGGGGGAGAAGTTTCTGCTTAGGAACCATTGAGAACTCATTGATGTAGGCTAAGGGAACTTGGAATATGCCAAGAAATTGCAAGAAAAACTAATGAATTCCAAGTTAGAAAAGTGTAGATTTCTTGAATGCAATGTGGAAACTGATTTAATATATGAAGTTCTTTGCATATATAAGTGTTTAATTGAGCTTCTAAGACCTCTAGGAAGCCTCCCAAGTGTATCTCTCATCAAGGAAAAATCAAAAACCCCATGGGCTCTCTGCTCCTCCATAAGCTTGGCTAAAGCTAGAGCAATAGGTTAGGAGATCTTTTAATTTATTCTAGCCTTAGTTTGGGACTTCATATGATGGTAAAAGGTGGAAGGAATCCTTGAAAAAAATTTAGAAGCCATAGATTGGGAGATGAGGCAATGGTTTTTATAATGTAGTCTTATAAAGCAACATGTACCTAGACTTGTGAAAGTGAGTGTGTGATGGCTCTAAGGGCTTAAATGAGGTCAAGTGGTCTAGATATGGCAAGAGAATGGAGCCAAAAACTTGAATTATAGTAATTGCTTCATTAGGCCATTAATGGAACTAATATAAAACTAATGGGACAAAGTGTGCTTCTTAAGTATAAGTTTAATGCTTTGGCTTGCTTCAAAAGTATAATTATGATGTCTAGGCCAAGGAAACCAAACCCCATCTAGTTGCTTATGGAACTAAGAAAGGGAAGGAATAAAGTAAAGTAAAGCTTGGATTTTTACCAAGGTAGGTCTCCACCTCATTCTTCTTGCATTCTTGGTTATATATATGTCATTGTGTGCTTGTGTGCCTTTATGACTTGTGAACATGTCACTTGATGCTAAGATGTTGCATTGGTACCAATATACTTTCTTGAATGTCATTGATTATGAAAATGGCTCATAAGGGTGAGGTGATGCTAAAAGTCCCTTAATATAGGTGAGGAGATACCAAAAGTCACTTAATATAGGTGAGGAGATGCCAAAAGTCTCAAGGCATGGGTGAGACAAGGTAAAAAATCTTATGAATGGGTGAGGCTAAGTCAAAAGTCCCTAAGCCAAGGAGGAGGCAAATCCAAAAATCCTAGAAATGGGGTGAGGTTAAACCAAAAGTCCCTAGAGCTCATTCTTGACCTTGTTGTGACCTTGTGACATGGAAATGTGGATTGAAATGCTTTATGATTATGTTAGCTTGCATACTTGTGCCTTTGACATGTTATATGCCTTAACTATATGTTTAATTGGATGTATGAGCTATTGAGATTCCATGAATCTTACCCCCTCCCTCTCCAATCTTATCTTGTCTAAGTGGAGATTAAGAGACAAAGGATGGAGGCCATGAAACATAAATGGCTATCTCTTGATACTTTTGCATGATTATGTATAATTTTGATATATAAGAGTGTCAGAGTGCTTATGTATATATTATTTTTGAGTTGTAACCATTTGAGCAAATGTGAAAGCATTTATAAATGATGTAGAAACCATATTTGATACCAAATCAATGTAAATGTAAGATTTGGACCTTCGATGACTTGTAAATGCTTATGTATTCTTAGGTGTGGAATGACCAAATTGAAATGTATGATGATTTGGGCCACTTAGGTAGTTTATATATGTTATAATTATGCTTTTAAACTTGCCCAAGAGGTGCTAGAACACAAAGAAGACCATTTGGACCAAATCGATGCCTTATGAGATGCAAAATTAACCATAATTGTGAGTTACGGCAAAATCTATCCAAATGAGCTCTTCTTGGTCTAAAATTTGGCATGCATATAGGTCTTGTTTAGAGCTTTTTGAAAAACTAAAGTATATGTTATTTTGAGTTATACAAAATTTTTGGCAAATTTCCAAAGTTGGCTGAAATTACAAAGCTTGACAATGGCACTGTTCATATTATATGAAATTTTGCCTGTCATTCATGATTCAAATGATGTCCAATAGTTATAAAATTTTACAGGCATAAACTAGACATTCACAGTGATCTATAACAACTAGAAGTACCTCAATTGGATGTCTATGGAGAGAGATATGAATTTTTGAAATTTCATATTAGTGATAGTAGTGCAGACCAACCTTAGTTACTCTTCTATCAATTTTCAAGGTTAAATGCATCTGAACTGGTCTAAACTTATTTTTTTTCTCTAGTAACATCTATAGCTTTCCAAATTGGCATATTTTTCCTAGATTGAATTTTTTTTGAATTAGTTATGAATTTTTGAATTTTATATCAGTAACCTGTATTAGAAACACTGGACATTCTGACCTTTGCCACTTTTCTATTATCAAATGTGGTCCATATGAGATTTTTATGGCTTGAAATTATTTTTAGTATAAATTTAACATACAAAGATTTTCAGAAAGCTATGATTTTATTGATTTCTATTTTTCTAAATTTAGTTATGATTTTCCAAACTTGCTAGTAGAAAATTGAAATTTTGACCTGAGACTAAAATGTGAAATTCTTGGTTTTTGGCTTATAATCTGTGGTTAATGAAATGTTTGATGGAAAATAAATAAAGAATGTTATTGGAGAGTTCTCGAGGTCCATGGATAGAAATTTGAATTTTTAACCCCAACATAATACAAGGAAATAACAATATTTTATTCCCTTTTCTTAGTTTTATTTTGTTGCACATGAAAGTCACTTTAAATATGGGAATATGGAGTCTAATAAAATATGGTGTGATACAAAGGAGAAGGGCGAGACATATTTTTAAAAGAAAAAGGTAAAGTTATTATACTTTTTTAACTTTTCATTTTAGCCCCTAAGCTATGATTTTTTTTCTTTTAGTCTCATTTCAACTTCTTTTCGAGAAATGTCTTTTCTATTATAAAATTTAGGTCCTCTAACTTACAAAATGCTTTGGATTTCACCCAAATTAAATTTGAAATCAATCTGACCTGTTCAGTCAAAGTTTTGGTCAACCAACAGCCAAAATCGCTTACCGGAAGGATTTTAACTATTCTAAGGATTTTTATAATTTTTAGGACTTTTAAAAATTTTGAGAAACTCAATTTTTTCATTTAAAAATCTCTCATGTGAGTTTTTCAAAATTTTCTTGATATTATAAAAATGCCACTGTATATTTTTGTAATTTTTCATTGCTTTTCTAGCTTGGATTTCTAGGCATCTCAAGTTTCATTTCCTCATTTTTAGAAGTTTAGTTTATTTTTTTAATTTTATTTGGTCACTATTCATATGATTTATAAGATTTCCTTTAAAAATCTCTAATTTCTGACCTTTTACGAAAAATCGGATATTACACAATGGGTGAGCTCCATGATCAATATTTATATAGAAATCAAATATGGAAAGAAAACAAAATTCCTTATATGTTCAAACCGATAATCCACAATCTTTACTTTCAATTATTAAATGAAATAAATCATAATGAAACATTACCTCCGATTGGTAGCCACGGTGTGCAGACTGGCCAACTCTACCTCCTCACTCAATTTCTCGATTATGCTTTTTGCTATTCTCTTTTTCTCTCTTCCTTATCGCTCTGTTCAGTGTTTTTGCTCCTCCCCAAAAATTTCTCCCGCTATTTTCTATTTTCACCCTCTTTTAATGCACATGATGGGAGGAGAGTTTTCTCTTTGCTTCATGATTGAATCGCAATCTCATGGGGCAGACGTCCTTCTCAACTGCAGGGTGATATGCATTTTACCTCTTCCTTTTTTTTAAAAAAAGTAAATTATATAAAATTTCTCTAAATTTTATTAAAATTAAATAGATTTTTTTTATTTTAAAAATACATATAAATATCTTTTAAAATAAAATGTTATTTTACACTTTTGTATAATTTAAAATTTTTTTTTATCAAAATACTCTTCGTTAAATCTAAATACATATTTTTTAACTAAAAAAAAATTTTAATTGAGGATATTTTGGTAAAAAAATTTTAAATTGGACTGTTAATTTTTTATTTCAAAAGAAATGAAAATAGAAAGGAAGTCGGTATAATTTTAACAAAATTCAAGGATGATTTGTGTAATCTATTCCTATTTTTATTTATTTAAAATTCAAATTGACTCAAAATAACTCAAAATTAAACTTGATTTAAAACAACTCAAAAATTCAGACAAAAAAAAATTAGACTCAACATAAAAACATGACTTAAATAATAAGATTGAGTAAATAATAAATTAAAACCTACTCAAAATTTATGACACAAAGGATTTAAGAATTAAATTGAAATTAACTCAAAATTATATACAAAATTAATCCTAAAAATTTCTTATTTTCAAGAGATGCCGGGACAAAATTTTATGATTGATTATAAAATTAACTCAAAATTATATAAGAACCCATCCTAAAATTAACTTAATTCTAACATGACTTAAGTCCATTTTATTTAGGTTGGTTTAGTTGAATATAACTAGTATTGCTTACATTTTTTGACAAAAATTAAAATCAAATATATTGCATAATTGTGATTGATTATAAATTTTAAAATCGTATAGTTTATAAATTTTTTTTTTTACTGACTTCATATTTGCCTCAAATTCATTTCTATTCTTCTGTTTTTTTTTTTGTATGGCTTATGTTAATAAACATAGACGGTGAAGTAAATTGTTTAAAAAGTGGTATATTGCAAATATTATACACTTTGAGCGTGTAATCACTCCAGAAAGCTCGTTTCTGTTGCAAACTTGTAAAAAATAAACCATAACTTATGAATTTTTACAGGCAAGTTTGGTTGGCATTTAGTGATTCTACATCACAAAAAATGTGCCATGTTACTGAATTGATAAACAAAATAAGTAGTACAATAACAGAAAGGTTAGTTTAGATAAATTTTGAATAATGAACGAGGGATTAAAATAACAACGTAGAAATTTCTATTAAAGACCAACTTTAGAATTGGTCCATCTATGTAGGACCAAAATAGCATATGTGACCTTTTTATTTGCAATTGTCTTTGATGGAAAAGACATAACCAAATGTAATTCTTATGTATTTGTTATCAATTTTTTTAATAAAATTTTAACATATGAAATAAAAAAATTAATGTGGTATTAAATTGTAAAAATTGTCTTAACAATTATACTTGGACCGCTTATGTTTTGTGCGGAAAATTTAGCCAATAATATTTATAGGATTTGTGGTCTATTTGGTAGAAGCAACAGAAAGTTTATCAATATGCAATTTGCGAGCGCTGAGCCCACCAAAAATTTGTTAAGTATCTTATTCTTCTTTTTTTAAAAAAAGGAAATTGAATCAAAGCATATTCAATTTATTGAGAATAGATTATCTAAACAAATGAAGAACAACTACATCAATATGAAATATCGTTGTGAAATCAATGTGTCTATGAAACATTTCCCAGTCTCCATAGTTTCTTCCACTTTTTTATTTTATTTTCACGTAACTCTTGTTATTCATTTAATATTCTATATTTGGACAACATGAAGGTAGTAAACCCCGTTAATCATGAATTAAAGAGCTATGAAGTTGAGAGCAGCTACGTAATAAGGGAACAAAATTTATAATATAATTTAGAGTAAATTACACGGATTTCTTCTATGTTTTGTTAAAATTATAAAGATTTCCATTCTATTTTCAAAATATACACATTAGTCTAATGTTAAAATTTTATATTAAAATATCCTCTATTAATTTAAATACACAAATACATATTATATCCAAATATGTACAAATAAAAATAGAAAAGTAGATTTCATTTTCAAATATGCACAAATAAAAATAAAAAATAAATAAATCTTGTTTTCATTAAGTTTAATCCCCCCAAAATATATTAGGTTAACGAAGGGTATTTTAGTAAAAAAAGTTAAATTAGATTAAATTGTAGCACAATTTTTGCTTTCATAAAATGCTCGAGTAATTTTAACAAAATTTAAAGGAAGTCTATATAATTTATTTTAAATTTTAAATTATAACAAGGTGGCTCCATAATAATAGGTCAAATATGGAGAGTACTTAATTTTTGGAGAATATATTTTTTACATATGCATGTTATGAGGCAGTATTGAAACTACTTTACCTATTCAAACTCTTCTCTTAAAAACTTTTATTTAATTACTTAAACATAGTCTATTTAAGTGGTGAGATTTTTCACTTTAATAAAGGAGGCTTCCAAAACTTAAGAAGTAGATAGAGGAAAAGAGGAAACATGTATGGCAAATTTTAGTTTATTATAAGACAAAATTTTTTCTTGTAACTATTTTGCAATAGCAAACATTGGAAAGTGGAACATTAATTTCCAACATGTTCCTGTTTCATTTGAAAAGAATGGACTCCAAGTTCATAATACTCAAATGTAATTGTAACATAAAATTTTAAGAGAAATAATATGAAACATACCCAAAACCCAAATAACTAGCTCACAATTTTCAAATTTCAAATATATCATAAATTAATATAGCAAACATCTATATATCTATCATCTCATCATTCCATTTTACTAGGGTACATATTCAACTTTTGGAAATGTATTTTTTGCATATTGGAATTGAAGATCAACAAAGAGAACAAAAGAAGGGGTAAAGAAATTATAACTAGAATTTGATTTACCAATTATTTAACTAGTGGTGCCTCTGTCATTTTGCATAAATACGACCTTGATTTTTTTTAATGACACCACAACATCTATCATAGTAATTCGTGTCTCAGGTAAATTAGTGCAACAATTCAATGCTATCTCAAAAATTGATGATATATGTGATAATATGTTGCCAATACTTTGATTGTCTCCTTGTAACAAATTGGCATCCAAAATATTGTTGATTGAATTTGGTGTTGATTTGCTGACCCAATCTTTCAAACATAGACCATCAACAAACATGTCATCTGTTGGCTTCTTCCTTGTATACATTTCCATCAGCATAATACCATAACTATACACATCTCCTTTCATGGAAACAACTCCTTCTGATCCATATTCTACAAGTCAAGTTGAATGATAAGTAAAAAAGCCATTATATAAAAAAAAATAATAAGTTTTATAGTTACACTTTTTTCATATATCATTTATAAAAATCTTCCCATATGAACACAATAAATATTCATTAGTAATTGAATAATATAAGATTTTTTATAGCATATATATGTGTGGATGTATGTTACAACATAAAGAACATGGATATTAGATAAAATACAATAGGATTATTAAATCATCACCTGGTGCCATATAGCCAAGCGTAGCCAAGGTCTTGGTATAAATTTTCAATTGCCCTTCACTCAACAATTTGGCAATACCAAAATCACTCAGATGGGCCACCATATCTTCATCCAACAAAACATTGCTCGGTTTTACATCACAATGAACCACTGGTGTAGGAGAACCATGATGAAGATACTCCAATGCAGATGCCACATCTATCATTATATTCAACCTTTGCAATATATTTAAGCAATAGTTATGAGAGTACAACCATCTGTCAAGACTCCCATTTGACATAAATTCCATTATTAGAGATTTAAAATCAACATTTGAACAACTGCTAATGATCTTAGTTAGATTTCGGTGGCGTAAATTACATAAGGTAGCACATTCAGTATCAAAACTCCTTAGTGCTTCTTCCAAATCTAAGTTAAATATTTTAATGGCAACAATTTGTCCACTTGAAAGAATTCCTTTATAAACTGATCCAAAATTGCCCCTACCAAGAAAATTACTCTCATTGAATCCATTTGTTCCCTGTAGAAGCTCGTAGTAGGATATCCTAATTGGTGTCCCCAAATTTAATAAATCCTTGTCAGTTGAATCACTAACTATCTCTCTTACACTTTAGAAAAACAATGCATGAAACTACCAAAATGACTACCAACATGATAGGCAATGAGCATTTGATCAAAAGCTTCTCTTTAGTTGACCTATACTTGTTTCCTTTTCTACAAGGCGGGACTTTTAGTTGGGGCTTCCCACAAAGATCTTCATTCACCATAAAAGATTCAGCTGTAAAATTTTGAAAAGGCCCACCACTTGGAATTTCTCCATATAATAAATTGAAGGAAAGATTAAGGTATTTAAGATAGATAAGTGACTCTAAAGACTTTGGAATCACACCAGACAAATAATTTTGGGAAAGATCCAAGAACTCCATGCTTACCATGCTACCAAGTGATTCAGGAATAGGTCCTTCTAATTTGTTATGTGCCAAAGATAGTTTTAGCAAAGTTTGCAAGCCACTGATAGTTGTAAGGATGTTTCCTGAAATTTGATTTCCTGACAAGTTCAATAGTATAAGTGCTCTTAAGTTTGAAATCTCAAGTGGAATTCTTCCACTTAATGCATTAGAGGATAAGTCTATCTCCATGATATCTTTGAGGCTCCAAAGAGAAGAGGGTATATGAGAAATCAAATTGTTAGAGCCCAAGTTCAACTTTCGCAAAGAAGTAAGACTCCCAAGGCATCCTGGAACCATTCCGAAAAACATGTTGTAGGCCAGATACAACACACTCAAAGTTTTGATTTGGCAAAGCTCATCTATGATAGAGCCTTGCAATATGTTATAACTAAGATCCAAATTTTGAAGGCTTTGTAATCTATTAATTGTAGTAGGAATCAACCCATTCAAATCATTCCCCTCTAAACTTATTTGGATCAAGTTGGTTAAATTTCCAATTGCACTCGGTATAACTCCACTAAATTTATTCATTGCTAAATCTAATATAATGAGCTTAGAAGCATTGGATATGCTCTTTGGAAGTTTTCCTGTAAGTTCATTTCGTGCCAATAGTAGTGCCTTTAGGTTGGGAAGACCAATTCCCATATTTGATGGGAGAATGCCAGAGAAGGAATTAACATTAAGGATCACGCGTGTTAATGTTGAAATGTTGAACATATTGGAAGGAATAGGTCCACTCAAATGGTTTACTCCTAAAACTAACTGCTTGAGTTTATCAAGATTGCCTATGTCCTTGGGTATAAAACCTGGAAACATAAAAACTAATGAAGATTAACATTTTTATGAGAGATGGACTAGTAAAGAGAAGAAAAAAGAGGTAATATTTTTTTTATACAATATACATGTATCTAATATTTGAATGCATACATTTATTTTACAAAAAACTATACAATCTTATTAATTCAGACAATTTTCATATTTTTGTTATGCTAATTAATCCACACATAAATATTAGAAAGGAAAAAACCATATATCATCTATCCATCAAATTAGCTACCTTTTAGTAATTACATGTGGGTATGTTAAACGTATTACTGCATAAATCTCTTCTACAAAAAGTTACATTTGATATTAATTCAGTGGATATTCCTTATCTATTGTTAAACAAATGAGAAACACTGAATTGACCACAAATGTAAAGCATGGGTTACAATTTTGCTAAGTATAAATGCATAAACAAAGGAAGAATGGACTCAATTGAAGAAATATTTAATTTTTGGTGAGAAATGTAAGAAAAAGCCCTTAATATGTTTAAATAACATAAAAAAGCATCTTCTTTACTTTTGTTATAAATATTTCGTGAACTTAGAATATATTTTTAGTCTTTGTATTTTTACACCAAAAAATAACGTTTAGAAAATTTTATTTATAAAAATGATATTTACATTCCAAGATTGTTGGATCCAAGATTTAGATTAAATTTTTATTATAAAAAAAATGAGGGAAATAAGAATTTTTTTTTATTTCCCTCAAGTATTATATGAAGAATAGTTATGATGAAATAACTCTTCTTTGTAATAGTACATCTATGGGTGGTAATGTCTGCGATGTGCCAACTAGAGAAGATAAATTAAACAAAGACATCAATATGATTCTTACCAAAGAATAAGGACATTAATATGATAAAGCAAGAGCTAAACTATTGAATGTATCATAATTTCATGCTAACTATACTTCCCAAGAAAATATTAGCCACAAATTCCTTAAGAGTGATTCTGGCCAAGATTTCTTTTGTTCGATTAAAAGTTATTAAGCATTTTAAAATAAAGTTATGGGTTAAGAAAAGAGTTTTCTTATTAAGAGATAATAAGAATTTAAGGATTCCTTGTTGACTGAAAAATAGTTACGGGTACTACATTTATTGTATTAGTTAAAAATTTGTGTAATTATAAGAAAAGAATAAATGGAGATTATATAAATTTTTTAAGAGTAAAGAAAGATTATATCCATTTTATGTATACATTAATTATAATTGAATCTTTCAACAATATAATTTGTTTGATGTCTTTATTATTTTTTTCCTAATTTTTTCTCTTTCTATTTTTCAATGTAACTCTTCTTTATAGGAAAAATATAAGAAAACCAACAAATAAGTTGTTAGCAATTTCCAATTTCAATGTTGATGTGAAGGAGCCATTAATGTTTTATGGATGCTAGGCATCAATATATACCAGCTAGTCCATTATTAAGATGTTATAAACTCATGAAAGCTACATACATTTGAGCAAGAATTTTGGCTGAATTTATGATCTTTGACGATTCAAAAAATCCAAAAGCAGCTTCCAATTTGATATTCAATTATAATACTCTCCCTTGAAGGGATATGTGGCCATTTGCTAATATCACAATTGCATCTTTTTAGTAATTTATATCATATACTGCAGTGCACAAGTTAATTATAAATAGAACTTATGCAATGTGAATTGTGAGCATAACTTTTACTTTTAATTTAGCACACACCAAGTTCACTCAAATGTTATACACACACACACCCATCATACACACATTATAATATAAGGTCTTCTTTTATAATGAAAAATTTACACAAACTTTCTAAGATAAGCTACAACTAAATATATTTTAAACAAAATACCCACAACAATAGGATTTATTTTTTTTCTATTTAAAATGTAAATTAATAAGAAATATATTTTTTAAAAATGTTATTTCAATGTTACTTGTTACATATTAAAAAATAAATTATAATAATTTTTATGTTGATTAAATTTATATTTAATATACATATTATTGTTGAAACCAAATATCTTTGTTATCTTTTATTTGGTTGAATTTTTTTAAAATTACAAATTGTTAAACTTAAATATTTTACAAATATATATAACACCTGCAACTAGAACTTACTTTTATAATATATTAACAACCAGAATATAACCATCATTGTAAGAATGGTGCTAAATATTAGTACTACATAGAGTACCTTTTTGAATCCTTTACTTTCGTTGACTCTACTGTATTAAAATATGTACATTTTTTTGTTTTGTTTACTTGATTCGTTAATTTCACTTTTGTTAACCAAAATAGAGCAAGCACCATTTTTGGAAATTGAATGTTTCTTATGTACTCTGCCAAGTATGTATCACATATGTACTAATAACCACTTGACTACTGCTTAAGCTAACATACTAGTATTTGACCTTTAGAGAACATTAAATAAAATGGCAAATATATATTGATATGCGCAAGTAATTTGTGTCTTAAATTCTAATATTATAATAAATACAACACTATAAGACCTTGTCTTCATTTATTTAATTTATCAGAAGTACATTAAAAATTAAGTGTTTGAAAATTAAATTTTGATGCTTACTATTGTTTCTTTCCATATTTGCATGTCTTAATGAAATTAACTAAACATGTGATGAAGGTAAACATATATGTATATATGGATGGACAAGAGTATACCCGTAAATGAGTTGCCACCCAAGTATAATTCTTTCAAAGATGTGCAGTTGCTTATTGATTTTGGAATGCTTCCGCCAAATTGATTAACAGTTAAATCAAAAAGTTCAAGTAAAGGAAGCTGATGGCACATCTCTTGTGGCAGATTACCATGTAAATGGTAGTCGGCTAGGTTGACCTTTCTCAAAGAAGACATGTTGAAAAGAGAAGGGGGAATTTCACCTACAAAAAATACAGTATTAATGAATTTGTATCCTTATTTCTTTATTGGTAACATGACTAGGTTGATCTACAACTATATGAGTGCAAATGAAATATGCCCCTAATAGAAAATATATATATTCATAAACCAATAATTATCCCTGCCATGCTTTTTAAGCCTAGATTTTAAGATCATTTCTTCAATCTTCCTCTACACAGAATGGATGAGTTTGAAACTTCATGGATTTAATGGAAAGAACAGTAGTCATGAAGTTGGTATTTGGTTGTGTCTTGCACTGTTTAGATAAATAGTAAATTGAATCTTGTCGGGGACTTTGACTCAGCTTTTTGTTTATTTCTATCACGCATCTTGCAAAAGAAGTCTTGTTGAACAACTCTTTAGCTTTGTTAAAAGTTTAAGTTATTGCAAATTTAGAGAAATTTTCTGGGTTAGGATAAAGTGATTTCTATTATGAGATATAAAGGATTTCAAAAAATCTTATTAATTTCAAAGGAAAAAAAATCACATATAGTGCACCTAAAATATTGGATATTAGATATCTTTATGGTCATGATACCTTTAGTATTTGTCCTCCTCTCAAAAATAGGAACCCCATCGTTAAGCATTTTAGACCCATTGATCTTTGTAACTTCTACATAGTAAACTCAAAAATTTTTGTAGATGAAATCAAAATTAATCTCCAAAGTCTCATTTTTCCTTTTCAAACCATGTTTCTCCTAACTAGAAAAGGATCAAAAAACATTGTAGTTACCCAAAAAAATTATTCAGCACAGAAAAAGATCCAAGCTTAAAAAGGATGGATGATCATTATGTTTGGCCAAGAAAAAGTTTATAATAAGGTCAACTAGAATTTCATTCAAGCCAACCTGTTCACCTTCAATTTTACCAGTCCTTAGGTTGATATAATCAGGAAGTGTACATCTTCGACACAATACTCAATTATCATTAATGAAGGAGATTCATTACTTTAAGCCATATAGTACTCAATTATCATTGATCTACAACAATATTTAGGTATGTCTGACTTGACATATGCAATAACTAAGGGAAAAAAAAAACAAGATGAACAAATTTTAAATTAGTGAAAAATGTTTAGTCTTAATTAAATAATTTATACACATATTTAAATAAATTTTAGAAGAATTAATGTAAACTTCTGGGTTTAGAAATATCTAAGGGAACATTTAGAGTTATATTTAAAAATTTTGCCAAGGACCTTATCTCATTCTTTTCTCTAATTACTTTATTACCTTTTCTTCTCTAAAATTTTATTCTTAAAAAAGCAAAATAAAATAGTGTAACCGAAAAGTATTTGGTAGACCTCTCATCTCACCTTCTGTTTTTACCAAACTTTCCTAGTGTACGAGAAAGCATAAGGGGAGAAGAAGTGGACCCAAGTTCTATTTTTTTCTTTGTCATCCCAAGTGTCTTTCTCATGATACCTATTTTGCCCCTCTCTTTTATGACCAAAGAATGCCTTCTATTGTCTTTTCCCTTTTGCCTATTCCTTCTTCAAGAAGCCTCTCTGTGGCGATTCCTTTCTACTGCACATTCCCACTGGTTTTCTTCTTCTCTTGCAGTTATGGTGTTTGTTTCATCATCTAGGATGCTTCCCCATTCTCCTTCAGTTGTGTGTAAGCGTTGGGTAATGCATTTCTTGCCTTTTCAGCGGAGCCTATTCTTCATGTTGCAGCGTCTTCCCTTCATCCTTATTAACTTAGCGACTTACTCTTCCATTTTTGTGTCTCATTCTTCCATTCCAACCACTTCTCTTTGTCCATATTTCCTCCAATCATGATGTGCCTTGTTGCAGCGTGTTCTGCGTGGGTTTGCACTGTAGTTGCTGAGTTGACCGAACTGGTTATTCTTGAGCACTCTATTTTGCCTGGTATTGTCAAATTCTTTCCCTTTAGCTCCTTTATATTAGGTTGAAGTAGTTTATATTTTATCTACCTTTTTATCACACTTGAAAGTGTATACAATTGAGAGTTTTTGTTGATGAGGAGGAAATTGGTCTAAGTAAAGCTTGGGTAAGGTACTAGATTCATAAAGGAGTTGATAGATAGAATGATTATATTTTGTTAATGGAAAGGTGGAAATTTATAAAAGACCTTCAAGAATTAAAGTATGGATAAAAGGCAAATTAAAAATCACAAACATTGGTGAGTAGTAGCCTCTTTTTCCATGGTTAGCTTATCAATCAAGTTCGAGAGCAATTCTAGGTGGATTCTTTAATAGAGTCTTGTAGTGTGTTCCATAATTTGGGATTTGATGAATTGTTAGGTTGTTAAGTTCACTTGATGCCATAGAATTTAAAATGAGAACTTACTTGAATTAGGATGAGGGTGGGTGCTAAAGTTAGACCATTTAATGAGCAAATAGAGTATAAAATAAAATAAAATTGGAACCGTTGAATTAGAATTAGTTGAGAGCAAGAATAAGGCTTCATGTTGAATAATTTAGCTCACTTGTTGTATTAGGATGAAATTAAGAATTGCCTAGTTTAACTTACTTGTTCGATGGCGTATTTACTAAAGCAGAATTTTGGGTCTTGTTAACTTTACTAAAATTAAATCCTAGGCTAAGCTTGTCATTGTGTCTTAAACATGATCTAACATTAATTGCTAATGGGACTTAAAGTATTAGGATAACATGTGTTTTGTTGCCTTAGTGATATGGAAGGCAAATTAATCTTGCTTTTGAAATTTGTCATCAAGTGCAGGTCAAATTAAGTTAATATTGGCTTGCATTTAAAATGGGTATTGATTCATGAAGGGAAACTTACTTAACCAGTAAAAGTTCAATTCCAAAAATAAAGCTAGCTATAGTAAATCCTAATTTGATTCTAATGCTCTCATTCTAAGTTAGTAAGAGTTGTTTTATCCAAACCTCATGAAGGAAAAGATAATCCTTTTAATTTTGATATTACTTAAATCTAGGCAATATTCTATTTTATTTTACCATGGTCTTGATTTAATATGCCTACAGAATGTGTTAAGTTACTTGACATAGTTGCCGAAGTTGATTATGCTTGAGAATTTCTTATGGCTTTAATCCTTTCATTTCTAAATAATTATGGACTAAAATGATCAAAGTTAGAAGTTTAAGTAACAATGTTTATGGGTTGAGTACAAGGAATGCAATGACACTTTCACCTCGAAGGATTTTGGGGGAAAATGATAGGAAGTACCACAGCTATGCTACATGCGCAATAAGTAAACATCCTACTTCATGCATTCTCATTGCATGTTTTTCTATCTTGCATCTTTATATTTTGTAAACTATCATGCTTGTTGATCTATTGAAATTATGGATATTCATGCTAAACTAGGAAAATATTTGCAGTAAAGTTGCATTATCTTGAATTTTAAGTCATTAATTCATGTACAAAGTCAACATAAATGATTTCAAAAATGCTTATAGGTGTTGATATTGATCATTTGAGAAAGTCTCTATTGGTGAGTTAAACTATTGTGATTTCATACATGATTGAAACCTTTTTATGGAAGGACTGTTATAGAACATTGGTTACTAATAACAATTCTATTAATCATTGGCATGCCTTAGCTGGCACCCCAACTAGAAAGGGGTGTAAGGGATGATACCCATGTGATGGCCATCGCACACGGAACAAAGAGATGTTATTTTATGTGAGCAGAAGACTCATGAAAGACTTATTATTTACCCACATAGGATGAGTGGCCATGACAAACTTATTACTTACTCACAGGGATTGTATATGCTCACAACAGCTATCCTATTTTAAAGGAAGTCCTTCCAACGAAAATAGTTTTAAGAAATCATATTTTGAGAAATCATATTTTGAAAATTCCCTAAAATGTTTTTCTTGAATACATGTCTCTTAGTATTATTTTTTTCATTGGGTTTTGATTATATAATAAGAAAATTATCAACATATGGTTTATGTTTGAACATTAGAATTCAACTATTATACTGAAAAGTATGGTTGCTAGTTTCAAAGTTCCTTTTCATGTTAATCTGTAAGATGCTACAACTATCCATTCACTTAACTAATTTTCTATTCAAATTTATCTATTTTTATTTACTTAACTTTGGGATATTATTTACTTGATGAACATTTGGTATTCCAGATATTAAGCATAAGCCAAAGTTTTCTTTCACAGTTTAGCAAGGTTTGGTAATACTTTAAGGTAAGCCTTGCCTTGATTTGCATGAGAATGTTATTTTGTAAAATTTTTTAATGAATAAATTTTGAATCTAGTCATAGCCCTACAAAACCAACAAACAAGATCCCCACCCTAGTTTAGGTTAGATTAATTGTCACTAATTGAGAGTGGAGCTTTCCTTATTGTATTATTATTGTTTGAGTTGTAGAAATTTTGAGATGTCCTATTTTTAAGGGGATACTTTGTTGAAATTTCTATAAAAGAATCAAGAGTGACTTACTCAAGTAATGGAAGGTTTTAGATTATAGAATTGGCATCTCAATTGAACTGTGTTCCCTACTTGGATGTGCTCTGTGTTAAGTCCAACAGTTGATAAAATTATAGATTCAGCAGTTCTGTTAGGTTTACGTATGCAGGATTAATCTCATATTCTATGTTGGCCACACCGTTGGACTTGAGGTATGACAACATAAACAACCCAAGTCAACCTAATATTCTTTCTAATCTTTCTATCAACTTATAGAAATTATGTCCTTAAAAATCTGGTATATGAGTGCACATGTGCCTGTGTGTGAATACTTGTATGTGTGTGTGTGTCTCTAATATATATATATATGCATATAGATATATGTGCATAAACTAACAATTATCCATACCATACATGCTTATTAAGCGTAGATTTTAATATCATTTCTTTAATTTTTCTCGTAGCAGAATAGACTAAATCCTTTTAGACTCAATATTATTTTTCTATCATGCATTTTGCAAAAGAAGTCTTGTGCAACAACTTTTCTTAAAAGTTATAAGTTATTATAGGTTAAGAAAAATTGATTCCATTAGAAGATATTAAGTGTACTAGAATTTTAATTTTTATTTAAGGAATTAAGGTATTTTTAATTAGGAATTTTAGAGACAATATAAAATAATAATTGAGTTACAAGAAATAAAATAAAAAAATTGGACAAGTTTAAGAAAGGTAAAATAAGAACATAGTAAGAAAAATTAAGAAATAATGCCCAATAATACTAAAAAATTATCTTTGGATGGAGAATAACACTTAATAAATTTTAAAATATTCTTAAGCTTAAAAAAATTATCTTAAAAAGTCATTTTGGCATCTATATTTTTTTTAGTACAATTCTTTTAGTTACCTTAATGTAAGATGTTCATAGTAAACATGGACCCTACAACACGACTAATATTCTTTATAGCTATGGGTGTTGAAATTGTTTGCACTAAATTTCTTGATTTTAGGCTAAATGTTGCATGGTGCTACTGGTAGGATCTCTCAACAAGTTCAAGCTCATAGTTAGCAATCACAATGGTCTACTCCAATATGACATTGTTATTAGAGTGAACTCATAACTTCTTCCTAGTTCTAGTTCCTTGACATGCCATTACAACCAGGATATAAAAAGCAAGAAAAATCCCATTTTAAATTCAAGAGCTGTAGGCCCTTAAGGATCATTATTGATAGGAATTCCTAGTAATTCCTACTCATGTGCTTTCTTTACTATGACTAACTTGTGTTAATCTATTTGAATTGATTAGTAGGCATGTGATGGGATTTGATATGCATCTAATTTGCTTTTCGCATTACTCTAGTGGCTAAGGATGTTTCATCACTACATATGCACAACAATGTAGTTAACAAGAGATTTCCTTATATGATCAAATCAAGGTGGCAACAATTTGATCTCAATAGGTGACCATTTAAAGTAAGTATTTTTTATTATTATTTAAATTAGATAATGTAGCCTATTAGCCCCAAGCACTCTGCTAAGTTATCTACCACCTCAACATCATGCAAACTAAGTAATTGAGTGATTCAGTTTCACTATCTAGGTTTTCTATCCCTTACTAGGGGTTGGATCAATTGCAATATGGTATTCTCTAGTAAGAGAAGTGTTTTAAAAGGTATTACAATGGCTTGTGTTAAGAAGGTGCTCATGATGTTTGTAAAATGCAGCTAGCTACTTGATTTTGGTTATAAATAAGGCTCTGGTACTGCAACATGGCTTTAAAGCTAACTTGAGACAATAGGCATAGCTAGAAAAGTGTAGCATATTATGAAATTGCTAGAATTTGAGAAAAATTTCAGAAGTAGATCCAAGAAAATTAGCATCAAACCATTTGACTAATTTCTCAAGGATTCTTTCAAGGGAAGATTGGTTGGTTGTTAAGTTAGCTATAGCAATAATGCTTACTAGATTATATGAAATGGTGTGGTTGTCTCTAAATACATGGTATATATATATATATATATATATATAGTGTGATTTATGACTAGTATATCAAGTTACATTTAAATTATAAGTTAAAGGTAAATCTTGTTCTACATATATCTCCACCTTTATTTTTGATCTTGCATATGACTTTTAAATCTCGCACAACATTGCTTTTCACCCACACATTTACATAAATAATAAATGAAATTTTGCTAAAGCATAAAAGTACATATTTTAAAATAACTAATTAATAGATAGGTATATTGAGCATACCTGTAAAGGAGTTGTAATTTAGTGATAATATTTCGAGCAACATGTAATTGCCAATTAATATTGGGAGCCTACCATGTAGATTGTTTCCAGCTAGATCGAGTTCTCTTAAAGAAGAAATGTTGAAGAGAGATGATGGAATTTCACCTATTTAAAATTTAAAGTGAGCAACAATATAATTGATATTTAATATTAAAGTGAGCTAATAGTTACAAAGCTCTGGCATTGCTCTTTAACTTTAAATTGATCTTGGTGTCTTTGAAAGAGCAAAAATAAGATAAAATTATAGAATGAAACAAGAAAAATTTATGAAATCATATTAACTGATTCCATCTTCTACTCTTTAAGAGTTATAAAAACATGGTGTGTAACTATGATAGAGAGAACAAACATATATTTCCATGAGAGAGTTGGAGGTGTCATAGAGGTACTCTAAAATCATATTAATTGATTCCATCTTTGTCTAATGATCCAAGATTCTCTTCACTTTAAGAACTTTTTTCTTAAGTACGGAAATCATTTTTGTTTTTGTTTTTTTCTTGCTATCAACTTACTATCTCTCACACACACATATAAATTCGCATACAAATACAAATACACAATGTGAATATACAAATACACACACAAATATACAAGTATGTAAACACAAACATGCACATGTGATTACACGCACATACATATATATATATATATATATATACACACACACACACACACACACATGTACAAATAAGAGTATGTACATAGAAACATACATATGTGTGCAAGTACATACATATATATATACGTACACATGCAAGTACAAATGTACCCATGTGTATAAACACACAAGCAAATAGTTCTTTGTAAATTGCTTTTCCTAAATGGCTTAACGTGTGTGCAACTTTGTTTGCATCACTTGGCATCCAAAGCATATGCACACTACTACAAAATTTATTTGTGAAAGTTTTGGATCAAATTCCCAAAATTATAATAGTTGTCTCTTTTTCTTAAGATTAATTGTCATTTGCCTTACCTTTATGCCTCTATATTTCATATATAGATTATTCATATTCACTTTCTTCTACTAAGCAATCTAATCTAGAGCTAATTCAGATTTGAATGAATTTTTTTGGCAAGAAAACATCACAACTTTAGAAGTAACCCAATTCACCACCTCCTCCTCAGCTTTTTGATTGAGCCAACGATTAAATCATTATTAATTCATTATTTACAATGAGAAATTCCTATTTTTCTTAAGCCAAATTTTAAATCTCTTTCTTTGAGATATACGAGCACTCTATATATCTATTGTTTCAGAGAACTTGTATTTAATTAGAGAAAATAACTTCTTTTAGCAAAAATATCATCCTATGTGAGGGTCAATGTTTTTATTTTTATTCTTTTTAAAGGTCTAAGATCTCTTTGTAATGAGAGAAAATTCTCTTTGGATGTGTAGAAATTGTTATGGCTTAGAAGTGTCTGTTTTAAGTTGTGCTTTTGAAGAGAATACATAGGCTTGGGGGTTAAACAATATCCTAAGATATTACATCATCTCATTAATTCAATGTATTCATTGCTTAGTAATGGTTTTCCCAAAATAAGCAGACAAATGGGCAACTCTATTTGCATCACAAAGCATCCAAAGTATATACAAACTATGAATCGATTTAGAAACTTTGTTGGAAGTTGTCTCCTTTTCATGTAGTTAATTCATATTTGCCTCACTCTTTTATTCATATTATTTTATTCATATTAACTCTCTCACTAAACAATTCAATCCAAAGCTAATTGACACTTTAATTACGTGTTTTGACAAGAAATTAAACATCACATTCCATGTCTTTGAAAGTAATAAAGTCAAATCATTATTTATACAAAAAGAACTACTAAATTTGGACTATAACTTAATGACCTATCAAACACGAGAACAAATTTTGTAATCAACATATAATTTGAGATAAACAATTAACATATCATGGATATAATTAAAACTCATACCTTCCAAGTTGTTTTTGGCAAGATATAAGAATTGAAGGTTGGTCAAATTTCCAATGTCACTTGGTATGTATCCTCTGTTGAATCCGTTAGCAGATAATTCTAAATCTGTTAATTCTTTGCATTGATGCCAAATAGATGGTATTTCACCAGAGAAGTCATTTTCAAATAGATAAAGTTTTTGGAGTTTTGGAAGCCCAGAACACACATTTGCTGGGAGACTACCAGAGAAATGGTTTTTACTAAGTTGAATATCTTGTAGCATTGAACTATTAAATATTGAAGATGGTATAAAGCTAGAAAGTTGATTATTTGAAAGATATATTCCCCATAGTTGTGGAAGATCACCAATCTCATTTGGAATGCCTCCTTGACATATTAAAAAACAAAGAATACATCAGTAGCAACATTTTAGCATGCATATGATTTAATTTTACATGTCATAAGTTGATATGTACTTGAGGCAAACTAATATTTGTATGACATTGCAAGACTTGCACATTTTGAAAAACAACTCTCCAAGATGTTTTAAATGATAAAATAAAACTGCATTTATTTTCAAAGACGGATAACCCTTCCAATCTGGTTGGACTAATAATCGTAGCACTATTCTTTTTTCTTGCAGTGTGACTTTCTTAACTGTGGCAAAGGTGCTAAAGACAAGGTGCTAGCTCTTATTCGAATGCATCGTGGTGAAGGAAACAATATTTTAGCTGTTTCAGGTTTGAATATGTGATTTAGTGAGAATTTTGGATAACCCGTCTTTTTAAAATGAAAAAAAAAACTATGAAAAGTTGTCTTAAAATGAAAAGAAAATGCATAAAAAGACAAAAAATGTAAAGCAAGAGGAAAAGATTCCAAACCCGGCAGGTCCTTTGATCATCCCTAGCTAATTATATCATGTTAGCCAAATAGACATATCTAGAGCAAAAACAAATATAGATACTACAAATCATCCAAAACATACCTGATAAATTGTTATAAGACAAACTCAATATTTCAAGCGCTGATAAGTTGGAGATTGTTTGCGGTATAATTCCTGAAAGCTTGTTAACTCCGAGTCCTAAAATCCTTAAGTACTTAAGTCTTCCAATCTCATGTGGAATGTTCCCATTAATGAAATTAGCTCTCAAATCTAAGGTCTCCAATCTTAAGAGATTGGATATAGATAATGGAATAAATCCACTAAAACTATTATTACGAAGACTTAGGTATTGAAGTGTAGATAAATCCCCTATCCATATTGGAACTTGTCCATCAAAATCATTGTAGCTCAAATCGAGCAATTTTAATCTATGCAATCGAACCAACTCTTGTGGGATTTGACCATGAAAACCGTTGTTACCAAGATCAAGTTCAACAAGGAAGGAGAGATTTCCCAATTGTGGAGATATGATGCCGGTGAGACCCATGTCATTAAGATTCAAGGAATGGACCCTTCCATGGCGGATATTGCAAGTGACACCAATCCAATTGCATGGAGAAGAAGAGACAGACCAATTATCCAAGAGATTGTATGGATCCAAGGTGATAAAAGATTTAAAAGCAAGAAGTGCAGATTTGTCAGTGATAACGTTTGTCGCTAAGGAGGCTATGAAACAATGAAGCAAGAATACAAAAACAGAGGAACGAAGTTTTCCCATGTTTAGTATATCAGGCTAATCAAAGCTGCAAGTATTGAGCATTGAGGAATACAAACACCATATTATATTTCTCCAACTTCAAATCAAGTCAAGGCGTGCGGAGACAATGCCAAATTGCAACAGTGACATCTCTTGTAGACTTGACCTATGGTGTGGACAAGGTATGGCCCATGAAAAAGCACCTTTAATATGGACACAAGGATAAAAAGGCTGTCCCCTCAAGGACGTTGATGCTTCTTCGAGCAAAAAAAAAAAAAAATGTTGATGCGCAGAGGAAGAGGATTGTTTGGTCTTAAATTTCTTTACGATCACTTTGTTTTATCAAAAACAACAAGATAATAAAATTTTATAAATTATATCTAAATTTTGTCAAAAAATAAATTATATCAATCTCTTGTGAATTTAGGAAAACTGATGCTCAGGTACTTTCAGGTTTCAATATACATATATATATATATATCGAGAATCTAAATTTTTATAATGCATATATATTTTTAATTAGTACTTTTTCTGTACTCTCCATATAACCTTCATATATTATAAAAATAAAAAATAAATTATACTAAATTAAAAGAACAAAATCTCAAAATCAAAATGTAGTTGCAAGTGACAAGAAAGAGATAAGATATAATTGGCAGAAGTTTCAACCTTCCTAATATGTCAATTGACTTTTTTTTTTTTTGGGTCTCTGCCGTGTCACCGACGATCACGGATAACTCGAAACATGTTATAAGTGGTTCTATCTTGATTCCTTTCATGGCCCTCGTAGTCAACACCGAGTGGAAATCAAAGAAGCATATTCGCTCGGCCAAAAAAAAAGGATAAAAACTGAATATAGTCAATAAATAATGGTTTAGAAAATTGACTATAAATTTGGTTAAATATATTTAAAATATTAATTATTTTTATATTTCTTAAATATGAATTAAATACTTATTATATTACATAAATGATAAATATAACAATATTTTTAGATTTTGGTTAATAATAGTTACGGTGTAATTGCAAGCACGATGCATTTTGTAATTTAAAGATAGAAGAATGTAAATTTTTAAAATAGAGAAGATATTACTATAATTTCAACATCTCTTACAAAAAACTTAAGCAAAACCGAACGCAATTTACCTAAAAACTTAATGTAGCCAATAAACATTTCTTCTGGGTCCTCTATGTGTATTATATGCAGTAGGAAAACAAAATGATATAAAGAGGTGAGAATTTATATGGGATTCACTTCTTTTCTTTTTATTTATTTTCTTCTTTTAATCTCTTTTTAATTACAAATTGTAGATCCAAATACATAAATAATGTCATTTATTATTGAAATTTTTTTATTTAATTTTTGATATCCTTATTGTTAAATTCTTTAATTAGTCAAAATATGATAAGTATTTGATTTTCTAATAATATCACAATAGTTGTATAATTTTTGCAAATAATTATATAATTTTTTAAGTAAATCATGCACTTGTCATAATTATTATTAAAAAATTATACATTTGTCATATTTTGATTAAAAGGTACAATAATAAAGATAAAAGGTTTAGTCCTTTATTATTTGCCATGCACGGTTATAGAATTTAATAAAACTTCCATTGACTTGAAAGAACTTTGATTTAATTCTTGATATTTCTTTGTTTTATGTATATATTATATTGTATAGGACTGCAAAATTAAACACAACTCCAATGTCCCTAAAATATTTGAATTTTTTTGTTTTTGATTGTGGGAACAATATTTACGGCTAACCACAGCAAATTGTAAGAGTACTTCAAAAGAAATCCACACTGTTCTAATGACCATTGAGACATAATTACCAAATTAATTGCCAAACTGACAAATGCAGGGACTGAGGGGCTAGCAACCGGATAGAGAATAGCATATTATATTTGTATAAGTGAAAATCGAGTCAATGCTAGACAATGTCAAATTGCAGGTCATTCGTTTTAAGATTATATATATATATATATATATATATATATTGGAATGATAGGATTTGCTCTTTTCCTTTTATTTTTCTTTAGGATAAAATATGAAAGGCATATTAAACATAATTAGGTAAAATATTCGAGTGTGCTCACGATGTTTTTCGCAAAAATATATTATGTATAGAATTCTTTTTAAAGTCATTACATGTAATGATCAACTGTTAAAAAAATATTTACATATCATAATTTTATTAAAAATTAGATAATAAATATCCTAACAATTACTTTTAAATTTTATCCAAAAAATAAATCATATCAATCTTTTATAAATACAGGAAAATTTATATTCACGTCCTTTCAGATTTCAAATTTTATATAATTTTTTTAGAATATAAATTTCTATAAAGCAAATGTATATTTTAAATTAGTAATTTTTTTTGGGGTACTCTCCATCAATCTTCATGTATAATAAAAGTGAACAAAAAATAAAAAATAAAAAGGAGCAAATTAATGAGCATTGAGTGAATGGTTCGGATCCAGATTGCCTGCCAGTCCAAGAGTAAAGCAATTTAAATCATTCAAATCTAATTTAAACCGCTTAAATTTCTCTTTTTAATTTTTTTAATTTCAATCATTTTTTAAAAGCCATTGAGAGATTATTTTCATCAAATATTTTACTTCTTTTAAAATTAAAAAAAATTAAAATTTACATCGATCAAAATCTAAATGTCTAAATCAAGAACAAAATCCTATTCTACTCCAACTATCTATTCATGAGTGGTTCACACACTTGACCTTATTTCTCATCATGAATCAGATCCTCTTAAATTGAGGATCTAGTGAATTGCCTCTGCAATATTCTTTTAGTGGTCTAAATTTAATTTGAATAATTAGGGTTTTGTTTATTGTTATTGTTATTATTATTATTATTATTATTAAAATTATTTTTTAAAAAGACTAGAGTGTAGAATAAAAATAATTTTTTAATTACAAACTTAAAAAAAAAGATAATTGAATTAAAAAATCTAAAAAATATATATCTGATTTTGGACCAAATATAGACAGCTAAGAAGGCATTGCACGGCAATCCACCATATCCTCAATTGAGAGGATCTGAGTCCTTCTCGTCAGTATCATGCACTACAGTTTCACACCTAATCCATCCTTTTCCCCAATGTCTCCTCACCGCCTGTCCTTTTAATCTCATCACATGTAAGGGGCACCATTTTTTTTTTCTTTTTTCAATAATGTTACAAAATATTTTTTTTTTTTGGAGAGATTGAGCTCTCTCCAGGTTAAATTTGTCAATAAATTTTTTATTATATATAAAATTTTAAAATAAAAAAAAAACTCAATAAGTCGAGCTCTTTGCAGCAAAATTCTTTCCATTCTTTTGAATACATTTTTGTATTCAAAAATCAAAATCAAGCAAACAAACTGACACTTGATTCCACCGTTTATTATCTATCTTTGTTATATGAACTGGTCTTCTTCTTGACTACTTTCATATGTATATATTTTTATAGACAATTTAAAATACTCATTTTATTTAGCAATAATTATAGACTTGTTGATTTCATTCAATAATTCAAAAAAAGTGAAATAGAAAAATAGCAAAATACAATAATTTGATAGACTAAACAACTAATTTAGGTATGTGGTTTCATCATGAGATGGATTGGAGCCATCAACATAATACCTTCAATTATATTTATTGTTGTTCATTCCTTTTAGTTGATCCGTCCTTATCGCACTTTTTTTTTCCACATCCAACTTCTCTTTAGTAACATGCAAACGCTGTTCTCGTCCTCTCCAACAAATCCGAGCTGTCAAATGAATCTATGGGTTGCTGTTGTGCCACGCGCCTAGGGAGTCAAAACACAGAATGAAACGTTGTGTTTTGTGTTTTGACACAGCTTCCAAAGCAGCCAGAGATAGAGAGACGTGGACGTCGCTCTTGCTTCTTCCAAATTGTGACATGCGTTTGCTACTTAGACGAAGAAATCTGAGTTGTTTTGTTCCATTTTGTTCTTCGTGTTTGAATCAAATGTCAATGGAGATTCAGCCAAAAAAAAATGCTAATGTTTGATAATGTTGTCTGTAAAAGCCGGAAAAGAAAAAAATATTAAGGGGAGGGGGAAATTAATTATTATTTTCTTTATTTTGTTTTGTATCTTCCTTGCCTTCTAACTCCAGCTCACTCCTTTCCGTCGGACAGCCTCACCCCTGCTTTCCCCTGTAGCAATTTTCTTCATCTCCATCGCATACCCTCTTCCCCTGCCGGAATCACGAGTTCTTCGCCGGTGAAGCTGCTGCGTTTTCTCCTCACTGCGAAGTCACTTCCGGCGCTGCGCAGAGCTTCCCAAGCTCTCTCTCTCTCATCGCTGTTACCGGTTTTTCCTTCCTCATTCAGCCGGCGAGTTGCTTCCTCCAGCTCCCTTTCTCCGATTAAATTCCTCACCTCCCCGGCGTCGATGGAAGCTCCTCGATAGTTTCCCCTGTTGTCTGTCGCTGGTGCTGCCTGGTTCTTCCCTCCGCCTTGCTGGTTTCCATTTCCCTTCGAGCTGGCTGGTTTCTCATCGTTGGAGCTGCTACCTCCTTCGACTTCGCCGGGAAGCTTCCTCCAACATGGTACAGACTCCCTTGACCGTCTTCCATTGCTGATTCAAGCTTGCTGATTTTGAACGAACCAGTAGCACTTCGAGGTTCTGGTGAGCATTCGTTCTGGGTCATTTATGCTTCCATTTGTCTCTGAAGCTGAACCTATGAAATTCCTTTCCTTCTCCTTCCATTTCTCGGTCAATCCCAACTCAATGGGCTGCTAATAGGGTTGATATGCTCAGATTAGCTACTTGGCCGAAATGAAGGAATAGGAAAGGGGAATCTTCAATTAGGCTTATTAGATATATAAATCTTGCGTAACTTTCAATTTCTACTTCATTAAAATGATCTGAAAGACCCAAATGATGAATTAGGATTCAAGAAAAAGATTAAGATAAGGAGCATTTGTGTGAATGATTAAAGAAGTTATTTAGATGATTGCGATTAAATGCGGTACCTATTTAAGAATTATTTGTTGGGGCTATATAATGATTTGGTAAGTTGGGTATTAGCAGGAAATCTCGGAGTTTGACAAAAGGGGACCCGGCCTTTCAAGGAGAAACAAGGACCGGGCTCTAGGGCACCTTCTGTGAGTAAATAATAGCTTTCAAGGCTGCTGCTGTCACCACCAATTCTGTTAATGTTATTTACTACTTGAAATTCTGAATGAGATGAAACATGGCTAAGGTTGTATGTATAACTATATATATATATATATATATATATAAGTAAGGGCATGCGTGGAGTTGTTTTCTTGGCTATTTAGTTATTTATTGTTGTCTTACCCTTATGTGTATTTGCATGTTTATTTTTTTTTACCATTTTTACCCGTGGTCTTAATGAGTTGTTAATATACAAATATACATATATTTATATATATAATAAAGTAATAGGTGAATGACGTATATGTATGTATATAAATATATATATATATATATATATAGGTATTTGGACTTAAAATTTTAGGTTTATGTGTGTGTGTGTATGTGCCTCGCCTATGAGTCTACGTTAATGTCCTTCATTTGACTAAGTCATAGGTTGTGGAAGAATCTGGGTGGAGAAGGAGCTACCCGTTAGGCGGAGCCACCCGAGTGAAGTGGGTAAGGGCTGCCAACGAGGTGTAGCCGCCCCCGGAATGGATGAATCATAACCTATGAATAAGAAAGGTAGAAATAGGGGCTGCCTGTTAGGCGTAGCCACCCGGGTGAAACGGGGAAAGGAGCTGCCAACACGGTGGAGCCGCTATTTTACCTGACCTAATAGTAAATCTTTATCAGGAGATCACACCAAGAGACCCAGGTTTAAATGGGTCTCCTTCCATGTGACGGTTCATGGGATTTACTAAATTGTGAAGTGTGAGGGTTTAGTAATATATATATATATACTTTAATTTATTGGTTAAGATTCTTGAATAAGTTTTGAATCTATTATCTGCTCACTGAGTTTATCTCACTCTTTCAAATTCTAAATTTTTCAGATAGCGCCTCTGACCTGACTTGTGGCGGTGAGCCTCTCTTTTGGAACTAGAGGCTCAACTAGCTTTTCTTTTGATTTGGTATCAGTTGTAATGAATTGAAATTTATTTTGTAAAAGTATTTGATGAGTAAGACAATGGATGTAGGTTGCTTTTTCCCTATTTTTGGGTTTATTGATGTTGTTGACTGGATTGAAGAGAGCGGAGCTCTCTGTTGTTATTTATTTGATCTCTGGCTGTTTGTAGAAATTTCGGGATGTCCTAATTACAGGGGGCACTCTGCCGAAATTTCTATAAAAAGCTAGTGCCTAAGGGAAGGTATATTTTGTATATCCAATAAGGCTGGAGTACTTCTAATGTACCTGGACCACCTAAAGATTTATTTATTGTATAGGAAAGTGGGTGAACCTATAGCTAAGGACTACGTATAGGGTTCCAAGTCAGCCCCCTTCTCTTTGGAAAATGGGGCGTCACATTGTCATTTGTGAGTTTCCTCAGATTTAGAAAGAGCGAAGAAGTTGCATATCCATGGTTAGGTGATTGACGAGCCTCAGGATAGAAGGAGCCTTCCCTAAAAGATCGATGGTCCTTCTTCCTCCCTCAAATTGCAAATGATTGGTATGTTTGGTGGTTCGTGGGTCTTGATCATCAAGTAAAAAACATGTAGTAGTGGCTTTTCTTTCTTTTGTTTTTTGGTTTTTAGTGACTATAAGTAAAACTCTAAGAGAAGGAGCTTGGCATCATCAGTCAATTTGATTATTGATGCATTTGTAATTGGTTTCCGATTCCCAATGCATTTTTTTAGTTATTGATGCATATATGGAAGTTGGGTTACACATCTTGGCATTTGATTATGAAAATTGTTGTTACTAGATCAAGCTCAACAAGGAATGAGGGATTTCCTAGTTGTGATGATATGATGCCTGTGAGAGCCATGCCACCAAGATTCAAGGAATGGACCCTTTCATGGTGAGTATTGCAAGTGACACCAACCCAATTGCATGAAAAAGAGACCAATTAGCTAAGAGATCAAAGGTGCTAAAAGATTTAAAAGCAAGAAGTGCAGATTTGTCAGCAGTGATATTTGTCTTACTCCAAGTTAAGGAGCCCATGAAGCAATGAAGTAAGAATACAATAACGAAGGAACGAAGTTTTCCCATGTCTAGCATATTAGACAAATCAAAGCGGCAGGTACTGAGCATTGAGAAATAAGCTTACCATATCATATTTCTCCAGACTTCAAGTCAAGTCAATGCATGCGGAGACAATGCCAAATTGCAATAGGACATCTTTCGTGATAAGATTACAAAAAATTAACTAAAAAAAATTAATTGGCATTTCGAGTATATAGTCAGGTTCATCCCATCACATTTGACTTAAAAGAGTCCAAGTTTGCTGAAGTGATCAATGGCGTCGTCAAAGCGGTAACGTCTCACTAGCTATAGTCAGTTTATATAACTATTTCTTATTCTGATTGTATAAATATTTGTCATTTATATGGGAGATAAAAAAATTGCCATAAAATATGTTTGTGATTTTGTAATTACCCATAAATTTAGGTGTGATATTTTTGTATATACGTATTATAACGTTCTCAAGATTTAGGTGCCTCTCTTTCTACCTTTTTATTTTAATATTTTTAATTGATGAATATATGATTAATTAAAATTTAATTTGCTCTACTAAAATAAAATTCAGGTGAAATTAGTTTCTATATAACTACATAATAAATTGTATGGAGTTTGGGTTAAGTAATTGATTAATTAAACTCTGGCAGTCTTGACTTGTGCGGTGGACCGAAAAGTCACAACCAATTTGGCAAGAAACAACTTCAGAATGTCCCTTTAAGAATGATGATGGGAAAACAAAAGCTTCAGGTAAAGTCTGGCAAGCTTGACTTATGGTGTGAACAAGGTGTGGCCCATAGGAAAGAACATTTATTAAGGACACAAACAACTATAAAAGTTGTCCCTTAAGAACAATGATGCTTCTTCGATTAAAAAAAAAAAATGATGCAAAGAGGAAAAGGGTTGTGTGGTCTTAAATTTATGATCACTTTGGCTTGTTTAGATGCTTCTTTGATTAAAAAAGGTTGATGCGAAGAGGAAAAGGATTGTGTGGTCTTAAATTTATGATCACTTTGTTTTGTTTAGTGACGAGAAAGTTATGTAAAGAATGAGGACATCTTCTTAAAAAATATATATATATATATATATATATAGAATTTTTTATATTTTTATTATCAAGTTGCTTGATCAAAATATAAAAAATATATGATTCTTTAATAATATCATAATAATTATTTAATTTTTGTAAATATTGTATACCTTTTTAATTAAATTGTATACTTATTATGTTATTATTAAAAAAATCATATACTTTATTTTAACTAAAAGTTTTGACAATAGAAATATAAGAAGTTATAACTAAATTTAGTCGTTTATTATTTGCCAATATCCCTAAAATATTTGAATTTTTTTTTTAAATTGTGGGAGCAATACTTACGCGTGACCACAGCAAATTCAGATTACTCCAAAAGAAATCCAAACCAATCGAATGACCATTAAAAAAATGACCAAATTAATCACCAAATTGACCGATCGATGCAAGCACTGAGGGGCAAGCAACAAGACAGAAAATAGCATATTCTATTTTTATAAGTGAAAATCGAGTCTTTGAGAGAGAAAGAGAGAGAGAGAGAGAGAGAGAGAGAGAGAGAGATATATATATATATATATATATTGGAATGATAGGACTTGCTCCCTCCCTTTTATTTTTCCGTAAGATTAAAAATGAAAGGCAAATTAAACATAATGAGGTAAAATATTCAAGTGTTCATAAAGTTTTCCACAAAAATATATTATGTATAGATATCTTTTGAAAGTAATTAACATGTAATGGTCAACGGTAAAAAATGTTACATGTTAAAAATTAGTTATTAAATATTTTAAAATTTTCCTTTTAAGTTTTGTCCAAAAAATAAATTAGATCGATCTTTTATGAATTTAGGAAAATTTATACGCACGTTTTTTGAAGTTTCAAATTTTATATTCTTTTTCTTTTAAAATCTAAATTTCTATAAAGCAAACATATATTTTGATTTACTAATTTTTTTGGTTACTCTCCCTTAATCTTCACATCTTCATGGATAATAAAAATAAACGAAAAATAAAACAAAAAACAAAACAAAAAAAGAGCAATCTAACGAGCATTGAGTGAGCGGTTCGCATCCGTTGACCTTGTTTCCCATCATCATCCACCAACGTATTCACGCCTAATCCCTCTTTTTCCCCACGGTCTCTCCATTGTCTCTCCTTTCAATCCCCTCGTGCGTTGGGGGGCACTTATATTTTTCTTTTTTAAATAATGTTACGGAAAATTTTAATTTTTGTTTTTGAGAGACCGAACTCTCTCGTGGTTAAATTTGTCAATAATTTTTTTTATAAAAAATAATCAAATAATAAAATACTCAATTAGTCGAGCTCTTTGCAATAGATTTCTTTCCCCTCTTTTCAATATATTCTGTATTCAAAGGTCAAAATCAAGGAAACAAACTTACACTTGATTCCACGGTTCATTATCTTTGTTATGTGAACTGGTCTTCTTCCTGACCGCTTTCATATGTATATATTTTTTATAAACAATTTAAAATACTCATTTTATTCAGCAATAATTGTAGGCCTGTTGGTTTCATTCAATAATTAAAAAAGTGAAATAGAAAAATAGCAAAATGCAATAATTTGATTGGCCAAAGAACCAACTCAGGGTATGTGGTATCGTCACGAGATGGATTGGAGCCATCAACATCAATACCATCAATTATATTTATCAACATCAACACCTTCGATTATATTTATGGCTGTTCATTCCTTTTTGGTGACCCGCCCTTATCGCACTTCTCCTTTCTTTACTTTCCAATTGCTTGTTTTTCTTAATTAATCCCCTCCCTTTATTTTTTATTTATATTTTTCGTGTGTATCTTGTAATCATATAATTTCCTAAATTGGAATATTGTCATCTTCTTGATTAGCTATAAATATAAAAAAGTATATGTTTTGTATATAAGTATATAATTTTATTAACTTAGTATTATATCATTCAATTTTTTATAATATTTTACATATATTATAATTTTATTTGAGACAATCAAAATAAGAAAGTGAACCAAAGTGTAGTCTATTTAATTTCCAAAAGAGAATGGTTTAAAAAAGAAGAAAAAAAAAATACTCGCTATAATAAATGATCATGAAACAATCATTTATTTTAAAAGATTTTATATTTTAAAATTATTTTAATGAATCTAATGACTTAAAATTATAAGTGTAATAACATAAATGTCTTTCTTATATATTTATATCCATAGAATGGCATGTGATAACATAAATTTAAGTGGATGCACAGGACGACGTATTATAAACAGAGCACAAGAGATTGTCCACAAAGAACAAAGACACTTTTTCAAGATAGAGGGTTTTGGATCCTCTATTGCATACGAGGAAGTCTTATGGGAGAAAGTGATTTAACAAGTGGGGCCTAGTTAGAGCCATGTGTGTGGACCCTACTCGTATTCAATCATTCTCGTTTCCACAAGACTTCCTCCCAGAGAAAATTCATATTAGAAATTGAAAAAAACATAAGAAAATAAAATGTTTCTTATCTTAATTATCAATGTCATTAAAAGTAATTTTGTCCTAACACTTCAAATATTAATTTACTGAGTTTTTTAAAATAATTTTAAAATATAAAGCTTTTTAGAATACATAATTTTGTTTTATAGTCATTGGTAATTTTTGCAATTGGATCCCTTAATACTCTTATCATTCTAGTCTAGGTTGATTTAGATAGCCTGAATTTGATATTTTTAATTTTTATATTTTAATTTTTAATTTGAGAGAATATAGGATATGGAATAAAAATAATTTTTTAATTATTAACTTGAGAAATTAAAAATTAAAAAAATTAATATCAAATCTAAATTATCTAAATCAAATATAAATTACCCGCGTTTAGAAAAACTCCTATTTTAAGATGAATAGGTCATTCGGACTCTAATTTTCCTTTAAAAGAATTGATTTGAAATTTTGAATGCTATGAACATGCACGTTCTAGATCCATTTTTTAGAACCATTAAGACGTAAGGAGAAAATTAATCATGAAACCCAATTTCGTTTTGGCCACAACCATGAAACAAGTTATTGACATCGCGTAACACCAAATGCCATTGAAAACCTAAAATCCACTCACAAGTCACAACAACGAGAAATAAACAGTAAACAATGGACGAACCAATTACATGAATCCTCAGTACTTCCAATTTCCAAACATTTAAAAAGAGGTTGGCATCCATTGAGTTTAGACGGATCAGGATCCCCGCAGGAGGGGACCTAGGGGGTGCAGTAAACAATTTCCATGCATCATCATCATTTATTTTTTAAGATATAAAGTTTAATATAAAAGATGAAAATTACAATTGTAAGAATAAAAATTTTAATTATAAAAAAATTACATTTTAAAAATTTAAATTATGCTGCATATTTTAAAATTTTAAAGTATAATTTTTACCTTTTATATCAAACTTTAAATCTTAGGAAGTAAAATAAATAAATATATAATATAAAAATTCGCTACTGCACGCAGTGCAGACTGCTAAGTTTAGACATATTGATATCACAGGGACTCAAGTTTATCCAAATTCTACATTTCTTATATTAATAGACATTTACCATTGAGTAATGATGCTATAAATGTGATAATACTATTTTTTAAATCATAATACAATAATTATTAATTATAAAATAATATTTTATTAAATAATTGTTTAAAATATTAACTAATCAAATCATTAAAATTTTGTAAAAGAGTTAATTTAATTTTTGTGTAATTAATGAGTATAATTATAATAATAAATATATTAAAATAGATAAAATATTATTCTATATTTAGCAAGTATTATATCATGAGTAAGAAATATAATGTTTGTGGATTTATAGTTTCATCATTCAAATGAAGAGAAAGATATTTTACCATCCACAAAATACCTGGGTATATATTTATCTTCTAAATTTTAATTAACAACAATTTGTAGTTAATTAATGGTTGGAGATAAACGGTGATTTTTATGCATAAAGCTAGTACGAAATTCCTTCCAAACTCAACAAAAAGAACTTTGTCTACTTCCTTGTTACATATGCATGTGGACACCGAATAATGCGCCATTAATCTTGCTAACAATCTGTGATTGGAAACAACACTTAATTTCTTAAAAAGAAAATTTTTTTGAGGACCGCAATTCCATACTACATTATTTTCGTTTGTGGGTCAAGGACGGTAGGTTTGTTGGGTCCATTCACTTGGGGTGGTCTAACAAAGTTGTTTGACATAGACAAATGCTATGAAGACAATATTTTCTGTACCGTGAAAATTGTCAGATCTAAACATGTCATAAGAATTTGAAGAATATCTTCATACACAATGATATAAACTAGCAGAGACCAATTTAACTATACCATGACTGGATTTTTTGTTCTTATTTTCATAAAATAAATCTAATATGTAGGTAATGTTTTGAGTAAGAACCAGGATTTCAAATTGTTGTCTGTAAGTGTAATTGCAATTCGTAATACTATTGTTTTAAGAGCCGAAGTCTATCTAGTCTACTTTTGAAAAAGAAAAGAAAAAAAAACCTTCAATTTTAAGATACGTTCAGAAGTTGAGAGGAGAACGAAAGGAAAAAAAATTCAAAAAATAAAAGAGAATATGAGAATAAAATCCACAAGCCCTTCGGTGGTTTATAATTAGTGGATATTCATTGCTACTCATGTGTTATCTTAGTTATAAGAAGAAGAAGAAGACGAAGAAGATTATAGTCGTCATATGATATTTCTACTGGTATGTGCGTGGAGCATATAGCTTTGTAAACAATTATTGGATCGTTTGCACGAGTTTTTTTTTTAAGTAAAAAAGAAACTCTTAAACGAGAATAGCTTTTAATAAAAGTTTTTTTTTTTTTGCCAGTGAGCTTTTACTATAAGTTAAGGGTATTTTATTTTGGATACATGATTTACAAGAAGCTACTTTTATTTACAGAATTACCAATTTAATACTAACTTATATAATTTTAAGAATTATATCTATTTATTTATTTTAATAAAGAAAAGAGGTTAAATCAACCAAAGCACCCATTACACTGGGAATAGCCGCTTTTGAAGAATCGTCAAAAAGAATTAATTCCTTATAACCTACAACCTTCACACTTCACAAAACAATATCATAAGTCAGTCTATTCTATTATAATATAGTTATATAACATAATTTATTTAAAATACATACACATCACCACAAAAATAATTTTTTTTAGAAAAAACCAAAGACAAAGACAAAATATAAAAAAGCGGGTTAACTCTACTAGTAAAAATGTCTAATACGGCATCACATGTATTTTTATGGGTTAAATCAGGTATTGACATAAATGCTTAGATCCAACTCAAATTTAAACTACATCATGCCAATTCCAGCGATCAATTTGATGTTATTTTGTTGTTTGACAAAGAGTTAGATTTTTTGGTGTAAAATGAATGGACTTGGCAATTCGGCATGTAGCTAAAGCCTAAGTTAGACATGAGCTTCCATGTTAATATTTACGGTTTACAGTTTTATGGAGCCAAAGAAATTTTACTATCTATAAAATACTTGGGTATGTATTTATCTACTATAATTTAATGAACAACAATTTGTAGTTAATAGTTACAGATAAGCGGGGATTTCCATGCAATGAAACTAGTATAAAATTCCATTTAAACTGGTAAAAGAAATCTTTATCTTCTTCCTCATTACGCATGCGGTGGACAGCATAGAAAACACCATTAATATTGTTTACAATCTGTAATTGAAAACAACACTTTCATTTAATTTCTTGAAAAGAAAATTCAATTGATGGTCAAGTCTGACAGGCTTTGTAATGTCCTCAAAAAAATGTTGATGACAGGTGTGATCCATTCACCTGCGTCGTCTGACAAAGTTGTGTAGAAAATGGCGTTGATCCATTCACTTGTGTGGTCCAAATCAAGTCATCAATGTGATAATATAAATATCTCATATACGAACGGTAAGTCCACATGAATATTTCTTTTTTTTTTTTTATCTTTATTTTATAGAATAAATGTGAATAATGTAGATAATAAAAAGTTATTAAAAAAATAATTAGCGATACATAATCACCAACAAAGCGAAAATATTAAGAATGTGATATTTTTTATTTTTTAAGGCAAAAGATATCTCTAAAATATTCTTTTAAATAGAGTGTTTATTAACCGTTACACTATATCCTAAGCCTGTCCTAAGCCAATCTAATCCAATCTAATAAAGTCAGACTGGGTTGGATAAAAAATATAAATTGATAAAATTTTAAACAAAATTATATTAAATCAAATCGGGTCACGGGTAAAATATATTTTGCTCAATCTGCCCTAATAATTACTTTTTTAAATTATTAGTATTTTATCATCTTATATATATATATATATATATATATTTAATTCTTATTTTATCTGATTTTTTTTACATATTATAGTTTTTATTACTTACGCAAACCTTTTTTACTTAATTATTTTTATCATTAATGTATATACTTACTGGTATTTCTTTTATTAAATAATAAAAATACACATATTTACTTAAAGTTAATTATGCTAGTATAATTTATATTTTATTTGATAATACTAGACAATTTTTTTATTATTGATAAAAATATAAGAGTTTTAAAGATTTATTATTTTAAAATATATATTTATGAGTCTGTAAAAAGATATTTTTATATTACAAGTATTAATTCATTAAAAAAAAGTCTGGGCTACCTTAACGCATTCTAAACCACCCTAGAATTGAGCTTGTTCGGATTAGGCTATGAACATAAAAATAAACTCGATATCTTAATCAAATAGGATATCGGACTAACTAAATATCTTACCTAATCCTACCAATGTATAGCCCTACTTTTAAACATTACGCTAGAAAAAGGTGTATAATATGAGGAGTGGATCCTTTGAAGTTTTTACTTTGTGAATTGAAGGCAGTGGACTGAAGTGTGGGGTTTAATTTAAAAAAAAAAAAAAAGCAAAAGACACTTAATTTGTCCAAATTTCACAAAATATGTTACTATTAAGTAAAGGAGATAAAGTTTAAAAAAAAAAAAAAAGAGATAAAGATCAAAGCGGTAACGTCTGACTAGCCACAGTAAGTCCATATAATTATTTTTTATTCTGATTGCATAAATATTTGTCATTTTTATGGAGATAAAAAAATAACCAAAAAAATATGTTTGTAGTTTTGTAATTATCGATAAATTTATATGCTTATTTTTTATTTTTTTTTATGTTATTCTCAAATTTTAATTTAACTACATAGATATCAAATTTATCTTGGATACTTTGAGCCCTTATAAGAAAATATCCAAAGTCTTCAGACGTTCAGTAACTCTCTTTCTCTATTTTTATTTTTATATTTTAAATTGATGAATATGTTGTTAATTGACATTTAACTTGCTCTACTAAAACAAAATTCGCGGAAGAAGTTTATATGTAATCACATAATAAATTGTATGGAGCTTGGGTTGGGTAATTAATTAACGATTTCTATCAGCTCTTTGTAGGTAATTAATTAAGTGCCCCATTTACTTTAAAATTTCGTTTAACTAAAGTTTACGGGGAGGGTAAGTTACTCAAGGCCAGGGATACATATTTTCTTTTTTGAAAAAATTATAATTTAAGGCTATAAGTTAAATATATATATATATATATATATATTGTAAAAACTTATTTTAAAGGCCTAAAATTTTAAAAATAATTTCTTGAGCAATAATAAACAAAAATAAAAAGAAACTGGGTGAATAGTAAAAAATCTATAAATTTTGTAACATAAATGTAATTTTTTCATAGTTGAAATTCTATTTTTTAAACTTTTAAAATAATTTTAAAATTTTAAAATTCTCAACAATAAATATTTTTATTTTAAATATAATTTTCCCAAAGCACATTTATTATAGTGAGAGTCTGTTAAAAAGTTGTCAGCCAAAAAAGATGATGCTTTTTCCAAAAGACCCCTAAAAAATAAAATTGCAGTTCATTGCAGGGGGAGACAATGCCAAATTGCAGGTCACTCATGGTGGGGTTTAAAAAAAAAAAAAAAAGAAGGAACCACGGAACTTGCTTTTTGCTTTTATTTTTTTCATCAGATGAAAAATGAAAGGCAAAACATGATCTGGTAACAAAAACCTAATGTGTAAAAACTTTTTAAAAGTAATTAACAGATAGTGATACGTTGTAAAAAAAAATATTTACATATTATAATATATTAAACAATAATAAATATTTTAAAAATTACATCCGAATTTTCTCCAAAAAATAAATTATATTAATCTCTTATGAATTTAGGAAAAATATATACACGTCCTTTCATGTTTCAAATTTTTTATATTTTTTTCAATAATAATCTATACTTTTACAAAGCAAATTTATAATTTTAATTACTACTTTTTTGGGGTATCTCCATATAACTTTCATATATTACAAAAATAAATTAAAATTTTAGATGATACTAATTTAAAAAATATCTCAAAATCAAAATGTAGTTACATATGACTCAAGAAATCGTCCTATCTCTCAAAGGGATTTTGACTTCAAAATATTAAAAAAAATTCTAAATTTACTACATGCATAATCAAAAATCTTATTTTTTGAGATATAATAAATAATTTTTTTTAAATAAAAAGGGTCACGGCTGTTATAGAACCGTGACCCCCTTTTTTTATATAAAAAATAATAAGTAAATGGGTCACAGTTGCTAAGCAACTGTGACCCATTTTTTTAAATTTAAAAAAAATTCAATTTTGATTTATTAATTTTATATAATAAATATAAATTTTAAAATTTTATTTATTCTTATTTTTAGATGTATTAATATAAATATTGTATAAATAAATATATTAAAAAAATTAATATGAATATCAATCATAATGATTTAAATATAAGAAAAAATTGAAGATATTATAAAAAATAATAAATAAATGGTTTTAAAAAAATTAAATGTGAAATAATTGAAACTTGATAATAAAAAATAAAATTATTTTAGAAGAATGAAAAGAGTATTGTTTAAGAAAAATTAAATAACAATTCTTTTAAACTTGATAAAATATTTGAAAAAAATAAATTACTATTAGAAGAAATTAATTTTAATTTTTTAAAACTTGATAATTAGTAATAAATTTTAAAAATGTAATAAAAAATTTAAAGTAATTAAGTATGCTTCTTAAGTAATATTGAATTTAATATTAAAATAATAAAAATTGTAACTAAAATATGAAAAAAAAGTTACAATTTTTATTTTAGTTATAATTTTTATTACTTTTTTTATTCATATTTTAGTTAAAAAATGAAGAAATATTTTTTTATATTTTACTTATAATTTTTATTACTTTAATATTAAGTTCACTATTATTTAATAAGCATACTTAATTACTCATGAAAACCACAACAGTTTCCATTTATTGTGTGTTTGAGCATTGTATATAGTTAGCTGTAAGTTAAGTTTATGCATGTACAAATAAATTAAACTTGCATTAGATGAAACAAACTAATCTTGATAAAACATGAGTTTGTTTGTTTCTTGTTAATTAATGAAATTCACATTAGGGCTAAAAAGTCATGTATATGCTAGTGCTTCAAACCCATGAAAATTTTATATTCCTTAGTAAAAATTGTAACTAAAATATGAATAAAAAAAGTAATAAAAATTGTAACTTTTTTTTTCATATTTTAGTTACAATTTTTATTATTTTAATATTAAATTCAATATTACTTAACAAGCATACTTAATTACTTATTAAATTTTTTATTACATTTTTAAAATTTATTACTAATTATCAAGTTTTAAAAATTAAAATTAATTTCTTCTAATAGTAATTTATTTTTTTCAAATATTTTATCAAGTTTAAAAGAATTGTTATTTAATTTTTCTTAAACAATACTGTTTCATTCTTTTAAAATAATTTTATTTTTTAATCTTTTTATCAAGTTTCAATTATTTCACATTTAATTTTTTTTAAATACTTATTTATTATTTTTTATAATATCTTCAATTTATATTTAAATTATTATGATTGATATTCATATTAATTTTTTTAATATATTTATTTATACAATATTTATATTAATACATCTGAAAATAAGAATAAATAAAATTATAAAATTATAAATTATAAAATTTATATTTATTATATAAAATTAAATAAATAAAAAATTTTAAAAAAATTAAATTAAAAAAATAAGTCACGGTTGCTAACTTATTATTTTTTATTTAGTCACAGTTTTATAGCAACCGTGACCCTTTTTATTTAAAAAAAAAATTACGTATTGTATCTTGAAAAATAAGATTTTTGATTATGTATGCGGTGAATTTAAAATTTTTTCTAATATTTTGAAGTCAAAATTTAAAAAATATCTCAAAATCAAAATGTAGTTACATATGACTCAAGAAATCGTCATATCTCTCAAAAGGGATCTATTTTTTAAGGAATCAAGTAAGTACATTTGAATAAGAAGGGAAAACTTAATTAATAGAGTAAATTATATATATTTACTAAAATTACATAAATCTCTTTTTAATTTTTAAAATATATACATACTTCTCTTGAAATCAAATATTATCTTATGCTTTAATTTATTTTTAAAATTTTTAACTAAAATATCTTTCATTAAACCTAAATAAAAAGTAAACACCAGATGAGGCAAAACGGAGTATATATAACATGCATCAGCGAAAGAAAATCGCCATTGTATCAAATACATGAATCTAAAATAGTTCCAGACATTCAAAATGGGGTTGGCATGCAATCATTGAATTTACAAATATTGATGTCACTGGCACGTAAGTTCATCCAATTCTACATTTTTTATATTACTTGACGTTTGCACTTTTATTAAGACAACAAAATTTTACCAACTGTTAGTTAATGGTTACACATCAGCTAAAGTAGCATGAGATTCTTTTTAAATTGGTCAAAGAAATCTTTTTTGTCGCTATACACGTGAACACCTTAAAAAGTTGCTGCTCAGTCACATCATCGCTCTTTTGCAGGTCAAGTCTCGAGTCTATCAGCAAGTAACCACTTCAAAGTCTCTCATAAAGAGTGATGGGAAATGGCTAATCCATTATTTCATGAAACGTATAATTAAAAAAAAAAAATCAAATATCTAATAACGTTAAATTTAAATATTTAATAAAATTATTAATTAATATGAGATATGATAATAACGAGAGAGTAAAAGAGTTTACTTTAAAAATGGTTCATATTCAAAGAGTTTATTTTAAAATGGTTCATATTCAAATTGCATTGAAAGCTTGTAGTATTGATTTAAATAAAAATTTTATTGTTTCACATGTCTTAAATTCTTTACCTACTGAATTTACATAATCAAAATTGTCTACAATATTTTTAATAAGAAATAGATCATTAATGACCTTATTATCAAATGTGTGACTGAAAAAGAGAAATTAAAAAAAAAAAAGAGTGACCTATCTGGTGATTTAACCTCTTTTACTTCTCATGGTAAACCCTATTCTGGCAAGGGTAACCAAAAACATGAGAAAATCAATTTAATACTTCTCATAAGAATCAAAGTTCAAGGAAACCAAGTAGTGGCCAACATCATAATGTTGAAGGTCTTAAATCAACTCCCATTAAAAAAAACATATAATGGTTTTGGTGTATGAGAAATGATATAAAAAGAATGATTGTATAAAATTTAAAGTTTAGCTAGAGAACAAGCAAAAATTTGGAGGTAATCCTTTGGTTTTTGTTTGTTATAAATCTAATTTAGTTGATGTTGTTATTAATTTTTGGTGGTTTGATAGTGGTTCTACAACCTATATTGTTGTGTTTTTATACGAGTTTAAAAACTTGATAAAACCAAACCCAAGAGAAAGCAAGCTGAGAGTAAGAAATGATTTTGAAGTAGTGGTAGAATCAGTGAGAGATGTCAGTTTAGTTTTGGTAACCGGATATAAAATTGTTTTAAAAGACATTTTTTATGTACATTCTTTTAGGAGAAATTTAATTTATATTTCTTGTTTAGATAAATTTAGTTTTTATTTTACTTTCGCCAATAAAAAAAATAAATTTAATGTTGAACTCCCATATTATTGGTTATAGATATTTAGTGGATAGTTTATGTAGATTATCTTTAGTTTCTAACAATATTTCTTCATTTTTTAAATACAGAAAATGTGGTTGCCAAAAAGTCTAAAATTAAAAAAAAATTCTTTTTTATTATGGCACAAGCGCTTAGGTCATATTTTTAGGGAAAGAATTGAAAAGTTAATTAAAAGTGATATTTCACCTTCCTTAGAGTTTAATGATTTAGGAACTGTGTGGATTGCCTTACCATAAAGTTTACTAAGAGTAGAAAGAAAGGTGTGACTAGAAGTTCAAGCCTTTTAGAAATCATTCATACAGACATTAGTGGATCCCTTTCTCCTATTATTTATGGTAAGAGGTTCTTTATCACTTTCATTAATGACTTTTCTCAATTTGGCTCTCTTTATTTGATTAAAGAAAAATTTGATGCTATTGAAAATTTTAAAATTTTTAAAACTAAGGTGAAAAAGCAATTAGAAAAAGTCATCAAGATAGTAAGATTTGATCGTGGTGGAAAGTATTATGGTAGACATGATATCACAAGCTAGTATACAGGACTTTTTGCAAAATACTTGCAAGATTGTGGAATTATTCCACAATATACCATGCCTGGTAACTCTGAACAAAATTATGTAATCGAAAGGCATAATCGCACACTTAAAGGCATGATGAGAAGTATGATGAGTAGATGTAATTTGCCAGAATTCTCGTGGGGTGAAGCCTTAAAATCAGCCTTTTATATATTGAACAAAATTCTTAGTAAACCTATACCAAAAACACCTTTTGAACTTTGGATAGGAAAAAAACTCAGTTTGAACCACTTTTATGTTTAGGGATACCCAGTAGAAGTTAAGATTTATAAATCTTCAGAAAAGAAAACGAATCCAAAAACTAGTCGTTGCTTTTTCATTAGATATCTAGACCATGCTAAAGAGTATAAGTTCTTTTGTCCTAATAGAGGTGCCAAAATTATGGAATCTATGAATGCTAAATTTTTGGAACTTGAAGTAGCTGAAGCCATTGTTTCATCTCATGAGACTTGTATGGATACTCCTGAATCTGTCTCTTTGTCGTTGCCTATTTTTAATAATAGCATATTATCTAATACCTTTATTGAAAATCACCTTCTAACTAATAACATTGTCCATTCTCTTATTGAGCATGTAATAGATCCACCTAATATGGTTGAAGTTCCACAACCAATTGAACTAAATAAACAAATGCCTGTGAGGAGATCAGTTTGACAAAGCAGGCTTGCTAACACTGATGATTTTATGGTTTACCGTAGTGAAGATGTTTATGATGTTAGGGATGTTGTTGATCTTAGGAATTATAAGGAAGCTGTCTCTTGTCTTCAATCTAACATGTGGAGAGATGATATGGATGAGGAAATGAAATCTATGGTGAATAATGAAATATGGGAACTTGTAAAATTACCTAATAACTGTAGGACAATTGGTTGCAAATGGATGTTTAAAGAAAAAATGATACACAGGAAAAGATTGAGAGATTTAAAACTAGACTTGTAGCCAAAGGCTTTACTTAGAAAGAAGGGGTTGATTTTGATGAAACCTTTTCACCAATATCCATTAAGGATTCTTTTAGAATTATAATAGCACTTGTAGCTCATTTTGATTTAGAGTTACATCAAATGGATGTTAAAATAACTTTTTTGAATAGTGAAATGAATAAAGTGGTATATATACAACAACCTGAGGGTTATCAAGCAAAAGGTAATGAGAATCTAGTTTGTCAATTAAAAAGATCAATCTATAATCTAAAACATGCTTCTAGACAGTGGTATCTGAAATTTGATGAGATAGTAACCTCTTTGGGTTTTGAAGATTATAAGGTTGACTAATATATATACATCAAAGTAAGTGGAAGTAAACTCAATTTCCTTGTGCTATATGTAGATGATATTTTACTTGCTAGCAATGATCTTGGTTTACTTCATGAGACTAAATGCATGTTGACTATGTTCTTTAACATGAAGGAACTTGGTGAAACATCATTTGTATTGGCAATTAAAATTCATAGAGATAGATCATGCTATATACTTAGGTTATCTCAATAAACTTACTTCATGAGACTAAACACATGTTGACTAGGTTCTTTGACATGAAGGATCTTAGTGAAACATCATTTATATTAGGAATTGAAATTCATAAAGATCGATCATGTTATGTACTTGGGTTATCTCAACAAACTTATATTAATAGAGTTTTGGAGAGGTTTAATATGCAAAATTATAAACCTAGAGATATTCTAGTCATTAAAAAGGATAAATTGAATAAAAATCAATGCCTTAGAAATGAGATTGAAAAGAGAAAGATGAAAGACAAACCCTTTGATAGTGCATTGGAAAGCTTAATGTATGCTCAGGTATGCACTAGGCTTGACATAACCTTCATAGCTAGTGTTTTAGGTAGATATTAGTCTAATCCTGGGAATGCCCATTGGGTAGTCATAAAGAAGGTGATGAGATACTTGCAGAAAACTAAAGAATATATGCTTATGTACAGAAGGATTGATAAGTTTGAGGTGGAAAGATATACTGATTCAAATCTTGCTAGGTGTCCTGATGATAGTAAGTCGACTTCTGGCTACATCTTTATGTTAGCTGGGGGTGTAATGTTCAGGAAAAGTAAGAAGCAGACTCTTGTTGCCTCTTCCACTATGTAAGCGGAGTTTATTACTTGTTATACTGCTGCTACTCATGTTGTTTGGTTGAAAATTTTGATGATAGAACTTCATAGTGGGGATTTTGTTGTATGACCACTAAAGATTTACTGTGACAATAGTGCTACATTGTTTTAAACTAAAAATAATAAAACTGCTAGTAATTTTAAACATTTAGAGTTGAATTATTTGACTGTTAGATATCTCATAAAGAACAACAAAATAGCTATTAAATATATAAACATAGGTTCTATGTTAGCTGATCTCTTAATTAAAGGACTTAGACTGGTTGTGTTTAAAAAACACATTAAGAACATAGGCATTGTAAGTTCTTTTGATATATTTGGTTAGTGGGAGTTTGAGATTTATATTATTTTTTTGTTATGTTAAACATTTTCTTTAGATACTTTTGATGTTTACATGATTTGTATTCTGGCCAATTAATAATGCATTGAATTTTTGTTATTTTATACATTTGTACCTATGATAGATTGCAAAATTTTGAACTCAGTGTCATTAGAACCACTGTGCCCATGGTTGATGCCATATTGGAGTTGAAGCATGATATTTTTTTGACAAACCATACAATTTCTCTGGCTTTAAGGCATTTGAGAGAAATTATAAGAACTAACAAATAAAATAGTAGTTTGGTTATTGGATCACACAAACATACTATTTTCTTGCTACACTTCACACTAATAGCTAATCGACGGAGTCAGTGACATTTGTAACTAAGGAAGGTTTAATATCAATAAGAGATATGATAACTACCATGATTCAATGTTACTTGGCTTTAGTTAGATGGAGTCATATTTATATATCTCATCTTGAATCATATATTTTTAAAATGTGGCCACATTGCAAAATTAATCATTAACTCGAAAGTCATTTTCAAAATAAAAGTTTTCAAAATGGAGAATTGATTTTACCCAAGTGGAAGAATGTTAGAATTATTATGGGTTACAATCAATTGTGAATTTTATTTTAAATAAAAACAGGCTAATTTATGCTCCATTGAGATGCATTTAGGCCTACATTCTAAATTGGTAATCCTATTATTTTGAGCTAGATATCTAATTGATTAGTATAGATAATAGTGTGAGTCTTAACCCATAAGCCCATTATGGGTGGGTATTGGTAAAGAAATTATTGTTCACTTGCAGTTGTCGAACTAGCCAAGATTAGTGATTTTTGTTAGTTTGCAGTATAATACCTACCAGGTCGTCTACCATGGAGCTTTTAATCAAATTAATTAGTTTAGGATGACAAAACTAGAATTATGATGATTGGGGGTTTAAATATGAAGTCACACTAATTAAACCGAATAATAAATCAATGAATAAAAACAAAACAAATTGAAAATTTAATTAGAATGATGTGTAACCAATCCAAAATTTTTCCCCTAATAGTTCCCTATCCTTATTACCTAAAAATACCTCTAATTTGATTATTAATCCTTTAGTTATTTCAATTAATGCTCCTAAACTACCATTCAGGATTTCAATTGGTTTGTATCACTAATCAGAATACAACCGTGCTTTTGTCAATAATATGAAGTCAAAATATTTCGCACTTGACCAAAGACACACGAAAAATCCTAATGTGGTTGAGAATAAATTTAGTTGATTAATCAACTGATTAAGTCAAATTACATTCTTAGATAGATCAAACGAATCAGAATTCATGTAACAAAAATCATCTAATTAACCAGAATGATAATAATTACACGAAAACAAAGAAAATAAAAATAAAATACATTCTGAAATAAAAATTCAACTAGAGTTCTATGTAAACATAGACTCAAGTTCCTTATCAAGTTTAGACTCTGGATTGATCACCGAGAAAATTAGAAAGATACGAAAGAAGACGAAAACAAGAATAAGAAGTAGAAAAAATAGAATGTGTTCTATGATGACGTCTTCTCCACCTTAAATAGGTGAAGTTACCTTCTCCCATAAAAAAAATCTAATACTAATCTTGAAGCTAATCTTAAAGTAATATCAAAATTCTTGTAGGAGTCTTCTAACCCAATCCTTTTAAGAATCTTCTACCTTGCAAAATATAATTAAAAAATAATTAGGCCTCTGTTGGATAAATGTAATAAAAATGAAATTAAAGTCTATTAACCTAAATTAAACCTACTTAATATAAAATAAGCCTAAAGTCATCAAATTACCCATAATAATTTATCATTAAGACTAAATATGAAGAATATAAAATATAATAATATTAAAATATTAAATTTTCCCACACGTAGGCTTTTGCACTCCTGGGCAAAATAAAAATAAAACAAAATCGAAATACAAAACTACCAAGTTAAATACAATTCAAGCTTTTTAGATATTCAAAAGTCAAAATAATCTTTTTCGCTAATTGAGGATGAACAAGTAGCATAGTAATTCCAATTGATAAAAAAATGAATCAAAGTGGTAGCTCCTCATTGGGTATGTGTTTACTCTCAACTCTCTTAAGTTTTTAGGTTAAGCGTTTCTCTCAAATTCAACCTTTTCATAATAACACTACTATAGGCTTGTATATCTCCTCAATTTCCACTAACTAAGTCACAAGCAACACATAAATCAAAACAACTTTTATTCAAGGTTGTAATAGGGCTAAGGTACGAAACAAATGATAAACAAAAGAATTAAGAGACACAAAAAAAGACATTTAAAATCATCAAGAGCAACAAAAAAAAAAGAATATAGAATGAAATAGTATGCATCTCAAGGTTTTATTTACTATAAGCCAATACATACTCAATGAAATTAATTTTCTTTTCTCATTTTCATCATTCATTTCTCACTACTTTTTTTTCATGCTTTTTTTTGTTTGTTTGTTTGTTTTTGTATCATTTTTTTTTTGTTTTTTGCTGCTTTTTTTTTATTTTTCATAAACATTTTCTTTTCTTTTCATTTCTTTTTTAATACTGTTTTCCTTTTTTTATAGACATCTCTAAAGAGAACAAGTTAATTGGCTTAAAAGTTATGTAAATTGCACATCCATTCACCCTTTGAAGATATAATGCTCTTAATAATCAAAAGTATCTTAAACAAGGTGGGAATTTTTTTTTTGTGCTAAAGGGTAAAACAAACATAAAAAGCTAAAAAAGGGAACAAAAACAAAGGATCAAATATAGGTGAGATGGCTATTCGGCTCTATTTACAATAAAAGAAAATAAGAAAGAACGTCTTAATAATCTTTATGAATGCTTGTGCAAATGTAGTTTTAATTAAGAATAAAAACAAGTTCTAAAGTGAACATTATGATAGGTGAATGCTCTCACAAGAAATAAACAATATAAGGCCCCAAATTATCACGGGTTTAAAACTACCACATAAATCCATTAAAATCAAATTCATTGCCAATTTACTTGAACTCTATAAAAAAAATTTATTCCTAATCATATTGAAATATTTTCAAACTTTAATTGCTTCAACTTATTTTTTTTAAGTAAAACAAAAAAAATTGGAAGAAAACTAAGAAACCAAAAAAAAAAAAAACAAAACAAAACAAAAATTTTGAAAAACTAAACTAAAAAGAAAGTAGAATGAGTGATTTCTCCCCTCCCCCTACACTTAATTTTTACATTGTCCTCATTGTAACAGTAATTTAATTCATTAATTAAAGAGAAGATAAGAAAAGAAAAGAGGAGAGAAAGAAATACAATCGAATGATTCAAGTGTATGAAGCGTTATAAAGATGTAACTCCTCCACTGTCTGCTTCTGAAATCCCTCATAAAATATTTAAGTCTTTGCCCATTTGCCGTAAAGTGCTTGTTGGTTGACTTATTTATAATCTCAACTGCACCATAAGGAAAAACATGAGTAATAATAAATGGACTAATCCATTTGAAACATAACTTACTAAGTATTAACTTTAAGCGAGAATTATAGAGGAAGACTCCTTCACCAATATAAAACTCTTTTCTTTCAATCATCTTATCATGCATAGCCTTAGTTTTCTCCTTGTAAATTCTTGAGTTTTCATAGGTTTCCAACCAAATTTCTTCAAGTTCTTGAAGTTGTAATTTTCTTTAAGAATTAGCTTGAGATAGATCTATATTACACTTCTTTACTGCCCAATATGCTTTATACTTAACCTCAACTTTAACTTGTAAGTGACATACTGTACCAAAAACTAACCTATAGGGTGACATGCCTATAGGAGTTTTGTAGGCAGTACAGTAAGCCTATAGTGCATCATCCAATCTTTTACTCCAATCATTTCTAATAGGTTGCATTGTTTTTTCTAGAATTTGTTTTATCTCTCTATTTAAAACTTCTGATTGACCGTTTGTTTGTGGATGGTAGGGGGTGGCTACTTTATGGAGCATACCATACTTGTGAAGGAGGGCTTGCATGTTCCTGTTACAAAAGTGGGAGTCTTGATCATTGATGATTGCTCTAGGTATACCGAACTTGCAAAAAATGTGAGATCTAACAAAGTCCACAATTACAAAAGAGTCATCAGTCTTGGTGGCTTTTGCTTCCATCCACTTTAAAATATAATCAATAGCTAAAAGAATATACATAAAAGCAAAAGAAATAAGAAATGATCCCATAAAGTCAATACCCTAAATATCAAATATCTCACAGAACAACAATGGTTGTTGAGGCATCTCATTCTTGTGAGAAATATTACTTGTCTGTTGATATGATGTACAATTCTTACAAAAATCAAATACATCCCTAAATAAGGTGGGCCAGAATAGTTCAAAGTCTAGAACCTTCCTAGTAGTACGCTGAGGACCAAAATGGGCACCACATGCAAGTTTATGACAAAAATGCAAAACAGATGTAAATTCATGGTATGGAACACATCTCCTAATAATCTGGTCACTACACATGCGCCACAAGTGAGGGTCATCTCAAACAAAATATTTTGTCTCACGCTTAAGTTTATTAATTTGGTGCTTTTTAAAATAAGCAGGCAATTTAGAAGCAACTAAGAAATTCATCATATCTGCATACTAGGAATTTTTACCATGCAATGAGTACAACTGCTCATCTAGAAAACTATCTTTGATAGCAAATGAATCTAAAGAGTGGGTTATTCTACTTAAATGATCAGCCACAAGATTTTCTGCTCCAGTCTTATCTTTGATTTCTATGACAAATTATTGTAAGAGCAATATCCACCTAATGAGTCTCAGTTTTACATTAGGCTTCTTGAATAGGAACTTTAAAGCTGTATGATCATAATAAACAGTAACTTTAGAACCAAGCAAATAAGAACAAAACTTATCTAAAGCAAAAAAAGAAGAAGAAGTAAAAGCTCATTTTCAGTGGTTGTAATTAGCCTAAGCCTCATCTAAGGTGTGCAATGCATAAGAGATTACATGAGACTTCTTGTCTATCCTTTGGGAAAGAATTGCACCTATGGCAAAGTTGGATGCATCACACATTAGTTCAAATGGGAATTCCTAATTAGGAGGTTAGATGATAAGTGGGTGGTTAACCTTTTCTTCAACTCATCAAATGCTAATTTTCATAACTCATCAAAATTAAAATCTGCATTCTTTTGAAGAAGTTTAGATAACAATAGAGAAATCTTATTAAAGTCTTTAATGAATCGCCTATAAAAACCTCTAAGAAAAGAATGCACTTCTTACACACAGGTAAGGTAAGGTAAAAAAGCAATCACATCTACTTTAACTCTATAAACTTCAATACCATTTTTAGAAACCACATGGCCTAAAACAATTCCTTGCTCTACTATAAAATGACATTTTTTAAAATTTAAAACCAGATTTTTCTCAATGCATCTTTCTAAAACCATTCATAAACTCATTAAACAATCATCAAAGGAGGTGTCATAGATAGTAAAGTCATCCATAAAAACTTCCAGGAAATGTTAAAGGAAATCAGAAAAAATGCTCACCATACACCTCTGGAATGTACCTGGGATGTTACAAAGTCCAAACGACATCTTTTTATATGCAAAGGTATCAAATGGGCAGGTAAATGTGGTCTTTTCCTGGTCTTCTAGTGCAATATGAATTTGAAAATAACAGGAAAAGCTATTTAAGAAACGATAATGAGATTTGCCTTTTAATCTCTCTAACATTTGACCTATGAAAGGAAGAGGAAAATAGTCCTTTCTAATAGCCTAATTTAGCTTTCTGTAATCAATGCAGACTTTCCAACTATTCTAAACTCTTATAAGAATAACTTCGGTCTTCTCATTGGTCACCACTATGATATTGGTCTTCTTGGGGACTACCTGCACTGGACTCACCCATTTGCTATTAGATATAAGGTAAATAATACCAGTTGATAGTAATTTATTTATCTCTTTCTTCACGACATCTAGGATCGTGGGGTTGAGTCTTCTTAGTGGTTGCCTCACTGGTTTGGCTCATTTTTCTAATAAAATTCTGTACATACATGTGGAAGAACTAATCCCTAGAATGTCTATCAATGTCCAATCTATTGTTTTCTTCTTTTTCCTTAACAATTTTAATAACTTCATTTTATAATCAAGTGGAAGGTTATTTGCTATTATTACTGGTAATTTATTTTCTTCTTTTAGAAAAGCATATTTGAGATTGTTGGGTAAAGGTTTAAGTTCAAGTGTGGGTAGTTGCTATATAGAAGGTACTAATCTTTGTGAATTTAAATGTACAACAGCCTCCACTTGTTCTTTTTTTTTTTTCAGAAGAGGAAGTAATATCAAGTAAATTGACAGAATCAAGATCAAAATCAAAAGTGGAATTAAAATTCAAGTATGCATCAATCTTAGGACAAGCAGTATATTTATTAAGTCAATCACAACATTCTAAATATTGAATTGCATTTATAAATTCAACCATGTCAGTATCTATGTCCACATAAGCATCAGCAACTAACAAGTCTATCATATTTACATGCAACATGGAGTGTTCTTTTAAAGGGTGTTTTGTGGCATCAAGAATATTAAAATGAACAACCTCACCACCAAATTCCATTGATAAAGTACCATCATGCACATTGATTATTGTTCGAGCAATTTTCAAGAATGGTTTACTTAGAATTAGTGGTACATGTCCATCTATATCATCATCCTCTATATTCAGAACATAAAAATTAGCAGGAAAAATTAAATCTTTTACCCTTACTAGAACGTCTTCAAGTACTCCTGTAGGGTAGGCTATACTCTATTTGCTAACTGAATCACCACTCTTGTCGACTTCAATTCTCTAACTTGCAAAGAGAAATACACAAACTTAGGCATTACACTAATGGAAACTCCTAAATCTAACTTAGCATTATTGAACTGCATATTTCCTATTGTGTAAGGAATGGTGAATGTGCTAAGATCTTTGGATTTAATGGGGATAGTTGGTTGAATCAAAGCTGAGATGTTTCTCCCTTTGCTGACTTTCTCATTCCCTTTCAACTTCCTCTTATGTGTGCAGAGCTCTTTAAGAAACTTTGCATATTTTGAAATCTATTTGATTACTTCTAAGAGAAGGATATTTACTTCCACTTTTTTGAAATGTCTCCATAATTTTCCTATCCAATTTAGCCTTTGCGATTTGTTTGGACTGTATAATTCAGTTGGGGAATGGAAAGGGTTTGGTGTATATGGAATTCTCTCCCTTTTCTATGGTACTCTTGCTTTGGATTGATGGGGGCTGTTGTTCTCTATCACTTTCTTTCTCTCACAGCACTTCTGTTGGAGGTGTAATGAACTCTTTCACTTGCTTATCGCTCCTCAAAATTATTGCACTAACATTGCCCCTTGGGTTATTCACGGGTTGTGAGGGTAATTGGCCAAAATCTTGACTTCTTAACTCATTGATATTTGTTGCAAGTTGGCCAATTTGGGTTTCTAAACTCTGGATTGTTGTCTCTGTTCACTGTTAGAATTGGATTGTATTTATTGCCAACTGCTTCACTATATCTTCTAAACTTGGTTCTAACTTGTTCATCTATTGCATGGGTTGTCTCATAGGCTATTGATTGTTCGGGCCAGGGATATTGAATTTTTGTTACTGCTGTTATTGGTTAGACCCACTACCATATTTTAAATTTGGATGATCTCTCCATTTGGAATTGTATGTTGCTGCATAAAGGTCGTATCTATTTTGTTGCTGTTGTAAAGGTCTATCAAGGAAGATGCCTGCACATGATTTTATATTATCTTACAATTGGGGACACTAATTTGTGGCACATGTGGTTAATGAACAAATGCCATATAGAGGTGCAGGGAGTTGTTAAGGTTGTCTTTGCCCGAGTGCTAGCTGCCTGGCGATAGAAGCCAACTCCTTAAGCTTATTTTCTATTCTTTGTTGATCCATATGAGAGGCATAGATTTCATTGACACCTCTTGTTGGTATGTTTATTCTAGTGCCAAATTATTGTGTATTATGTGCCATATTCGCAATGAGGTCTCTGGCTGCAGTTGGGGTTTTGTTAACCAATACTCTGCCTATAGTTGCATCAACCATACTTCTTTCAATGGATAGCAAGCCTTTATAAAAGTATGAAATCAAAAGTTGGTTATTGATTTGATGGTGGGGATAGCTTACACATAGTTTCTTAAACCTCTCGCAGTACTCATACAATGTTTCTCTATTTATCTGTCTAATACCATTAATCTCTTTTTAGATGGCAGCAGTTCTTGAGGTAGGGAAGAATTTCTTTAGAAATATCCTCTTCTATTCATTCCATGAAGTGATGGCTTAAGGTTGAAGATAATAAAACCAATCTTTGGCTGCCCTATCCAATGGGAAAGAAAACACTCTAAGCTTGATGTGCTCTTTTGAAACTTTTTGTGACTTAATGGTGGAACAAACCATATGAAACTCCTTAAGATGTTTATGTGGATCCTCACCTGCAAGACTATAGAACTTTGGAAGCAAATGTATTAATCCAGATTTAAGTTCAAAAATAGCATCAAGTTTAAGATATTGAATACATAGTGGCTGATTATTAACATCAGGTGCAGCTAATTCTCTAAGATTTTTATCATTATTACCAGTCATATTTACTACTTCAGAATCAAAACCAAAAATTCGAATTCAAATTCAATTCACAATTATTTCATATGTTATTTATTATCTTAGAAACCAACTTAGTAACTACAACTTTTACGATTTCTAAGTTATATATGAAAACTCCTATCAATCTCTGGATCAAACTCAATCAAATCTCTATTGGAAAATCTTGTCATACACCAAGAATGAATTAAAATGAAAGAAAACACCCAAAAATTACCCCAAAAAATAAAAATAAATTCAAAAAAATTAAAAAAAAAAAATCAAAGTAAAAAAAATACTAAAAAATTAAAGAAATGGTCTAAACAATGGAATTTGGCCAAAAAGTCATAGCATATAGATTTGTCACAACACTTAAAACTTATATACCAAGTTTTAGCTCAATCAGAGTTAGTCACCCCTTATATTGGTATCGCTCAGAACAATAGCAGAATACAGAAAAACACCAAAAATTGACCATAAACACTATGTAAAGATGCTAAAATCAAAATTGAAACTAAGAAATTTTCTATTCTAATTGATTATGATTAGTTGGCTCTTTGGCAATGACGCCAAAATCTTGGTAAAGAAATTATTATTTACTTGCAATTGTCGATCTAGCCAAAATTAATGATTTTTGTTAGTTTGTAGTATAATGCCTACCAGGTCTTCTTTCACAGGGTTTTTAATCAAATCAATAAGTTTAGGATGACAAAACTAGAATTATGATGATTGGGGGTTCGAATATAAAGTCGCACTAATTAAACCGAATAATAAATCAATGAATGAAAACAATACAAAACAAAATTCAATTAGAATGATGCGTAATCAATTCAAAATTCTTCCCCTAATAGTTTCCTATCCTTATCACCTAAAAATACCTCCAGTTTGATTTTTAATCCTCTGGTTATTTCAATTAATGTTCCTAAATTACCGTTCAGGATTTCAATTGGTTCGTGTTGCTAATCAGAATGCAATCACACTTCTATCAACAATATGAGGTTAAAATATTTCGCACTTGACCAAAGACATACGGAAAATCCTAGTGTGGTTTAGAATGAATTTAGTTGATTAATCAACCAATTAAATCGAATTACGTTCTCAGAGAGATCAAACGAATCATAATTCATATAACAAAAATTATCTAACTAGAATGATAATAATTACACGAAAACAAAGAGAATAAAAATGAAATACATTCTGAAATAAAAATTCAAACTAGAGTTCTATATAACATATGGACTCAAGTTTTCTATCAGATTCAAACTCCAGATTGATCATCGAGAAAATTAGAAAGATATGGAAGAAGATGAAAACAAGAACAAAAAGTAGAGAAGATATAATGTGTTTTAGGGTGACGTCTTCTTCTCCTTAAATACGTGAAGCTGCCTTCTCCCATAAGAAATCTAATACTAATCTTGAAGTAGTACCTAAATCTTTTTAGGACTTATTAAGATAATATCCAAATCCTTGTAGGAGTTTTTTAACTCAATTTTTTTAAGAATCTTCTATCCTACAAAATACAATTAAAAAAATAATTGGATCTCCGTTGGATAAATATAATAAAAATACAATTAAAGCCTATTAATCTAAATTAAATCCACTTAATATAAAATAAGCCCAAAGTTATCAAATTACCCATAATAATTTATCATTAAAACTAAATATAAAGAATATAAAATATAATAATATTAAAATTTAAATTTGGATACTATAGTTTATTTAAGCTTGATTAAGTCCTTTCTGTATTATGTTAAATTCTAACTCAATTTATCCCATTATAAATTGTGATAGGGAGTGTGAATCATAGAGGAAGTCCTAATCTTTTCAAGCTTTTAAGAATTTTGAATCAATGGGATATTCTCAAATCTATCACCATGTCTTCTACAAGTAAATTAAATTTGGTATCCTGATTTCATATAATCATAATGGTTGTTATAACAATATCATGTAGCCCCTTTTATAAGTTTATAATTTATACATAGTTGTTTAACGTGTCAGTGACTAAGGAAAATGATACTTGGGTATATATATTTATCTACTATAATTTAATTAACAACAATTTGTAGTTAATGGTTACGGATAAATTAATCTAATGCGTAGCCAATGCTTGAGTAAGAATTAGGATATTAAATTCGTGTCTGTAAGTGTAATACACTCCCTTGTTTGGCTTACAACTTAAGGCGGGAACCATTATTTTAAAACAGCATCCAAAATTATATTTTATAAAAAATGTGAGGAAGGCCTTCGTGAATTAAATTTCCAAGAATAAAATTATTGTTTGATAAATATTATTAGAAATGTCTGAAAATATTCGAAGTTACACAAAATAAATATCACATAGTTAAATATATAATTTAACTATATATTTTTAAAAGTGAAAGCGCTAAGATATATACCACAAGGCAGAGAATAGTAAGTGAAAATTAAGTCGATGCGTGCGAAGACAATGTCAAATTGCAGGTCATTCATGATAATGGAAAGAGGGAGTATGATAGAAATTTCCTTTCGTTTTTCCATAAAACAAGAAAAGAAAGGCAAAACATTATTGGGTAAATATATTCATGTGCGTTTATTACGAGGTTTTTGGATAAAAATAGAATTTGTGTAGAAAATTTTTAAAAGCAATTAACATATATTGATGAATTGTAAATAATATTTGTATCACATGATTTTATTAAACAACTAGATATTAAATATCTTTAAAATTCAGAAAGAATTATATCAGTCTTTTGTGAATTTAGAAAAACTTGTGCTCACGTCCTTCGAAAGTTTCAATTTATAAATTTTTTAGAATTAATCTAAATTTTTATTAAGCAAATATATATTTTTAATAATAATTGTTTTGGGGTACTCTCCATATAACCTTCATATATAATAAAAAATAAATGATACTAATTTTAAAAAAAAACTCAAAATCAAAATGTAGATACAACGGACTGAAGAAAGAAGATATAATTGCTAGAAGTTTCAACCTTTCTAATACATCAATTCACTTCAATTAAATTTTGCATTTGTCTACGCCGTGTCACCAACGATCACGCATAACTCGGAACGTGTTATGCATCCTTAAGTGGTTTTGTATCGATCTGTCGATCCCTTTCATTAAAGTCAACAACACTCTATGGAAAAGAGATCCCAGTGTATCCCTCAAAGGCGTCGATTTTTTGAGGGATCAGTTAAGCATATTCAAAGAAGAAGAGAAACTTAATATAGCGAATAAATAATGGCATTTATTATTTGCCATGATCAAAAAATTTAATAAAACTGCCATTAACTTGAAAGAATGTCATGCAAACGGGCACAGGTAACGGTGAGGAAGATGACAGCGTGAATGACAGTGTGGAAGATGACAGCATGGATGCTTCACGTGGTTTGCATGGACGTGAAGGTTTACGTAGAAGCATAAGGAATAGGAGACCCACGTGGAAGATTCGGAGGAATTAAATAGCAACGATTAGATACGGAGAGGGGAGGAAAAAAGAATGTGAAGATCTCCTTCTGAAGAATTTCTCCTAACACTCTATTTCTCTTTCCTTACTGTTAGTAGCTATTCTGTTACGCATATCTTTTCTTTCTGCTTGGGTTTATGCTCATTTCCAGACAATTGTAATTGCTAAAGCACTGCATAATCGAAAGCATAGTTCAGAAAAGCCGTTATTAATTCCATACAAATTAAGTAGAATTCATCTTGGTTACTTGTTCATTCTGGTTCATTACAAATTTGGTGCTCTCATTGAGAGACGATCATGGCTGAAGGCACACGACTCAAAGATTTATCTGCAGATATGAAGAAGGTGAACGAATATGTAGGACAGGTTGAGATGACGTCCAACTCGAGGTTTGAGAGATTGGAGAAACTCATAGAATCAATGATTAGAGGACCGAATACTCGGATGGAACGCTTGGAATCCAACATCAAAACGTTATCTAAGGCTGTAGACTCCATCAACCGAAGCGCAACACCTCACACAGGAATAGCTCATGAAGCTCAAAGCTCAACAATGAGTGATACTTATTCCCAACCTTTGTACCTCCGACAAGTAAAACTCGATTTCCCTAAATTCGATGGTATTGAGCCATTGAGTTGGATATTCAGAGTCGAACAATTCTTCGCATACTACGGAACGCCCGACACACAGAGATTAACTATTGCCGCTGTACACATGGAAGGGATAGCCATACCATGGTTCCAAATGATGCAGAAGAATAATCAAATTCCCAACTGGAGAGCACTGGTTCAAGCTATAGAAAATCAATTTGGGCCGTCTCATTTTGAAAGTCCACGGGCTCAACTCCTCAAAATGGTGCAGAAGGACTCTGTCACTAACTACTACCAACAATTCATGGTATTAGTTAACAGGGTGGAAGGGATGTCAGAGGAGGCAATTATGGATTGTTTTATAAGTGGATTAAAACCGGATATTCGATTGGAAGTTATTGCTCGAGCCCCAACTAACCTAATCGAGGCCTCAGCTCTGGCTAGACTATATGACGAAAGGTAGGCTATATCTGTAGGGGTGCGATCTAAGGTGACACCGACATTACCATCGATAAACAAATCGGGAATCGAAAGTACTTCCATACCCACTGTTGGGGTACATACTGGAGAAAAAAAGGCTACCCCTACTGTTACCTACCCTGGCGACTAAACCACTTGCTCCCATAAAGAAAATGACACCATCCGAAATTCAGTTAAGAAGAGAAAAGGGACTCTGTTTTACTTGTGAAGAAAAATTTTCACCCAGTCATCGTTGTCCCAATAGACATTTTATGATCTTACAGTGTGATGAAGAGGAAGATGAGGGAATGGTAGATCAGGCAACTAAAGAAGGAGAAGGTAGTACAGGTACAGTGACTTTGCATCACTTATCATTCCACGCATATCAGGGCTCTACTGGACCCGCTACCATTCGATTCGATGGACTCATCCAAGGTCAACCGGTACAAGTATTTCTAGATGGAGGAAGCTCAGATAATTTTATTCAGCCTCGGGTTGTACATCACCTGAAGTTAGTTGTTACCCCCATACCAAAAACCAAGGTGATGGTTGGGAGTGGAGAACGAATGCAATGTGAAGGATTTGTGAAGGAGCTGAAGGTAAATATCTCTGGTCACACCTTAACATTTCCTGCGTATGTGTTGCCAGTAGCTAGGTCAGACGTTGTATTAGGCGCTTCTTGGTTAGAAACAATAGGTTCTCACATTGCAGACTATAGCAAATCAAGAATAAGGTTTCACTCAGAGGGACAATTCATAACCTTACAGGGATATAAGTTGGCTCAGGCAAATCCAATTCAATATCATCAACTGACACGATTACATTCTACCGAGGTTATTGCAGAAATGTATTACTTTCAAAGGTTGGAAAAAGAACTGGACCAGGAAGAGATTGAGACATTCCCTGGAGATCTACATCCAGACATCACAAATGTATTGAAACAATATTCCACGGCTTTTAAAGTACCAAGGGGACTACCACCTGATAGAGGGCATAATCATCGAATAGTATTAGAACCGGGTACTACACCAGTAAAGGTTAAACCATACAGATACCCCTATAGTCAAAAATCTGAAATAGAACGAATGGTCAAAGAGATGTTACAAGAAGGAATAATACAATCCAGCACGAGCCCGTATTCTGCACCAGTTTTGTTAGTCAAGAAGAAGGACGGAACATGGTGATTTTGTGTAGACTACAGAGCATTGAATGCAGTCACAGTAAAGGATTCATTTCCAATGCCTATAGTTGACGAGTTACTGGATGAGTTAGGAGGATCTAAATTTTACTCCAAATTAGATTTGCGGGCCGGATACCATCAAATCCTTATGCATTCAGAGGATCAGGAGAAGACCGCCTTTCGAACACATCAAGGACACTATGAGTGGCTTGTCATGCCATTTGGACTTACAAATGCTCTGGCCACATTTCAATCCTTAATGAATTCTGTGTTTCAAGCTTATTTGAGGAAATTCGTGCTCATATTTTTTGATGATATACTTATTTACAGTGCCACTTGGGCGTTGCACTTGCAGCATCTAACTTGTGTCTTGGAGACGCTGGTTCAACATCAACTTTATGCAAAGCTCTCCAAATGCTCCTTTGGACAACAACGAGTGGAATACTTGGGTCACATAGTTTCGGGTCAAGGGGTAGAAATGGATCGAAAGAAGGTTCAAGTGATGTTGGAATGGCCTGTTCCCTCTAACATAAATCAGTTACGTGCTTTTCTTGGGCTCACGGGATATTACTGTCGATTTATGCGGTCTTACTCCCAAATTGCTAGTCCACTCACTAAATTATTACAAAAGAATGGATTCATTTGGGATGCAGAAGCTCAAGAAGCATTTAACCAATTGAAAACGGCCATGACACAAGCACCTGTCTTAGTCCTACCCGATTTTTCTCAACCATTTGTGTTGGAGACAGATGCATCAGGTTCGGGAATCGGGGCTGTTTTGAGTCAAGGAGGCCATCCCATTGCGTATTTTTCAAAGAAATTGTCCCCAACAATGCAAGTCAAATCAGTGTATGCTCGAGAGTTACAAGCTATTGTAGATGCAGTGGCAAAATTTAGACACTATCTTCTCGGACATTATTTTATTATCAGAACTGACCATGAAAGCCTTAAGCACTTGAATGATCAAATTATTCAAACTCCTGAACAAGAAAAGTGTTTGCGGAAGTTGATGGGATACAGATATCGGGTAGAATATAAACCTGGGAAGACGAATTTAGCTGCAGATGCATTATCACGGAGTTTAAAAAAAATGACTACGGTGACTACTACATCATTCATGGAAGAATTGCAACATACTCTTAGAACATCTCCAAAGGTGCAGCAGCTCATTAAAAAAATAAAGCAGCAGCCTGAGCACATGGCTTGCTATAAGGTACATGATGGACTCGTCTACTGGAAGCATCGGCTTGTAATTCCTAAGGAATTATCTACACTAATTCACCAGGTCATACGAGAACTACATTCATCAGTAATAGGGGGTCATGCAGGGACACTCAGAACCTTCCATCGAATTGCGGCTAGTTTCTTCTGGCCATCAATGAGGAAAGACATTAGGGAATATGTAAAACAGTGCTCGATCTGCCAACGAGCCAAAATGTCTCAGTTTCATCTTGCCGGGTTACTCAGCCCACTACCAGTTCCTCAACAAATATGGGAAGATATTGCAATGGATTTTATTACCGCTCTGCCAATTTCCAAAGGATGCTCTGTCATTTTAGTGGTGGTTGACCGCTTATCAAAGTATGGGGACTTCATTCCTTTAAAGGCTGACTTTAACAGCATACAAGTAGCAGAGTCGTTTTTGCATCATGTGATTAAACTACATGGCATTCCTCGGTCAATAGTGTCTGATCGAGATGTTACATTTACTAGTGCTTTTTGGAGACATCTGGCAAAACTTCAAGGAACAGAGTTACGCTTTAGCTCTGCTTTTCATCCACAAACAGATGGTCAGACCGAAGCTCTTAACAAGTGCTTGGAAATGTATCTAAGGTGTTTTGTCTATGACTCTCCAAGGACGTGGGCCAATTACTTACCTTGGGCAGAACTCTGGTACAACACTTCATACCATACTGCCATTAGAATGACTCCTTTTCGGGTTGTTTATGGTAGAGACCCTCCACTGTTGATTCGAGCTTCAGGTGATGCATCTACACCCCCAGATGTTTTTCGTCAATTACAGGAACGAGACCAAAATTTGAAGCAACTCAAATTTAACATAGATAAAGCCCAGAAGAGGATGAAGTATTATGCTGACCGAAATCGCACAGATCTATCATTCAATGTGGGAGACATGGTACTGGTCAAATTGCAGCCTTACAAATAGCATTCAGTACGATTGCAGTGTCATCATAAATTGGGACTCCGGTATTTTGGTCCCTTTCCGGTGCTTGAACGAATCGGGTCTGTCGCATATCGACTTGGATTACCTACAACGTCCCGAATACACCCAGTATTCCATATTTCAGTATTGAAGAAATACTATGAAGACAACACGCAGCCCTTCTTACCTTTACCATCGGTTACAATTCCGGAAGGACCGATTATAGAGCCTCACGAGGTTCTTGATGTTCGTAACAAAAAAGAAGGTAATCAGAATAGTGTTCAAGTCCTTATTCACTGGGAAAATGCAGCTGCTCCGTCATGGGAACCTTTAGAAGTCATTCGACAACATTATCCAGCTTTTGACCTTGGGGACAAGGTCAAATCTTATGAGGCGGGGTATGTCATGCAAACGGGCACAGGTAACGGTGAGGAAGATGACAGCGTGAATGACAGTGTGGAAGATGACAGCGTGGATGCTTCACGTGGTTTGCATGGACGTGAAGGTTTACGTAGAAGCATAAGAAATAGGAGACCCACGTGGAAGATTCGGGAGGAATTAAATAGCAACGATTAGATACAGAGAGGGGAGGAAAAAAGAATGTGAAGATCTCCTTCTGAAGAATTTCTCCTAACACTCTCTGTTTCTCTTTCCTTACTGTTAGTAGCTATTCTGTTACGCATATCTTTTCTTTCTGCTTGGGTTTATGCTCATTTCCAGACAATTGTAATTGCTAAAGCACTGCATAATCGAAAGCATAGTTCAGAAAAGCCGTTATTAATTCCATACAAATTAAGTAAAATTCATCTTGGTTACTTGTTCATTCTGGTTCATTACAAAGAACTTTGACTTGACTTTGGAGGATATTTCTTTGTTACGTATTTATCACTTCTCATGCTTGTCATTATATTCATAAAAAATAATTTAATCATCAAATTGCAGGTCATTCATGATAATGGAAAGAGGGAGTATAAAAACTGAGTAATTTTAAATAATAGTTCAATATTCATTTTAATAATAAAATATGTGTATGATATGTATTGAACAATATTATTGATTTTACTGACACAAACATATATAGCTTCTAGAAAAAAAAAATGCTTCCCATGGAAATATTATCAAACAATATCAGCAACATAAGATCCTGTCTCAATTAGTAAATTTAATAATACAACTTAAATTGTAATACTAAATATTTTTGGAATGCTTTCTCTGCAAAATATATATATTAATAGAAGAAATAAATGATAAAGAAGTTATTGGAAGGTTATTCTTATTGAGGCTGGCATTTGGATCTCTTTAATTTATTCTTTAAATTGACGGGATTAATTTTAGAGAGAGCCAAAAAAGAAAAAAAAGAGGTGGTTGGAACCTAAGTAGGCCTCAAACATTTTCTCTTTCTCTATCTTTCTCTTTCCTATAGGATTTATCTCCCTAAAATTTTACTTAAGTTTGGTTTTAGTCTTAAAAGTTTATTATTTGCCACGATTACAAAATCTAATAAAACTGCCATTAACTTGAAAGAACTTTGACTTAACTCCTGATCATATTTGTATTTTGTACTTGGAAGGAAGCATACTCTAAAAATATTTGAAAGATAATTTTTCGACTGTGGGAACAATATTTACAGTTTTACACAGTAACCACAGCAAATTAAGAGGCTCCAAAAGAAATCCACACCATTCTAATTACTCACCAGGCTGGCAAATTAAGCTGTAACATCCAAGCGCACCTAATCAAGAAAACGAACTTAATTATGAAATCCAACTCTATTTCAGCCGAAATCACGAAACAAGATAAGCCATCAGCATAGGGTAACACCGAAATGTACCATTGAAAACCTAAAATCCTCTCACAACAGGGAGAAATAAACAGTAAACACAAGATGAAGCACAATGTAATATATATAACATGCATCAGCAAAAGAAAATTGCCGTTGTATCAAATACATGAATCTTAAATACTTCCAGAATCCAGACATTTAAAATAAGGTCGGCATGCATTCCTTGAATTTACACATATTGATGTCGCTGGGACGTAAGTATTATCCAATTCTACATTTCTTATATTACCTGACATTTACAGTTAGATGGAGATAAGGATATTTTACCATCTATAAAATACTTGGGTATATACTTATCTTATCTGCTATAATTTAATTAACAGCCATTCGTGGTTAATGGTTACAGATAAACGGGGATTAGTATGAGATTCCTTCTAAACTCATCAAAGAAATCTTTGTCTTCCTCCTCTTTGCATATGCGGACGCCTTAGCAAATGCCATTAAAATTGCTCATAATTTGTGATTGAAAACAACACTTTCATTTAATTTCATAAAAAGAAAATTCCTTTGAGGACCTCCGTGTCATATTTTGACTCAAATCACAATCCGTTCCATACTACATTATTTCATTTGCGGGTCAAGCTGGTAGGGTCCATTCACTTGTGTGGCCTGACAAATTTGCCCGATGTAGAAAAATGTTGCGAAGACAAATATTTTTCTATATTGTGGACAATGTCAGATCTGAACATGCGAAAAGAATTTGAAAATTTTCTTCTTGCACCATTATATAATCTAGCAGAGATCAATGTAACTATATCGATATTATGACTGGATTATTTGCTATTACTTTTGGAAATTTAATCTGGTATGTAGCTAATGCTTTAAGTAAGAATCAGGATGTTATATTGTTGCCCGTCACAGTTGCAATACAATAGTTTTACAGATACAGAGAATCAGTGTCTATCATCTTTGGGGAAAAAAACACTCAATTTATTTAGGATATGTTTAGTAGTTGAGAAGAGAATAAAAGGAACGAAATTGAACAGCAAAAAAAAGAAAGGTACATGAGAATGAAATCCACAAGTCTTTGGGTGGTCTATAATTTAGGATATGTCTATAATTTAGCAAAAAAAAGAAAGGTACACTCAATTTATTTAGGATATGTCTATCATCTTTGACTCGTCTAATTTTGGTTCAAAGCTGGATGTTGGTTTACACATACCCAATGACCATATAACATCCTGACTTATAGTAGGTCTCTAACTTTCGAAAACTAGGTTTTGGCAAGCTCTCTTTTCTCTCTGTTTGCAGGATCGTGCTGCAGCTTAAGGAAATGAGTGTTTAATTAGATTTAAGCGATGGATTGTGGCCCTTTGGGCTGAAATGCTAAGTGGGCTAAGGTGCTTTAATAGGCTCTTACCATTTCTCATGTTTCAAGCAATTAAAAGAATGGACCTGTTTTAGGTATTCTAAAACCACTGCTTAAGTGAGAGAAATATTGAAAATTAAATTCTTCATATTATTTCTCATGATACTTCAACTCTTTAGATTTCTCTTTATTCCTTTATTTTCTCTCATTAAACCACTATTACTAAACAGGGTGTGATACAGATTGTTAATAATAAATAAATAAATTTTACAGCAGGTCCTCTATTTATTTTTTTGGGTTATACATATCCCCAATACATAATACTACAAGGTCCACAGTATATAAACTATCGTATGAAAATTTCATGTACATCACAGTAAACGTAATGAATTATATAATTTTCTAATTATTTATTCCTTAATTTATAGATACATTATCTTTACTCCACTCCTACGGTCCAAATCCACGTTGAGGCAAGAATCTCTCATTCTAACCACGGGATGGGTTTTGATTCGATAGTGATATCCCTGAGTAAACGTATGCATACCATCTGTGTTATAGATGATGCGAGAAGGGTTAGTTGCACGGACATGCTTGAACTTCCAATGGGCTCTTACAACCAAGTTCTTCTGTTCTTTGTTAATAACAAATGAGTAGAAAAAGAAAAAGAAAAAAAAAAAAGGAAAACAGGGGAAGAACTATGGATTGAATGCAATGCTAAAGCTTTTGAAATTCTGAATCTAGAAGACTTCTCTACACAGCACTCCCAAAAAAAGAAAGAAGATTTCTACACAAGATTAGTAGGCCTAACGATATTTGAAGAAAAGAAATACTAGACTCTTTAACATAAATTATCATTTGTAGAACCCTCTTCCAACTTAACATATTCTCCAGATTTTTCCACTTCCATTCTAGCACTTTGTTAGGTACTGGCCTTGTTTGCATTTTGCTATCTTAACATTACTGGGAATTAAAGTAATGCTTAATAGCTGGTTAGCAGGATAATGCTCTGTTTTCAATCATTCATGTTCTATTTACTCCCAATTTTAGAATTAAATGCATATAAAATATAACAATGGTTTTGCTTTTGAAGCAAATAAGATAAATCTCCCTAGAGGTTAAGTTGAAATGCCAGAACAGATGGATGAATTTCACATCTTGCAGCTTTGTCAAACAATATTTCCTCTTTCCGTTAATTGCTTACTGAAGAACAATTTTCAAGAGTTACTGCTATAATTATGGAAGACATTAGTCTAGGATAAATTGTTCATGTTTGGCAATCATGTCTAAACTGATATTTACTGGTAATGGCAATTGATGGTGTTAACATCTCTGTTACTAACCTTTGGATTTTTGGCCTACCATCTTTTCAGGTGCTACTGCCATTCATGTAGCAATATATGCTTTTTTTTTTTTGATTTAGTATTTTAAAAAAATATTATTTCTTTATAAATGTTAAGTGAAAGTAAATTTTTTTAAAATTATCCAATTTAGCGAAACTTCAGCCAAAAACACACTTTGTTGCATCCATTTATTAATTTACTTTTTTTAATGAATAAATTGAATGAGTTATATTAAAAAAATGCAAACTACAACTTATGAGAGAAAATTGAAAATGTACTGCTCATATGCACATTTAGTCCAATATTTAGCAAAAAAAAAAAGGTACTAAAGTGTTAATAGAGCGCATTACATAGTATGCTTAATATTTATTGCTGAAGTACAAGCCCACTCTCATTTTTAATCCAAAGGCTATAGACCAACCCAGGCCTTATTTGTAGAATTTAATAATAAAGTAAATGAAATTCATTTAAATCAAAATTTAAATAATTAAACTAAATTCAACAACATACAGGGAAGCCAAATTTAATGACATATAAAAAAAAAAGCTAAAAATTAGGTTTGGTTTTGATTTTTTTAATAACAATTATTATAACATTATAGTATATATAATTAGGTTGACTCACCTGGCTGATATTGTTTGCAGAATCAATGCCCAATCTTGGGCCCGATTGTAAATTAGACCAAATTTTTGGCTCAGCTCTAATCCTTGGTCTTAATTATAGAGTCAAGGCCTTAATGAAATAGGACCGAGTTCTAGCAACCTATCGGGTGACGTTCTATTTGACCGCTTCCATATATGGACCATACCATAGAGTGGTAAATTGTATTGTAACCTATTGAAAATTAATGTTATTATAGTATTAAATTTTAAATTTTGCTTTTGAAAATTTACCATTACTTCCCTAGTATTGGTTTTCTAGTGTTGATCACTCCTCCAGCATCAGTTACCATAAAGGATGCTCGATGGTTATTCTTATAAAAAAAGAAAAATTTCCGTCACTTCAATGGCATCAATTAAAACTGATGCTAGAGTCCAAATTTTCCCCCTCATAACTTTCCCAAATTGTGAAGAGACGAAGCAAGATCTTTATTTTCATTTTCACAAAATTTCCCACCATTGTCAAAGAGCAGAGCAGCGCAAAGCCCATCCTCCACTGTTGTTAGCATTATCTAGCATTTACTCTAACTCTCTTCTTCCCTCTCAACTTTGATAAAGCTTCTTTCTCATCTCAGTGCACTCTAGCAAGTATTGTGGAGCAATCTTTGTTCTATTTTTGGTTTTGAGGAGCATCTAGGACAAGTGCAAAGGGAGCCCTTTTTCTCATTAGTTTTTGGGATTTTTTGATAAGCACTTCAAATATTTGCTTAATACCCATTTACAAGTAAAACCCAATTATATAAAATCTTTGCAATTTAGTTTTAAATTTAAGAGGAAAAGTGTAATTAAACTCTAATTACATCCGATCACTAATAATTCTAAAAGTAAACAATTTTAGATGTAATTAAATCTAAAAATAGTAAAAAACAATGATAAATTCAAAGAAATACACTTAGAAAAATACAAAAAAATAGGATTTATCACGATCCTACTTGTGTATTTTGTTGAACTATAACTAGATTACAAAATCATTATTAAAAAAGCAACAAAACAACCTTGCCCGCGTGAAACAATGCAAGACTCACCAAGAGAGGCTAATCCCTTCTACACAGCCAATACAGATTCTGGTTCAGTTCTTACATCTGAAATATCAATTACTTTTGGTAAATAACATCCCATAGTGAAATAAATAAATAAAATAGTGAATTAAGCATTATGCGGAATATCTTTGTAAAAGCTTTAGAATTTAATGTATGGGATGTCACTAACTTGGAAGAATTGATGAATTGAATCTGGAGATGCATCAAGTATATTTTCTTATTGATATAGTTTGAATTCGTTTTATTCACAATTCCTTTCAATTTGTTTTTGAGGGGGGGGGGGGCTTCTTTGGGCTTAAGGGGATGTAAGGGAAGGAATAGATATTTTAATAAAATTGTATGAATTCCTAAAAATGCTTATATAAATTAAGGAAAAGGAAAAAAGTTAAAGAAATATTAATGAGGTAAAATTCCAAACAAAAACTTTCAATTCTGCTCCTCTGTTTCCATAGGCTTGAGGACTTGGAAATGAAGCAAAAGGTTAGAAAGGTTCTAATTTTATTGAAGGATAAAATATAGACCATATGATTGAAGTTAACATTGTTAGTTGTTTATTACAAACAAGAGATGTGAATATATGATTACTACTTCTTAAAAAATAGAGTATTAAATCTAATTTATGAAAATTTTAGGGGAAGTTAATGTAATTACTCTCAAAAGAAAAATCAAGCATGTCTTGTGGTTTAGACACTTCAAGAATAGCCTACTTGGATTGTTTTGAGAGGTAAAAAGCACAGCTTTGTAGCCATAGAGCCCACAATGGTAATGATGGTCATGTTTACTTCTTTTGGAGCTTGAAGAGTTTAGGTCCCCATTCTCCATGGACCATGAATTCACCACAAAACACAAAAAGTTGTTGTCCAGTATCAAAGGGAGATATGGAGATGAGGGGTCAAGTGTGAGTTTATGTGTAGCATGTGATGGATATGTTCAAGTTCAACAACTATTATCAGTACCATATCAGCATGTTAAGATGGTACTAATCGTATGGCCACATCAGTTTTTAAATAATTAGATCTATTTTTTGGGAGGTATATTAATATTATCAACTTACGTATCACTAATAATGTTTAGTGATAAAAGCTCAATTAAAATTAGAAATATTTAATTAAAAGTTCTTAAATTATATGAATCAAAATACAAATGACGAAACATTATAAGGATCAATATCATAATTTTTTTTAAAATTTGACGGGTAAATAACTTATTTAAGTGGAATTATTTATAAAGAAAAGGCCCAATGTGACAGTGATTTGATTGTTGAAAATTTGATTCGTTGAACCACAATATAGTAGTAAACAAAATTTCTTGTTTTTAAACGTTTCTTTATTTATAAAATGAAATAATTGGCTTCCTCATTGTATGGTTGAACCAGTATGCTTAATACATTGCGGAACTCCTCGCATTTTTTGACATATAAAATCTAAAAAGTATGTTCTTTAAACAAATGAGATAAAATTCAGGATACCTTAAAAAATGTCCCTAGATGTTGTTTCGATAATGGAGTTCATTTGTGTGTTCCTTTGTTTTTTTCCAAATAATTATAGATATCTTTGTGCATTGAAATTAGAATTTACATTTGGGTAATTTTGATACCAGCTTTGCATTATATGCATGTGCTAAAAAAAAATTAGTTTCTCAACTTCTTTTATTATTATTATTAAGGTCAAAGCTTTTACGAATCATATTATCAAACAAAGTTTGCATCTTTCTTATGCTTGAAAAATAAAATAAGTTTTCAATAATGTTTAAAGTGAAATAAAATCACTTGGCTTATAAGTTTTAAAAGATGAATCATTTCTATTTATACTATGCATAATCCGAATCTTACTATAATAACTCAAGATTTTAAAAGTAAATATTTAAACAAAATTAAATTGACTAATTTAAAATTTTGATCTTAGGAATAGTTGGAAATTGCGGAGGTAAAATAGCATATTTATTAATCCCCTTCATGTGAACACCGTTGAAATTAGTAAATAAGAAATAAATAGAACAAAGCCAAAACTTATGTTTGAAATTTATAAAAAAGGATTGAGAAACAAGCTTATTATAACTAAAGTGGCTAACATGTAGGTCAGGACAAATTTGCATATAGATTCTTTGTCTCATGCAAGGTTGGACAAAGAATGCCCTGCACATATGAATTGTCCATATGCGATTTGGAAAATTTAAATTTAAATTTTGTTTTTGATATTTTATATCAATCATTATTTTTTTTAGTTGATAGTTAAAAAATTATTTTTATTTTATATTTTATAATATTTAAAACAAAAAATATATCAAAAAATTTTTTTTAAAAGAATTTAAATCTAAACAATTCATGAGCGGCAGCGTAATGTAAGTTGGACAAACTTCGGGTCATAAGTTTGAGCTGTGCTGGACACTTTCCTCTCTTATTAATTTTTTTTTTTTGGCGCACATTGGCTGAAATTGCTGTTAAACTCTTGCGTTCTTAAAATTTGCAAATCTGTCCCTTTGAGATTTACTCTCACAAAAATCCAGAAATCCACTTTATCCCTTCCATTTTTCAGATCTGTGGGATCTTTTGCATGCTTTCTTCTTTCCTCACTCGGTCCTTTCTTGTGGTTCCGCTTTCTTAAGGATTTTTGCCTCTTTTGTCGCCTTGCTTCTGGTTGCAGCCTTCTCAAGCTGCCATTTTGTCCAACCCCAAGTTTGTTTTCCCTTCTTCGTACCGTTTTAGCCATGTCTCCTCAGGTAGGCAACACTTCTTGCTAGTTCAGCAGCTCTCCCTCTTCATTTAGCTTCTTTCTCTTGATCCTGAGTAAATTAGCAACCTTTTCCTTCATTTTAGTAGCCCTTACTTCCCCTGTAGCTAAGTTTCCTTTCCCAAATAGCTTGAATCCATGAGGCACACTCCTTTTCAGCGTGAAAGCAGGGGAGGTGCGTCCAGCTGGAGTTTTGGCCTAAATTGAAGGTTTTTGGGCTTCATTTTACTTGGTATTGTAAGAATAAATTGAAGACAATTATATGAAATTAGAATACTAGATAAATTGATTATCTACAGAAGACATGGTCACAGATTTAGGATATTCTGTTGATTCTGAATGCTTGAAGGTTTGAAGAGACTAGGGCTTCTTCTGTAATTCACACTCCCTATCACAACTTATAATGGGGTAAGTTGTGGAATTTGTATTTGACGTGAATACAGAAGGGACTTAGCCAAGTTTAAATAGAACTCTAATATCCACCCATTATAGGACTATGAGCTATAGGCTCATACTTTCATTCATACTAATCAATTAGATATCCAACCCAAAAAAATAGGATCACTAATAATAAGTGGGCCTAAATACATCTCTCATAAATCATTAATCAATCCGTTTTTATTTAAAACAAAATAATTAATTGTAGCCCACAATAATTCCTACATTCTCCCACTTGGGCAAGATCAATTCTTCATTTTAAAAACTTTTATTTTGAAAACGACTCTCAAGCTAATGACTAATTTTGTAATGTAGCCATATTTTAAAAAACAAATGATCCAAGATGTGATATCTAATATGACTCCATCTAACTAAAGTCAAGTAACATTGAATCATGACAGTTATTATATCTATTACTGATGTTAAACCTTCCATGGTTACAAATGTCACTAACTCTGTTGACTAGTCATTAGTGTGGAGTGCAGCAAGAAAATAATATGTCAATGTGATCCAATAGCCAAACTACTATTTTCTTTGTCAGTTCTCACAATTTCTCTCAAGTGCTTTAAAGTTAGAGAAACTATATGGTTTGTCAAGAAACCATCATACCTCAACTCCAATATGGCATCAACCACGGGCATAATGGTTCTAATGACACCGAGCTCAAAATTTTACAATTGATACATATATTCAAAAATACATAATACCAAAAATTTAATGCATTATTAATTAGCTGGAATATAAACCATATGAATGTCAAAAGTATCCAAAAAACATGTTCAATATAACAAGAAAATAATATAAAACTCAAACTCCCACTAACCAAATATATCAAGAGAACTTATAATACCCATATTCTCAACGTGTCTTTTAAATACAATGGGCCTAAGTCCTTTGGTTAAGGGGTCAGTCAAATAGAATTTATGTCTATATATTCAATAACCATTTCATTATTCTTTATTAAATCTTTGATAGTTTAAATATTTTAACTTTAGATGTTTAAAAACACTAGTAGTTTTATTATTTTTAGTGTAAAATGCTACAGTACTATTATCACAATAAATTCTTAGTAGTTGAACAACATAATTTACAATATAAAGCCTTGTCATTAAATTTCTCAACCAAATAACATGAGTAGTAGCAGCATAACAACCAATAAACTCCACTTGCATAGTAGAGGAGGTAAATAGAGTTTGTTTTCTAATTATTTTTCTACCTTAATTTTAAAAATTTTAAATTTTTCAAGAGTATCATATTTTTCTTTAATTAAATAAAGATAGCCAAATCAATAGAAATCATCAATGAAAGTGATAAAGAACCTATTACCACAAATAATATGAGAAAAAAGTCCATTAATATTTGTGTGAATGATTTTTAAAAGACTTGAACTTCTAGTCACATCTTTCTTTTTATTTTTAGTGAACTTTTCTCTAGTACAATCTACACAGGTCTCTAAATTGTCAAACTCTAAGAAAGGTAAAATATCAATTTTAATTAACTTTTTAACTATTTCCTTAAAAATATGTCCTAAATGCTTGTGCAATGATAAAAGAAATTTTTCTTTAATTTTAGATCTAAATATTTAAAGATGATGAAATATTGTCAGAAACCAAGGATAATTTATATAAATCATCCACTAAATGTCCATAACCAATAATTTTGGAGTTTAAAATAAAAATTAAATTTATCTAAACAAGAAATAAAAATCAAATTCCTCCTAAAAAAAGGTACATAAAAAAAATGTCTTTCAAAACAGTTTCATATCCGGTTGCCAAAACTAAAATGATATCTCCCACTGACTCCAACACTACTTTAAGATTCTTTGTTACCCTCGTCTTGCTTTCTCTCGGATTTGGTCGGTTGGGTTCTTGAATTCCTCCAAATTTCTGCTTATTCTTTAGCCAAGTCTTGAATTTTGTGTAATCATTCTTTTTATGCCCCTTTTCCTTATACCAGAAACACCATATGTTTTTCTTAATGAGAGTTGATTTAGGACCTCTTACATCATGATGTTGACCATTGCCTGGTTTCCTTGAACTTTGATTCTTATGAGGAATATTAAATTGATTTTTCTTATGTTTCCATTTACCATTACCAGAATGGGGTTTACCATGGGAAGTAAAAAGGGCTAGCTTATAGGATAGGTCACTCTTTTCTTTCTTTAATTTTTCTTCTTCAACCACACACTTGGTAATGAGGTCCTTAATGATCCACTTCTTACCAAAGGTATTATAGGCAGTTTTGATTTATGTAAATTCAGCAGGTAGATAGTTTAAGGCATGTGAGACAATGAAATTCTCATTTAGGTCAATGTTATAGGTTTCAGCTTGGTTTGGATGTAAATCATCTTTAAAATAAACTCCCTTACTCCCTCATTGTTGTCATACCTCATATCAGTCAATTTTTTCATAAGATATCTAGACTTAGCGTTATTAGATACTTAGTATCTTTCTCCCAAAACAGTAAGAAATTCTTCAACACTTGTGGTTTCTGGTAAGCCATTGAGTAGATGCTCAGAGTTGGTCTTTTTAATGGCAATTAAGCTAAGTCTGTTAGATCTCTCCCATTTGGCTAGGAACTCTTTATGTTCAGTTGTACTCTTCTCATTCACTTCAGGCTTACTCTCGTGTGGTGCCAGATCAAGGTCAGCAATTCCTAAGGAGAATTCTAGGTCTTGCTTCCACTTGTTATAATTTGATCTAGTTAAAATCTCAATTGAAGCAGAACAATTATTCATAGAAAAGGTAACTACAAAATTAGAATGCATTAGGATAAACAATAAGGGCAATTTATATATTGATTTAATTAAAACAAGCTATCACAATGAGGCCAACATAATAGCACATTTCCCTTTGGACAGAATATACAAATCAAGGTTATAACCTAGATCAGAACCTCATATGAGTTAATCAGTGAGAATACATTAGGTTTAAATATCTATCTCCTTTAGGCAGATAAATATTTTACACTAATATATTCCCCATCAACTTCATCCCAAATTAACTTCTAATTATAATATACAACAACTCCTTTTGGGCAGGTTATAGTATGAGATAATTAGAAGTCTTCCTCAAATTACAAAAGAAATTTTATGCATTAATATGAATAATTCAACTTTGGTGTTAATTATCCATAATAATTTATAAAACTCTTACATAGGAATTATTTACATCTTGCCCAAAATTATGGTACAGTATTTAAGGAGGTAAAATATTACACCCTTACTATCTATAAACAAATTCTTTAGCATTCCCAAAGAGGCTTCATGCAGATACAATTAAAATAGAATCATATATTTCTTAAAACAAACATATTAGGACATATATATTAGGCTAAGAGTAGATAAATATATATTATTATATATGGAGAGTGAACATCAGCATAAGGTTCAAAATATAATAAATTAATTTTCCAATGCATCACCTTTCAGAAAATTATCCAAATAAATATTAAAATATATTTTATATACTAATATTTATATAAAAAAATTTATAGCAGTCAAAAAATTATAAAACATATTCCTAAAAATCACATTTAAAATATGGATTGCAATGTAAAAACCAGCACTGAAAAATTTCATCTATAGAAGCCACACTCTCCCTCACTCTCCAGAAGCACGAGTGGGCGAACTTGTGGAGGTTGTCTTCCTCCTCTAGCGGGTTAGCCCACAAGAAAAAATGGGTCACATAGACCTGTGGGTTTCTAAGTCAGGTTTCGTGTTTTTGAAGCCTTTTTCATGCGATTTTCTTGTGGTTTTTGTTCCTAATCTCATTCTAAATCTATTGGAACTAAATCCCTACATTTTATTGAGTTTACATGGGTTATTTAAAGCAAAAAATGTCCCTTTTCGTCGAGATATGCGAAGCTCAATTTTGGGCAATTATTGACTCGTTTTCTTGTAATTATGGTGTGCTTTTGATTTAAGGTTTCATTCGAAACAAATCAATAAGGGAGCCCTAAATTTAATCCACAAATTTGCATGATTTCAATGCATAAAATCGGGTTCTGAAAAGGTCTCCATGGTCGAAAATTTTTGAAAGAAATTGCACTATAATCAGCCAATTTTTTATGCAATTGATTTGTGGGTTTCTTTTATATGATCATAAGGAACACTATATTCAAAAATTATTCGTCAATTTACAGTAATTATTGAGATTGAAAATTCATTCTTACAAACCCTAACCTAAATTTCTAATTCAAAATTTCCATGGAATTAGATAATTCTTGATGCAATTGAAACACCAATTAGACTTAGATAATTAAGGGGAACTTAATGATACAAAAATTGTTCATCAATTTAACCTATTTTGAGAGAATTGAAATTCAATTCCAATAAATCCTAACCTAAGTTTTAAGCATGAAAATTCTTCCTTCATGGTGCATGAAATTTCACAATTCATGTGTCAATTGATTTAAAGTTTCAATATGTACAAAAGCCCTAAGATCTTTGGTTTCAATTTTTTTTTTTTGAAAATCATCCAATAGAATTTAAAAAAACTTATATGAATGAAAATTGAAAAAGAATGAAATTATTAAGCATATATTTAAGTCTTCAACCAATCAAATTCTAAATCATATAATTAAGGCTCTGGTACCAAATGTAAGAATAAATTAAAGACAATTATATGAAATTAGAATACTAGATTGATTACCTGCAGAAGACATGGCCACAGATTTAGGATACCCGGTTGATTCTGAATGCCTGAAGATTTGAACAGACTAGGGCTTCCTCTGTGATTCACACTCCCTATCACAACTTATAATGAGGTAAGTTGTGGAATTTGTATTTGACATGAACACAAAAGGAACCTAGCCAAGTTTAAATAGAACTTTAGTACCCACCCATTATAGGCTTATGAGCTATGGGCCCGTACTTTCATCCATACTAATTAACTAGATATCTAGCTAAAAAAAATAGGATCACTAATAATAAATGGGCCCAAATGCATCTCTCATGAATCATTAATTAGTCTATTTTTATTTAAAACAAAATAATTGATTGTAGCCCACAATAATTTCTACAAGTATTTCCTTCTTCATCTTTTTCTTTATCTCCTACAAGTTGGGTTGAAGTGATTTCAAAATTTCCTCCTTCTTTAATAGGCATGAAAGTGAACTAGAAATTGGAGGTATCATTTTATTGAGTAATTTGCTGCATTGTGGGTCTCTTAAAATTTGAATTCTATTAAGTTTGGAGAAGGACTTTAATGCTAATGTGTCCATTTTATGGTAATGCTTTAGGAGTGCACACCAAGTGCTTGATAAAATGCTTTAAAGAGAGTAGCTTATAACTAAAATTTTGGCTACTCATCTATAATTGTAACTTTTCTTGGCTTTAATTTATATATCACTCTTTCTTTTTATTAATTTGTAAGTGTTAAACTAGTAACTTTTAACCTTCATTAAAATTCTAAGATGATGTTTCTATTAATAATTGCTAGCTTAGGGGTAAGATTGTTTTAAATTAAATTGAGTATAGGTATGTTCTCTTTTAAGTTTACTACCAAAAGAAGCTTTATATTTTGTGTAGCTATGAGCTTCAAATTCTCAACATAAGACCAAACTAATTCAACACAATGTAGAAATATATATAAATATGTTAAGTATTGTGCTATAGTTATAATTCCTTAAAAAGGAAATTTTTATGCATTATGAAATTCTATTATTCTTTTATCATTGTTAACCAAGTTAGAAGACATCTAGGGGTCATTATATAGTGAAATAGGTAGTTTGAGTTGGTGGAATATGTTGTTTGTAGTTAAATTAATTATTGAATTTCGTGAAATGCTTGGCATGTGATAGTCTTAGACAATCTACGTTAAATTGATAAGCCTTGATGTTGTTACATACTTGTGCTTGAGAATTGTTTATGGCTTTCTACTTTTTATTGGTAGTTGTTTGTGTGGTAAATAAATTAAATAAGGAATATAAGTGATGAGGATTGTGGGTTTAGTTATAGGGAGTTTTGGGAACATCCTTATTGAAAATTCAATAGAAAGGTTGATGGAAGTATCTTCCTATGCCAAAAGCATTGAGTAGATTAGACTAGCTACGCTTATTTTTATAATTATATCTCACATTTTTTATTATTGGTTATTATTTAATTATCATTCCTGTGCCCTAGGACAAGCTTCCCAAGTATATTGCTTTTTGTACATGACCTAATTTCGAAGGTTTCAATTCTTGAAATATTTAAGTTATTCATGGATTGCTTTAAACTTTAAGCTCCGATGAACATTGGAATTCATTTTAAAATTTATGAATGATGAAAATACTCAAATCTTGAATCTTTTAAATGTTTTGAATTTTTACTTCTGTGAAGGCAATTTTTTGGAAGTTGTCTAATATAGGACCTTAAACCTAATAGTAGTAACTATCAGCCGTGATGCACCATGATATGAAATGATTGATATGATATGATATATATATATATATGTATATATATATGTATATATATATATAAAAGATGATACAATACAAAATGATATGATACAGATATTAGATGACATGATACGATACGAAATGATATTATACAAATATGAGAGGACATGATACGATGTGAAATGACATGATATGAGATGACTTAATATGGTATGATGTGACAGGATATGACAGGATATGACATGTTATGAGCCTTAGGCTCCCTATCAAACTTGGCTTTGATTAGAAGCTTCCACTACTAGCTTAGTTGATTTATAAACTACTAGCTTTGAGTAATATCATAAAGGATATTTATTTCCACTACTAGCTTAGTTGATTTATAAACAATGGCTAGAGTTTAGATCATAAGAGATAAATTTACATTTATCTTCAATGTACATTATATTTAAATTATGAAATAAAGATGATAATTTTGCACCTATTAACATGTTATTATAACTTTCTTTTTTTTTTTGGGAGGGGGTGACTCTACCATTATTGGCTTGTCCTAGCCTAGTGTAATTAGTATTATCTGCTCACTAAGTGTCACAACTCACCCTTCTTAGCATTTTATAGGTTATGGATTGTAGGGCTGATCATGGGTTAGTCTTGTCGCATGGATAAGATAATGATCATTAGTCATGTCTTGCATTGGTTTGCTGACAGGGTTAGTCTTTTCTTAAACATAATTAAAGATTGTCATATAGAGTAGCTCCACAATTCTATGAGTAGGATCCTTCACTCCATTATATATTGTGTGATTATTGGAATTGGAGAGTGAAGCTCTTCATAATATATTGATATTTAAATTTTTGTATGAATTTCAAGACGTGTATTGAAATTTTGATAGGAAATCAAAAGTGAGTTGATTATATAATCAAAGGTTTCAGAATATAAGAGTGGCTTCACAATTAAATTGTGCAAATTGAATAAATCCATTCTAATAGTGTGAAAGTCCTTTCCCTGCAATCAAAGTCCTGCACTAAGGCTTGCTGTGGAAAAGCTTTTGTTTAGTTAGTACTTACGGATGCAAGTCTTTACTCATACCCTATGTCAGTCACATCTCCATATTTGGGGTGTGACGCTTACAGATTAAGGGTGTGCATGGTTATGTCAAAATGGAAGGAATGAACACGAGGGATGTATTTTGACATTTGTTATGTCCAAATACATTGTCAGACCAACTGACCTTGCTTTTCTTTTATAGCTAATCAAAGTTATTGGTCTAACTAGATGTCTTTGTTGACGCAATAAGCTTTTTGCTATTATTGAGACAAAATATTCGCTTTTAGTTTCAAACTTTCAGTTATATTGTGAACACTGTATTTTGTCCAAGCATGCATAAAAAATAATGATAAAATTAAATTAGCATAATATAAAAAATCAAAAAAAAAAAGAAGAAAAGAAAGAAAACAAAAAATTAAGAGAAAAGGAAGAAAAAAAAGAGAGGAAAAGCCCAAAGCCTGAAAGAAAAAAAAAAGAAGAAAAAAAATCAAGCAGATCTTTTTAGCCCAATAAGCTGTAAAAAAGAAAAGAAAAGAAAAGAAAAGAGCAATTAAAAAAAAAGGAACAAAAAAAATCCAAATAAAAATAAAAAAAATCAAAATAGATTCCTAGAAAAAGAAAAAATAAAAAATATATTAAAAAAAAAGAAAGAATTAGGGAGCCAGGCAAAATAAGATCCTTTAACATCCATTTCTTTAGCCCATTAATCTTAACATCTAATACCAAAAAAAAAAAAAAAAAAGAAAGAACAATTGAAGAGCAATTGTTCTAATACCAAAAAATCAAGTAGATCTTTTTAGCCCAATAAGCTCTAAAAAAAAAAAAAAGAAAGAGAAGAGCAATTGAAGAAGAAGGAACCAAAAAAAATTCAAAAAAAAAAAAGAAATGAAACAAAAAAAATCAAAAGAGACTAGAAAAAAAGAAGAAAAAAATAAAAAAATAAAATAGAAAAAAGAAGGAATTAAGGGGCCAGGCAAAATAGGATTCTTCAGTATCTATTTCTTTAGCCCATTAATCTTAACATCTAATACCAAAAGAAAAAATAGTGAAAAGAAAAAATTTAAAATGAAATTTAGAATCTCCATGTTTTCCAAAAATTAAAACCCAGGCAATTGCAAACCCATGTAACATAATTAGCCCAACCAAATCCATAAAAAGGAAACAATCAGAATAAAAAAGGGGAAAAGTAGTAAAACTTCAAGCTAAGTTCTGAGGCCCAAAACCACAACCCCAACCCAACTCAAATCCATTCACAGTGAACCCTACCCACTTCACTGACCTGGTTCCTTTCTCCAAAGTGGCTCTTTCTATCCAGTTTGCCAGGACCACACGTTCAGGAATGCACAAAAGCAACTCTTAGTAGCACGCCACAAGGAGAAGGGGGAATGAAGGATACCAGTTTTTTGGAGATGAGTAACGCATAGAGCATATGGAGAAGGGGAGTGGTGGCATAACAGGTACAACCTTGGGGCAAAGACACCCATGCGAGAGAGTGAAATCCATTCTCGGACAGGTTATAAAAGGAGATCGAGAGCAGAAGAAATTGGGGGAGGAGAAGATTTTGGGGTCTGGCAAGTTTTAGGTTAGGGAAGAGGAACAAAAAAAATAAAAGATGGAGAGAAATTGAGAAAGAAATCGAAAAGAGAGAGAGGCTTCTGATATAGGGGACAACAAAGAAGAGAGACGGAAGATCAATGGTGAAGGGAGATTAGGGATTTTCAGATTGAAGGGAACGGAGGCGAGAGAAATTAGAGAGACAAAGGGGAAAGAACTCAGATCAAAGAAGCTGAACCAAGTTTAAGTAAGGATTCAGGTCTTGGTATCGGCCTCAATGGGATTTGAGCAAAGAGAAGGCCATTCAATCTTTCGAATGCTGGAATAAGAGCCGGGGGGTATGTGTTTTGTATTCTTCTTCCATTTTCAATTTTGAAACTATAGAACCATATATGTGTGCTGTTTATGGGTGCTAAGGCTCAGGAAGGGTCTGGTTCCGTTGTTTTTTTTTTTTTTGAGTACTGAAATCTGAGCCTCCTCTGTTTTAGATATGGTCTGATTTGTTTGCTTTGGCTACTGAAATTTGAATTCCTTTAGGTCGTGGGATTTAGAATGGATCTGATTCTGAGGCTTGGTTAAGGCAAAGACTCATGCTATTATCCTTGGTCTATTATATGTTTGCCTGAGTCGAATGCATCTAGCCCTAATAAATTTTGTAGGCTATTTTTAGATTTTATATTTGTTGGCCTATTTTATATTTACATTTTGATGTTTATTGCTATAATGCTCTGATTCTCGAAACTGGAATGGGCACTTTGTTCAGTTTGGTGTCTTTTTGATTAGGCTGATGATTCTTGTTGCACTGGCTTATTGCTGGCATGAGAATTGAGTTTGGATTGGGCTAATTCTCACTCACCATGAGCTACTACCGTAATATAAAGTTTGAGTTAGGGTTTAGTTTATTGTGTCATTTCGGTTATGGTATGGGGTTCGAAAAGTATGCAACTCTTGGCATGTTATGAGTGGGTTAAGCTTCTTATTATCTTCAGCTAACTTAAGGTCTAGGTTCTAATTTTGCATGCACTCTCTCTTATTGTGTTGCCTCGTCATTAGCAGGAATGTCTGGATTTAACTATCTTGCCTAATAACTAAACGAATAATGTTTGGGTCTGGGTTGTCTTATATAGGATTGAACTAAGGTTTTTTTTTTTTTACGTGTTTGCCCAAAGGCAGGCTCATGCTCTCCTTTGTTGTATCCTATTGTTAGTAAGGAACCTTTAAACCAATTGACCTTTTGTTGTCATTCTCTTTGGTGGTAGAAATTGATCCAATACTGATTCCATGGGATGTTGCATAGGAATCTGGTCCGATGTTGCATTATTGTGTATTTTATCTGAAATTTGGTTGATTAGAGCACTGTATTTATATTCGATCATGGGTTTGAAATCTTGGTGCAATTATTGTTTAATTTCAGTCATTGATGCATTGATTTGATTATTCCCTGAAAGCAAGTGGTTGTTTAGAGTTTGACCCCCCTCTTTTGTTTGTCTCTTTTGCATGAAACCTGCTTAAGGATGGTGAAGAATTGTGGAGATTTCATGAATTGATGGAGGGGATGCTCAGAGAACTCTTGGAAGGAGGCCAAAGAGGCACGAGCATAACCAAGTTTGTGGGTTCTATATTTTAGTTTATTTATAAGTAAGATTTTTAAGGCTGTACACGGAAGGCACATTGTCATAGAAATAATTGTGTAATTGCAAATATATTGTTTACATTTTACTTTAATTTCTAGAATTACTGTGTGGGATTTTCATATCTCCTCAAGCACATAGTTAAACCTAAGGATCATGTGAGGCATTAAGTCTCCTTATCATCCATTGGGCGTTAAATTTATGCTTTAATATATTTGGGTTTCAAAGGCCCCCATCAAATGTTTCTTTAAAGAAAAAAAGAAATTTAAAAAACATATATAATAATGAAAAAAAACAAAAGGAATTTAGAAGTTAAATCCTAAGTGAACAATTTTTTAGAGTTCTATTCCTTAAAAGAAAAAATAAATGATAACACACAAAAATATTAAGAAAAAAAAAAGAAGAAAGAAAGAAAGAAAAAGTTGCAAATTAATCCTTAAAAAAAAAAAGGATGGACAACATCAAAAGATTGAAATCAACAAAACCAACCTAAAATAATAATAATAACAAAATTAAAAATCAAATCAAAAATTAAAAAGAAAACTAAAGAAAGGAAAAAAATAAAAAAAAAAAAAAAAAAAAATTATCAAGTTATGATCAAGTCAATAACTAAAAGATTACTCATTAACAAAAAAGGATCAATATAAAAAAAAAAGAGGGAGGAAAAAGGAGAAAAAGAAAGAAAGAGCAAAAGAGGAAGTAAATTAATCAAAAAAATAATAAATGAAATAAAATAAAATGAGATAAAAATCATAGCAAAAAAATTGAGAAAATTAAAACAAAAAAATGAAAATAGAAATTAAAAAATATTTAAGTAAATAAAGAGAAAGATACAAAAAAAGAAAAGAAAAAAAATAAAAATGGGAAAGGGTAAAAAAATAAAATAAAATTAATGATATTTTTAGCAAATTAAAACACATTCATCAATGCTAACTTTGTTATTTGCTAAAGATAAACGTACTTCTTACTTTTTTTCTCTTTTCACTGACCAGAAAATTAAAAAAAACACACACACACAAAAAGAAAACCAAAAAAAAAAAAAAAAAAAGAACAAAAACAAAAAAAAACAATAAATAAAAAACAAACAACAACAACAAAACATAGAAATGAGAAAAAAGTGAAAAACAAAAAATATATGATAATAATAATGAAAAAAGGAAAAAATTGAAAATGCAAGAAAAGTAAAATTAAATTTACATTTAACAAATCAAAACACATCAACTAATTTTTAAATTCGTTTTATTTGTTAAAGGGGAAAGTAATTTTTATTTTCTTTATCTTTTCATCCAAAAATAATAATAATAAAATCTTAGTCATTTAAAATTAAAAAATATAAAAAATAATAAAGAAAAATATAAAAAGAAAATAAAAAAAAAGTAAAACAAAAAAAGAGTAAAAAATAAATAAATAGATAAAAAAATCAAAAACAAAATAGAAAACAAAACAAAACGAAACAAAAACAAAACAAAAACAAAAACAAGAATAAGAACAAAAAAACAGTAGGGAGAATTATAATAAATGACCAAAAACTAAGAAATTTATTTTTAAGGATCTGTTACTACTTGTTTTAGGATGATTACCACTGAGTTTAGCAATAATTAGTTAAACCTAGTGGTAAATATCCTTAAATTTTTTTTTTTTTACTTCTTGATCTTTAAACGTAATTTTTCCCAAAAAATATGAAATATAAAAAAAAAGTAAACAAAAAACCTAAAAAAAAAACCTTAAAAAAAAATAGACAAACAAATACAGTCTCTGCTCGAACTATGTGGACTTTGATCCCTTTGAAGGGTATGTAGGTTCTAGGCTCTTATCTTAGGTGAAGTCCACCCTTGTAAATAAACATCTTTTTTTAATTTTTCTTTTATTTTGTTCTTAACTTTATTTTCTTTGACTTTTTTCCTGTCATTTTGTTCTTAATCTTATTTCTTTAACTCCGTTCTTTTCTCTTTTACCTTTGATTTTATTTCCTTAAATTTCTTCCTTCTTGTTGCATGCGATTTGTTAGGAGAATTAAAATAGATTAGAGGCCATATTAATTTTGCGTAACTAACTTAGGGTAATTATTCTTAGTAATGGATGTTGTGGGGTGCTTAACACCTTCCCCACTCACAACTGCTTCCTGAATACAAATCTGATTCGCAAACCATTTTTTTTTTTATAAAAGGTTTTTCCAAAATGTGGCCCTTTAAAAAATTAAAATTTTGGTGGCAACTCCTACTTCTATTTATTATTCGATTTTTGCTTTCTTTGAAAATCACAATTTTTTCTTTAGAGCACTACGCAGTCGCATTTTTTAGTGTGACAGTATGGCGACTCCACTGGGGATTTATTAGAAAGTCAAGCCCAAGTTAAGTTAGTTGTGTAAAATATTATGGCATTTCTTTTATTTTGGTTCTCCCTTTTTTTTTTTGTCTCACATGAGTAAGGTAAACAACATGTCATTCACATGCTTGCTTCATTTGTTGTATTTTGTTTATTGTGTATATAATACGTATTAGGATTAGATAACATGCGAATAAACCTTAGGATAGATGACCATATCTGTATATACTTTATTTCTTTTGTTTATATTTGTACATATGATTTTCTTTCCCATTTGTTTTGTCAATCTGCCTAGCAGATGAGGGCTGGGTAGCACATAGGATAAAAAAAAAAGTAAATGCTCTCCTCACACTCATCACCGATACACAAATACCTCACACACATTATGGGCCCTATACCCGGGTCTTAATGCGCCATAGGTTAGTCGAGGTTTATATTGATTACCCTGTGAAGCCTTGTGCTTCCTAAGGCTATCATGAAGACCTCACCTAAATTGTGCCTTGTTATATGGGTTTGACCTGTGTAGGATCTTTTTTCTCTCAAGGTTAAATTTATATGGTGAGATCTTCACCTCATGGTGGGGGCAATTTAGGGACCATTATTTAGGAGTCATAGATCTACTTGAAAAATTTGCACGGATAGTCAAGCCATAAATGCCTCCTAAATAGGTAAAGCCAGACTTCTACAAACCTGTGATCTTAGCTTAGGGTCTACCCATATTAGGACAAAGGAGGGCATTTTTTTAATTGTTTCTCATCACATTCATGCATTCAATAAAACCTGTAAGGAAAATGATGCATTGTCATTATTCACTGGAGTAATTAATGAGATGTCATAGCACAGTTAGACATACACTAACTACAATAAAGGTATGCATTAGTTAAACTAACCCTTACCTAGTGGGTTTCCAACCCTGAAAAAGTCATAACCGTATTCATCGTAATCCTTTGAAAAAGAAACCTTTAACATGCATTTATTTTCTTCATACACATGCAAAAAAAAAAAAAAAAAGAGAGAGATAAGGCAAAAATAATAAATGACACCAAATCCATTTTTTTTGAAATGAAATGAAATGTCCTTTTTCTAAAATTTATGTCCCTTCAAAATAACAAATTTCTCATAGAAAATGAGTATTCTCAAAATTTTGGGAAATTATGGTATCAATAAGTTTTGCTGCACCCACAACTGAGTATTGTGTCTTGGTTAGAGATTGGAATCATCATATAGGCATCAATTATGACGAGTCTAATTTCTAATCTCGATAATTAAGCCTAATTACGTGATTAATAATCATAAGTTGGGGTTACAAGGCATTATGACCAATTACATTATGAAAATACTGGAAAATTTGAACCTTAATATGATTAGAGTCATCAATCGTACAATTATAAGCACTTAAATTCGTAAGGGAAACAAACATTTATTTATAAGCCTTTGATTCTATTACCCATCAATTATAACTCATCCCAATGTCTCTAAATCATCCCTTGAGATTACCATATGAAAAACCAAGGTTTTCTAGGTATTATAAGTGTTTCAGCATGTTCGTCGTGGCCTAATTACTCTTAGCCGCGGCGAGTTGGAGCTTCGCCGCGGCCAACCTACATGAAGCTGCAGCGAAGAAGCCTCCTGGAATTTCCTCGCTCGCCTCTTGATATTGGCCGTGCCCAATTCCTCCATCCGCCACGCCCAATTCCTCTATAGAATGCCAGGGATATTTTCCTAAAAGTTCACCGTGGCCAATTCCCTAATTTGCCGCGGCGAATTTCTCTCTGGATGACTTCCAGTTTGACCTCTCACATAACCTTAATATGATTAGAGTCATCAATCGTACAATTATAAGCACTTAAATTCGTAAGGGAAACAAACATTTATTTATAAGCCTTTGATTCTATTACCCATAAATTATAACTCATCCCAATGTCTCTAAATCATCCCTTGAGATTACCATATGAAAAACCAAGGTTTCCTAGGTATTATAAATGTTTCAACATGTTCGTCGTGGCCTAATTACTCTTAGCCGCGGCGAGTTGGAGCTTCGCCGCGGCCAACCTACATGGAGCCGCAGCGAAGAAGCCTCCTGGAACTTCCTCGCTCGCCTCTCGATATTGGCCGTGCCCAATTCCTCCATCCGCCACGCCCAATTCCTCTATGGAATGCCAGGGATATTTTCCTAAAAGTTCACCGTGGCCAATTCCCTAATTTGCCGCAGCGAATTTCTCTCTGGATGACTTCCAGTTTGACCTCTCACATTTTCACCGCGGCGAATTCCTCTTTGGCAATCTCCCAGGGCAACTTCGCCTCTATTGGCCGCGGCCAACTCCATTTTAGCCGCGACGAAGTGCCTCTAGTCCTACACTCCGAAAATCTGGACTCATACTCTCCTTTCTCCCTCCAATCTCACCCTAGGGCTCCTCTACCTTAATTGTGGGGCTCAAATAGCTTTCATTAGCCTAATTTATCAATCTATCCTCTTTAATTCAAGATTCAAGGGTCAATTTCTGTTCTCTAATTACCCTATATCAGCAAGTCTAGGGAATAACAACAACACAATTCATGCACCATTGACATTTAACATTAGATACACTTTCCATTAGAGGTTCCATACATCAGTGATTCATATCAATATCTCAAGGTTATATTCCCAAATGGTAAGTCATATCATAAGTTCAATAAGGTTTACAACAGATATCATGAATCCATACATCAAATACCAATTTAAAGTAAGGCCTACTCCTCAATGGTACATAATATATTATCAAAATACAGACTCCTACACTTGGCAATATAGATACATGATGATGCTATACAAGACTTAACAAAATTAGCATCTGCTCTATTCTACTCAAACCAAGTGTAGCTTTCCCACATCGAGCCTTAACTCATGGATGTTTATCCACTTGCTTACCCTTATCCTTACCCGAAGAACCTTCACCTGAAATTGTAATCCCATAAAACGGGGTGAGATATAAATCTCAGTAACCAAGGCAATTCCATCATATAATCCAGTTTAATTAACATATATGCATGAATCAAAATCAGCATTTGAATCATATCAGTCATATCAATAAATGAAGCAATTAGGCTATCATGATTACTATCTTATACTAGCAATCATATTTCCATATGTTAAAGGCCATTAACATCGGGAGAGGCCCATCCACGGCACCTACTCTACATTGAGCACAACCAGGGCTCAGTGCATCTAGGGTTTAATCATAACTCGGTGCTCAATCGAAGCACATGCACAGGTGGCAGTCGCACCACAGCTCCACTATGGACTCACAAGGTCCAATCATTATATAATAGATAGCTAACCAATTCATTCAACATTTCAAATCATTCATATACATCAAGTATGAAATTTAAACCGACATATGCATGGAATTAATGTAAACCCCAGTTACCTCATTTGTAGACAAATTTACAACAGCCACCAATGGTACAGAGTCTCCCTATAATCATAGCATCAGGTAATTACTACTCTAATTCATCATTAACAGTTACAACAAGTATCCAAGGAATTTAAATGCTACTAACTACCTAAAGAACACTTACCCAGCTACCACAAATCCCAAATTCGGATTAAAGTGTCCTCTACCAGAACTCTCAATCTTCTATCCAAAATTCTAAACAAATTCGTACAAAATTAATACCCATATTATAAATCAACTATGGGGGTCTCAAATTAGCAAAAAAAGCATCAAAATGGGGGGTTTAAACTCACCTAATACCAGCCCTAACCTCAACCTGCGAATTTCACCAAGAAAATCCCCAAACACCCACATTTCAGATTTTGGGTATGATGAAAATACTCCAAATGAAAAACTAATTAGACCAAATTAAAGAGAAAGATGAGGGGATTAAGTTGTATAACTATTACCTTGGCTGAATCTTGCTCTAGATGTGAGAAAATATGGAATTATGCCAAGAACCCTAGCCTCTCCTCCTCACCTCCGAATTTTCTTTGTGTCTTTGTGTTTTGCAGAATGGGGGAGGTGACTGATAAGTTTTTAGGGTTTTAGTGGGATTAAGTTAGGTCAAATATGGGTCAGGGGTTGCTCCAAGGTCTAACTCCAAATGGGCTTCAGATTTTTAGCTTGTTGGGCCAGTTTTAAAGTATTAGGCTGCATAATTTTATTGGGCCAATTCTTATGCATTAGGTTGCTGAAGTTTAATTAGGTTTGGGCCAAGTTTGAAGGGCTCAAGGATTTAAGTCTGCACAAGGGTAATTGGGCCACTTATAAGAGTCTATACAAGGTGGATCTTGGGCCTCTATCATATTTAATTGGGTTGGGTCTGCACCTAACTCATTGGGCCTCCATTAGCCTTTTATCATGATTCATTAATTTAGGCCTAGATAGAATTTCTATCCCAATTGATTCTCAAACCCATGTTAATAATTTATCTTTCTAAAATTTCTACTCACTAACTTGCCCAATTATCCTCTATTAATTATTCTTAATTACTCTAAATCCATGATTAATACCTTAATTAATTTTGGGGTGTTACATCAATCATGTGAAAAAATATATTTCTTTCAATTTGAGTGTCAACTACTTTTTCTCCAATGAAACAATAAGTTTCTCGAGAAAAAGTACAAATTTTTATTCTCTTTTTATACTTGGACATGATTTTCAATAATGCATTAGCATGCACACAATATCAGTGGATCATTAGATTGACTTATTTTTATTAAATATCATCAAAGCCAAAGTTCTAAGCATCAATTATGTAGAAACAACCTATTTTCAAGCTAAGCAATAAGCCACAACTCTCAATGGGTCAATAGGCTCCTAGGAGAATGTGGGAGAATATTAACTAATGCTAATAATTCACTAATTAATTAGAAAAGGCAATCTTGGGTAACTTACACAAGGATAGCAAGTTTTGGCACAATATCATGTTTCTATTTTTAAAATAAGTAGGGATCAAGTTGACTATATGAGTCTAGCTAGTTAAGAACTCAATTTGAGTTGTTCACAATGAATTAAAATTCCTAACAATTTGATTTTTTCAACTTCACCCTTCACAGTGGAATAATAAGGTCTTAGAGAAAAGTGAAAAATCTGAAAATGACTCTGCTCTTTATCAAAGAAAATCTAAATTCGCTAGACTTTCCCAAAGACGTCATCCATGTGGAATTTAGTTTATTCCCTTAGGATGATTTGTCAACTTTATTTATTCCTGTATGCAATAAAGCATCTGAGAAAAATAAAGGTCAATAAAATAAGGGTTATCATAAGAGCAATATTGAGTAGGAAAGTTCTAAGTTTTATTCTTAAGTCAAGTGTTGCTTCTAGCCTATCTTGTAAGATAATGAATCCCTTAAAGGAAATAAACATCCCTTGTCTTGAAAGACCTTTATGCCAAAATCAAAGCACCTATTAATTTTTAGGTCAAACAAATAATAAATTGCATCTATGCATTGTTATAAGGCATTTCATGTTAAAAATCCTGAAATTTATAAGATATAACATTCTTAGTCTTTTGTAATAGAAAAATTAGCTTGAGCTAAAATTCAAATAAGAAGCTACAATTATGAATAGCCAAGATGAGAACTTGAGGTACAAGTGCAAAAAGGAAAGTGTGTGTCATTTGATTAGGCAAAAGAAAGCTGTCAAAGGTCTTGATAAAGTTACTTATTGCTTTTTAACCTTTCATCTCACCATATCCTTCAGCTTATGATTATTGCCTACCACCATCCTCTCCGCTTCAAAGAAATTCGAACCATTCATCTCAAAACTCATCAATACCTATACTACAAACCATCTCAATTAAGATGCTTGTCATTTGCCTCAATTATAATACTAGCCATTTGCCTAGCTTTCACATGAGTAGCTTTAACAAAAGTAAGATCCTTCCTTCACTAACCTCTAACCATTACATCTAGAATGGCATTGCCCAAAGAATTGGTGAATTTAATCCTAAGGCAATGGGGCCCTTCAAAAAAAAAGAAGAAGTTATAACCTCTTCATGGATAAAGTGTAGAAGGACATAAGAAATAAGATCTCATGAAAATTTTTTGGTAATTGAACTCTCAAAGAAATTGCTTATCATATTATAGTCAGTTAATGCTTGTTGGGTCGATATCTTTTTATCTAGCTAAAATTCAAGGCTAATAGAAGTTGATTTTTTCCAATGGGCCTTATTTTATTTAACTGTGTCAATACAATGGTCAAATACTTCCATCTAGCCCTTTATGCACCTTTTCATTTTATCAGTTACATTGATACACCTTCTTTCCTTCCATGTTTTTTAAATAAATGAATACCCATAAAAATAATAATGCCCAAAACTTCTTATGAAAAGATTCAATCAATGTGAAGAAAGGTTAAATTTGAAGCTAATTATATGCCCTAAATTCAATTAAAGAAAAATCAAATCAAAGACATAAATGTATGTCCCACAAGTAAGTCTTGCTTAGGATACAAGGCATTCTTTGTTTTCCTAAACCTGAAGGAGTTACCTTTGGTCACCCTAATTGAGCTAGGAGTGATGCTTATTTCTTGCACCCCTAATCATGAAACGTTTGGGATGGGAAGTCTTTAACAGATTTTTATGCTGATAATTCAAATATCAAGAAAGAAGTAAGTTTTTTTCATCTCTCCAAACACTGCTTAACCATTGCTGCCACTTTGAGCCTTCAATACTCTTTAGACACCTAACATGTATCAACCTTGTGAAGCAATGAGAATTCCACATGAAGAAAAGCAATCTTGGCATTATAATGGGTCCTTTTAAAGACAAAAATAAAATAAAATAAGGAAACAAATTGGAGGAAGAAAAGAAAAATCACAAGAGAAAGGAAATTATCAAAAAGGAAGCTCCTATAGAATAAAATTCGAAGAGCAAAAGCTTTTAAAAGGGAGCTTCAGCTTAGCATGCAATCGAGGGATAAAATTCTCAAGGGGAGGTTTTAGATTGCATAAAAAGTCAAAAGGGAAAAACCCTTTAAAGGACAATTATGCTTAAAGAGAATTGGAAAAAGAAAAGAATCCTTTAAAGGGGAAGCTCAAGCCCAATAGATATTGCCAAGATTGTATAACTAGCAAGACAAATTTCTCATTGCAAGCTCATGTGAATATTTGGGCCTTTTTATCTTTTTTTCTTAAACTACACTTCTACCTATTAAACTCCATTACAGCCTTGAGACATTCTCTCTTGCTAAGTGAATTTTGAGTATAGAATTTTTTTAGAGCAATAGAATAAGCAGATTAATAGGAGACTTGAGGAGGGCATGTTAATTCTTAAGCCTAATATCTTTTATTTCATAAACCCTTTTACCAAGGCCACATTACCAGCAACGAAAGTCTTTGTTGAGGCTTAACTTGTTTAAGAATAATGAAGGGTAGATTTTCTTAAAAAGAATGATTTTAAGAACTAAAATAATTGAAATTGGGGTAAACAGCTTGACTTAAAGCAAATTTTTCTAATTACATCAACTGTTTCTTTCAAAAAGAGTTCAAATCTAGAAGTGAATTTTCTTTTCATCCTATCATATTCAGTTTCTTAGCATTTCACTTTTTTATTTTTCAAAAGAGAATACTTTAAGTCTAGAACTGGGGCATCTTCTTATTCTGTTACATTGTGTCTAACCATTATCTATTCCGTTTCTCCACTCCCAAACCATTTTACATGATCACATTCTTCATCAGCCTTTGCGTCCCTCTAATGTTGAGGCCCTTTTTTTCTTCCCAAGCTCATGTGTTGGTATCCTTTAATGCATGACTGCATTGACATTGTTAAATAAAGTAAGAGTAAATTTCACTTATTGACCTTGCAAGTATTAACGATGAAGAGTTGACAAGGGGAGATTGCCTTATCAAGTTAATAGTCCAAGGTTGATGACAAACAAATCACCTTGAGAAAACACATTCAAAGATAAGTTAAGTAAGAACTTTAAGTCTTCTTAGCTTGGGATACGCCCTCAGGGACATTTTTGGCTAGTCAAAAGCCATCCATAAATTCCTTCATCCAAATGACAAAGGACAAGTTTGGTAGGATAATCAAAAGTTCAATTTTTCTTACTAGGGTAAGTGAAAAGCTAGTATGAGAAATTTTCCAAAGGCAAATGGCCAAAAATCCTATATTTTGACAAATTTTAAGATTTTTTATGCATCATGTGCTTGTATTGAAATTGTACATAGACAAAGTATGTTATTCCTTTCAAGTCAAATTGATTTAAAAAAACAAACTAAAAGAAAAAGGATCACATTTATTCTCATTAATTCATTAACCAAAAAAAAAAAACTAAAAAAAAAGAAGCAGATCACATTTTTTCTCACCAATTTGTTTTTTTAAAAAAGGGTTCAAATTTCAAAATCAATTTAAGGATGTCCGAAAGTAATGTCCTTTCTCTCCTCCTTTCCTTTGAGGTGATTTTGCTTGCATAAGTAAAAGAAAAGTTCAAAGTTCAACATTAGTATAAAACCGTTTAGAAATAATGTCCCCTCTTCTCGTTTTTCCTTTAAGGTGATCTTGTTTGCATTAAAAAAAAAAAGAGAGAGAGAAGGCAATTTCAAAACTCAACATCAATTTAAGATAATGTCCTCATCTTTTTCTCTGTTTGGAGTTAATTTTGCTTGCATAAATTGTACATATCTTGAAAATAAAATTTGAAACTTAAAAATCCAAAAAAGGAAAATACAAAACCTACAAGTTTGCATTTCATATATTTCACATGTCACACATATGCACACATTACATTGGACTAAGTTTGCACTAAAATAAAAACAAAAAACACACACAATTTATATCTAAAAAAAATAGAGAAAGAAAAGAATGCAAAATAATCTGTATCTCCTCATGATCCATACCTGCATATATCATATAGACCCTACTTTATACTGAGGCAAGCAAAAAGAAAATTTGCAGTTCATAAAATGAAGCCTCACATATTTCATGCATCCCACATTTGCATCATTGCATAGACCTCGATTCATGTTAGGGCAGTAAAGGAAAAAAGAAAAAAAAAGAACTTTACATTTCATAAAGCAAAACATCTCATCTGCTTCACGCATCTCGCATATGAATACATTATATGGACTTTTGTTCACAATAAGGCAAATGAAAGATGAAGATCTGCATTTCATAAGATGAAGTATCACATGTTTCATGCATCTCCACACTTGCATACATCACATAGCCCCCAGTTTACACTAGGGCAAGTAAAAGAAAATATGCATTTCATGAAATAATGCACATATGTTTGATGCATCCCTACACTTACATACATCACATAGACCCTAGTTTATACTAGGGAAAGTAAAAGAAAAAATTATTTTTCATGAAAGGAAGCATTGCATCCTTCATTTGCAAATATTGCTTAAACCCTGGTTCACGTTTGGATAAGTAAAAAAGAAGAAGAAGAGAGTTTTGCATTTCATAAAACAAAACATTTGCATTGCATGAAATAATACATCACATGTTCATGCATTCCATACTTGCATACATAAGCCCTAGTTTGTATTGGGGCAAGTAAAAATAATTTTTTTTATGTGTATGACATAAAGCATCTCATTTGTCTCTTGCACCCCATATGCACATGCATTATATGGACTCCTAGGTTCATACTAGGGCAAGAAAAACACCAAAGATCTACATCAGCATACAGAAACCCTGATTTATGTTAGGGCAGACTTAAGTTATCAAGCTCTAAAGTCAAGCATTCTACATGCATAATGTGTTTTCACATAAATGCATACATTTGCATAAAACATATGCAAATAAAAAAAATTCTAGAAAAAAAGAAGAAGTGCATAACAATTAACCCTTAAAGTCTTACACTCTATGCAAAATAAGCATTCAAAAGTCCTGCTAAAATAGGAACTCATACATCCTGCTAGAACAGGCACCATAAAAGTCCTGCCAAAACAGGCACTCAAAAGTCCTACGTAGAACAGGCAATTAAAAGTCCTGCCAAAACAGACATCTAAAAGTCCTACGCAGAATAGGCACACCAAAGTCCTGCCAGAACAGGTACTCAAAAATCTTGCCAGAACAGGCACCACAAAAGTCTTGTCAGAACAGACACTCAAAAGTCCTGCTAGAACAAGCACCACAAAAGTCCTACATAGAACAGACATTCAAATTCTTCACAGAACAAACATTCAAATTCTTCGCAGAACAGACATCCAAAAGTCCTGCCAGAACATGCATCCAAAAGTCCTACGCAGAATGGACATACCAAACTCCTACCAGAACAGACATCCAAAAGTCCTGTTAAAGCAGGCATTTAAAAGTCTTACATAGAATAGGAACACTAAAGTCCTATCAGAGTAGGCACTTAAAAGTCCTGCCAGAATAGGTACAAATAAAAGTCCTACACAGAATAGGCACTCAAAGTCTTATACAGAATAGGCACTCAAAGTCTTACACAGAATAGGCACCCAAAGTCTTGTACAGAACAAGCACCCTTAAGTCCAATGCAAAATAAGCACTCAAAAGTCCTACGGAGAATAGGCACCCAAAGTCCTAAGTAGGATAGGCACCCAAAATTCTGCACAGAATAGGCATCCTTAAGTCTTATATAGAATAGGCACCCAAAGTCCTACGCAGAATTGGCACCCAAAGTCCTACACAAAATAGGCACAATAAAAATCCTACACAGAATAGGCACCTAAAGTCCTACACAGATCAGGCACAACAAAGTCTTATAGAGAATAGGTACCCAATGTCTTAAGGAGAATAAGCACCCAAAGTCCTGTATAGAATAGGCACAATAAAAGTCCTATAGAAAATAGGCACCTTTTAAAGCCCTGTACAGATCAGGTATCCTTTAAAGCCTTGCATAAACTAGGCACCGTCTTAAAGTCCTACACAGAATAGGCATAATAAAAGTTCTGCACCAGAACATGTACCAATTAAAGCCTTACACAAATCGGGTACCCAAAAACCTTGCATAAACCGAGCATATGTTCCAAAACCTTATACTTGTAAGCATCTTTTATCAAGTTCAATCACTTCCAGATAAGTTAACTCCCCTTGATCTATTAGCTCCCCAAACAAAATATATGTTTCCATATTTACTTATTCTTAAGCTAAGGATATCAAAAATTACATTTTCGATCTCCTCGCTTAAAGAATAAGCAAAGAGGGCAACCTGGAAACATCATATTTTGTTTAGGTCGCTTTTGTCTTTTTGTTTATTGTCCCCTAGTATTAGAAGGCAATCAAATCATTCAAGAAAAAATATGTGTTCTTATCTTTACTTGTTCATTATGCAAAAATATTAAAAAATATATTTTTAATCTCCTTGCCTAAGAAACAAATAAAGAGGGGCAACTGTGAACACTGTATTTTGTCCGAGCATGCACAAAAAATAATGATAAAATTATATTAGCAAAAATACAAAAAAAAAAAAGAAGAAAAGAAAGAAAATAGAAATTAAGAGAAAAGGAAGAAAAAAAAAGAGGAAAAGGCCAAAGCCTTAAAGAAAAAAAAGAAGAAAAAAAATAAAGTAGATTTTTTTAGCCCAATAAGCTGTAAAAAAAAAAAAAAAAAAAGCAGAAGAGCAATTAAAGAAGAAGGAACAAAAAAATCCAAAAAAAAAATGAAAAAAAATCAAAAGAGACTAGAAAAAGAAAAAAAGAAAAAAAGATATTAAAAAAAAGAAAGAATTGGGGGGCTAGACAAAATAGGATCTTTTAGCATCTATTTCTTTAGCACATTAATCTTAACATCTAATACCAAAAAAAAAAAAAAAGAGCAATTGAAGAGCAATTGTTCTAATACCAAAAAATAAAGCAGATCTTTTTAGCCCAATAAGCTGTAAAAAAAAAAAAAGAAAGAGAAGAGCAATTGAAAAAGAAGGAATAAAAAAAATTCAAAAATAAAATGAAATGAAAGAAAAAAAAAACAAAAGAGACTAGAAAAAAGAAGAAAAAATTAAAAAATAAATAAAAGAAGAAAGAAAGAATTGGGGGTCAGGCAAAATAGGATCTTTCAACATCTATTTCTTTAGCCTATTAATCTTAACATCTAATACCAAAAGAAAAAATAGTGAAAAGAAAAAACTTAAAATGAAATTTAGAATCTTCATGTTTTCCAAAAATTAAAACCCAGGCAATTGCAAATCCACATAATATAATTAGCCCAAGCAGCAAAACTTCAGGCCAAGTTCTGAGGCCTAAAACCACAACCCCAACCTAACTTAGATCCATTCACAGTGAACCCTACCCACTTCACTGACCCGGTTCCCTTTTCCAAAGTGGCTCTTTCTATCCAGTTTGCCAGGACCACACGTTCAGGAACGCACAAAAGCAACTCTCAGTAGCTTGCCATAGGGAGAAGGGGCGGAATGATGGATACCAGCTTTCTGGAGATGAGTAATGCGCAGAGCATATGGAGCATGGGAGTGGTGGTGCAACGGGTACGACCTTGGGGTAAAAACACGCACGCGAGAGAGTGAAATCCACTCTCAGACAAGTTATAAAAGGAGATCGAGAGCAGGAGAAATGGGGGGAGTAGAAGATTTTGGGGTCTAGCAAGTTTTAGGTTAAGGAAGAGGAACAAAAAAAAGAAGAGATGGAGAGAAATTAAGAAAGAAATCGAAAAGAGAGAGAGGCTTCTGACATAGGGGATGACGAAGAAGAGAGACGGAAGACTAAGGGTGAAGGGAGATTGGGGATTTTCGGATTGAAGGGAATGGAGGCGAGAGAAATTAGAGAGACAGAGGGGAAAGAACTCGTATCAAATAAGCTGAACCAAATTCAAGTAAGGATTCGGGTCTTAGTATCGGCCTCGACGGGATTTGAGCAGAAAGAAGGCCATTCAATCTTTCGAATGTTGGAATAAATGTCGGGGGGTATATGTTTTGTATTCTTCATCTATTTTCAATTCTGAAACTATAGAACCACAAATGTGTGCTGTTTGTGGGTGCTGTGGTTCGAGAAGGGTCTAGTTCTATTGTTTTTTTTTTTTGGGTGCTGAAATCTGAGCCTCCTCTATTTTAGATATGGTTTGATTCGTTTGCTTTGGCTACTGAAATTTGAATTCCTTTAGGTCGTGGGATTTAAAATGGATCTGATTTTGAGGCTTGGTTAAGGCAAAGACTCACACTATTATCCTTGGTCTGTAATATGTTTGCCTGAGTCGAATGCATCTGGCCCTGATAAATTTTATAGACTGGTTTTAGATTTTATATTCATTGGCCTGTTTTATATTTACGTTTTGATGTTTATTGCTATAATGTTATGGTTCCCAAAACTAGAATTGGGACTTTGTTTAGTTTGGCATCTTTTTGATTAGGCTGATGATTCTTGTTGCATTGGCCTACTGCTGGCATGAGAATTGAGATTGGATCGGGCTAATTCTCACTCACCATGAACTGCTACCATAATATAAAGTTTGAGTTAGGGTTTGGTTTACTATGATATTTCAGTTATTGTATGGGTTCGAAAAGTATGCAGCTCTTGACATGTTATGAGTGGGTTCAGCTTCTTATTATCTTCAGCTAACTTGAGGTCTGGGTTTTAATTTTGCATGCACTCTCTCTTGTTGTGTTGCCTCGTCATTAGTAGGAATGTCTGGATTTAACTATCTTGCCAAATTACTAAACGAATAATGTTTAGGTCCGGGTTGTCTTATACAAGATTGTACTAAGTTTTTTTTTTTTTTTACATGTTTGCCCAAAGCCAGGCTCATGCTCCCCTTTGTTGTATCTTATTGTTAGTAAGGAAATTTTAAACCAATTAACCTTTTGTTGTCATTCTCTTTGGTGGTAGAAATTGATCCAATACTGATTCCATGGGATGTTGCATAGGAATCCGGTCCGATGTTGCATTATTGTGTATTTTATCCGAAATTTGGTTGCTTAGAGCACTGTATTTATATTCGATGCATGGGTTTGAAATCTTGGTGTAATTATTGTTTAATTTCAGTCATTGATGCATTAATTTGATTATTCCCTGAAAGCAAGTGGTTGTTTAGAGTTTGACCCCCCTCTTTTGTTTGTCTCTTTTGCATGAAACCCACTTAAGGATGGTGAAGAATTGTGGAGATTTCATGAATTGATGGAGGGGATGCTCAGAGAACTCTTGGAAGGAGGCCAAAGAGGCATGAGCATAACCAAGTTTGTGGGTTCTATATTTTAGTTTATTTATAAGTAAGATTTTTAAGGCTGTACACGGAAGGACATTGTCATAGAAATAATTGTGTGATTGCAAATATATTGTTTACATTTTACTTTAATTTCTAGAATTTCCGTGTGGATTTTTATATCTTCTTAGGCACATAGTTAAACCCAAGGATTATGTGAGGCAATAAGTCTCCTTGTCATCCATTGGGCGTTAAATTTATGCTTTAATACATTTGGGTTTCAAAGGCCCCCATCAAATGTTTCTTTAAAAAAAATTTAAAAAATATATATAATAATGAAAAAAAAACAAATGGAATTTCGAAGTTCAATCTTAAGTAAACAATTTTTTAGAGTTCTACTCCTTAAAAGAAAAAATAAATGATAAAACACAAAAATATTAAAAAAAAAAAGAGAAGAAAGAAAGAAAGAAAAAGTTGCAAATTAATCCTTTAAAAAAAAAGGATGGACAACAACAAAAGATTGAAATCAACAAAACAAACCTAAAATAATAATAATAACAAAATTAAAAATCAAATAAAAAATTAAATAGAAAACTAAAGAAAAGAAAAAAAAATTATCAAGAAATGATCAAGTCAATAACTAAAAGATTATTCATTGACAAAAAAGATCAATATAAAAAAAAAGGAGAGGAAAAAGGAAAAAAAGAAAGAAAGAGTGAAAGAGGAAATCGATCAATCAAAAAAATAATAAATGATATAAAATAAAATGAGATAAAAATCATAGCAAAAAAACATTGACAAAATTAAAACAAAAAAATCAAAACAGAAATTAAAAAAAATATTTAAGTAAATAAAGAGAAAGATACAAAAAAAAAAACTAAAAATGGGAAAGGGTAAAAAAATAAAATAAAATTAATGGTATTTTTAGTAGGTTAAAACATATTCATCAATGCTAATTTTTTATTTGCTAAAGATAAATGTACTTCTTGCTTTTTTTCTCTTTTCACCAACCAGAAAATTAAAAAAAAAACCCAAAAAAAAAGAACAAAAAAAAACAATAAATAAAAAACAAACAACAAAAAAAGACATAGAAATGAGAAAAAAGTGAAAAACAAAAAATATAATAATAATAATAATGAAAAAAGGAAAAAATTGAAAATGCAAGAAAAGTAAAATTAAATTTATCTTTAATAAATCAAAGCACATCAACTAATTTCGAAATTCATTTTATTTGTTCAAGGGGAAAGTAATTTTTATTTTCTCTGTCTTTTCACCCAAAAATAATAATAATTAAAGCTTAGTCATTTAAAATAAAAAAATATAAAAATAATAAAGAAAAATATAAAAAGAAAACAAAAACAAAAAGGAGAAGCAAAAAAAAAAAGAGTAAAAAATAACTAAATAAATAAAATAAAATAATAAAAACAAAACAAAAACAAAAACAAAAGCAAAAACTAGAACAAAAAAAAATGAAAGATAAAACAAAAAACAAAAGCAAACAAAGAACCCAAAAAAAAAAACCTTAAAAAAAAACAAATAAATATAGTCTCTGCTTGAACTACGTGGACTTTGATCCCTCTGAAGGGTACATGGGTTCTTGACTCTTATCCTAGGTCAAGTCCGTCTTTGTAAATAAATATCTCTTTTTAATTTTTTTATTTTGTTCTTAACTTTATTTTCCTTGACTTTTTTCTTGTTATTTTGTTCTTAATCTTATTCCTTTAACTCCGGTCTTTTCTCTTTTACCTTTGATTTTATTTCCTTAAATTTCTTCCTTCTTATTGCATGTGATTTGTTATGAGAATTAAAATAGATTACAGGCTATATTAATTTTGTACAACTAACTTAGGGTAACTGTTCTTAGTAACGGGTGTTATGAGGTGCTTAATACTTTCTCCACTCACAACTGACTCCCGAATCCAAATCTAATTTGTAGACCATTTTTTTTATAAAAGAGTTTTTTCAAAGTTTTGCCTTTCAAAAAATTAAAATTTTAGTGGCGACTTCTACTTCTATTTATTATTCGGTTTTCTCTTTCTTTGAAAATTACAATTTTTTCTTTAAAGCGTCGCACGGTCGCGTTTTCAGGTGTGACATATATGATGAAGAAGTAACACTTGGCAAAACCATATAATGTGACTTTGGATTGTTTTCAACCCTCTTGCTACTGTTGGTGAACTTAGTGAGCCAATGTGGCAAAAAGAGGTTAGTTGCCTTAAATTTATAGTTGATGACATGTTAAACTCTTTAAACAAAACCTACCTTATTATGCATATTGATTTTTCTTTGGTTAAATCTGCCACTTTGTTATGGGTTATAACACTAGGTGCTAATACTATAATTTCATATTTAAATCACTATCACATATATAACTCATGCTAGTTATTATTTTGAAAGTTTCCCTTTCACTACTATTTTTTTGTTTACAACACTTGTAACTATATATGTAAGTATCATTGTATTTGTGGCTAGCTATCATGTAAAATTTAATTACCAATATAGATTTGAGATGCTTGTAAAGATCATGCTTGGGATCATTAATTACTCATAGATGCATTGTTTAAATAGCGAAAATTTTTATAATTACAAATAAAAGTAACTCTCTTGTTCAATCAAAAAAGATTTATTGTTATCAATCTCAAAAATTTGATTTTTGTAATATCAAAATATATGAAATAATTGTTCCTATTACCATCCCTAAAACTAAAACTATCATCAAATATGACGTTGGAATAATTCTGGAGCCAACTAAATAACTGATGTATGTGTAAGTACTAGAATTGTTACTATCACACCAACTATAAAAAGTTACTATTCATGTCAGTTATAATTAGGTCTTCACTTACATTGATATTTTTGGTAGGACCAGAGCTAGACATTGATGTATTCAGCCCAAACCTGTACTCTAACCCCATGATAAACAATATGAATTAAATTGAACTTGAACTACTTTTTTTTCCCCACCCAAGAGTTTTCTTGCCTCTACACATAAAAATATAATAAATGAATTATCATTAGATGGAAAATCATTTAAATATTTTATTTTCTATTGCAATTAAGTATATAAATCCAGCAATTGAAATTATTAACTAATAATAATGAGTGGGTTTAAAAAAAGAGGCCAAAATGTTAATTTGGTCCCTTAATCAAAATCAATTTAAAAAATTCTTTAAAATTTTAAAACATTTTCTTGTCCTCATCCATTACTATTAGCTTTTGCTATTAACTACCTACGTGGCATTCTATGTGGCTATCCATAAGACTACCCCTTTCCATTCATAATAGATTCTAATAATAATTATAGTAGCCTATCAATATCTTCTTCAGGCTAGTTAATGTAAGAGGATTGCCACTTAATAGATGTTATTGTTAATTCAGGTAGAATATAAGGGGGGAGTCATATAAAATGAAATGTAAAAAAGAGAAAGGAGAATAAGTGAAAGAAAGATTTTAGTGAAGGAGAGAATTCATTGATTAATGAGTAAGGTATTGTGGTACATCATATGGGGAAGTATTTCGTTAGAGTATAACAAAATGTTAACTAACTAATATGTAAATAGATCTCCATACCCTTCCTTAATTCCATTATCACCCCTCAAATTGAAGATCCCCTTATCTAGGATGTTTAGTTTGTATCTGAAGGTAGAAAACATATGCTTGGATTGTGTTTTAGTAAAGCCATCAGCAAGTTGTTGGGCAGGAGGCCGGTGAACCACATTGATTTCTTTAGCTATTGCTTTCTCATGAACAAAATGAATGTCTAGCCGTGGGTTTAGTGCAAGAGTGTAAAATTGGGTTAGTAGTGAGTAAAACTGCACTCAAATTGCCACATTATATTGTTGGAGGTTAAGAGATGGGAATGTTGAGCTCATGAAGAAGAGACTTTAGCCATGTTATTTTTGTAACAACACTGGCTATACTCCGGTATCTAGCATTGAATACTGCTATGGACAGCACTTGTTGCTTCTTAGAGGACCATAAGACCAGGTAATGAATAAGAAATATACAAAAGCCAATGATACTCCTTAGATCATTAGTGTTAGCTACCCAATCAACATCACGTAAGGCTTAAATGGGAAATGATTGAGATTTTTAAAAATGAAGACCGAAAGAGATAGTTCCACTAAGATATCTTAAAATTCTCTTTTTTGCTTGCCAGTGTGCTTCAGTAGGATGGTGCATGAATTGATAGACACAATTGGCTACAAAGTTTATCTCAGTTCTTGTAATTGTGGCATATTGAAGAGCCCCAACTACTGACTTGTATGGTTTAGGATCCGCTAAAGGGACACTATCATGTTCGGATAACTTAAGCCCTGCAACCATAAGAATGGAAACACTTGTAACATTTATCATGCTAGCTTTGAACATAAGATCTTTAATGTATTTAGACTGAGACAACAAGATACTTCCATCTAGATGCCATGTTTAAATAGCTTAAACCTTGCAACCATGGGAGTGGCAACACTTGTAACATTTATCATGCCAGCTTTGAGCATAAGATCTTTAATATATTTAGATTAAGACAACAAGATACTTCCATCTAAGTTGTGAATAACCTTTATCCCAAGGAAATAGTTGAGAGTCCCCTAGTCCTAAGTGAAAATTCAGCTTTGAGTTTGGTGATTAGGGATTTGATTTGGTTAGAATCATTGTAACGCTCGGTATGTTGTAAAAACACAGAAATTGGCCAGTTTGAAAATCAAGTCCCCTGACATAAGTGATTTAAGGCCAAATAAAATTTGGATAAAATTTTAAATAATAAAAAATGAGGATATGAGCTTTAAATTGCTCAAAAACTGGGGCCAAAGTAATTCAAAAAAAATTGCCGAAAGGCCAATGACATTTTCGTAAATAAATGTAATTTTGGAAAAATACCTAGGAGGGATTTTTAAATGGAAATTTTGAGTTGTCCAAGGTTCTTAGAAGTCTCAAAAACCATGGGAAGCCCCAAGACCAGTAAAGCCCCTCCGATGTACTCTTTCCGATGTCAGTTGACCCAAACTTTGACCAGTTCGTTCGGAAAGGTTTTAGCTCCAATTTAAGTGATTCCAAAGATATTTTATTAAATTGGGAATCTAAATGTTATGATAGAAAAGGCAGTTCTAAAAAAGGAGCTAAAACGAAGCCAAACTAGAAATGTCATTATGAAAGGGCAAAAATGGAAATAAATTACACAAAGAAGCTTCTAAATGCCCCTTTTTACTTCACGTTCTGCCTCTCCCTCTCTAAACCGACTTTCTTCTACCTAAATGTTAGAAAATGAGCTGTTGTCTTAGGCGCACAAAGAGAGGGAATTTTGGAGGAAGAAAAGGACAAGAAAAAGGTATGGAATCCACGGATTTTCTTAGTTCTTCCTTAAGCAAAGTTGTTCTCCTCCTTCCCTCTTTTCCCCCTATGGTTTTATTGATATATTTGGTGCTGTTTTGGGGGCAAAACAGAGAGAAAAAATTCGTGTTTGGAGTGAGGCAACCAAGGAAAGTGAAAAGCAACAAAAAAAGAGTAAGAAAACAAGGTAAAACTTCTATTCTTTGGTAGCTTCTTCCTCCCCCTTCCTCTTGCACGAATTGGCCATGATGAGCCCAATTCTTAGGGGCTATTTTCTGTCCAAATCAAGGGGGGATTAGAGGTTTTGGAGTGCAAGGATTAAGATTCTATCATTGGAAGCAAGTAAAAGCCATTGAATCTTAAGTTGAAAAAGTGTATGATGCTTGAATATAGTTTAAAATCTGGGTTGATTCAAGACTTCCCCATCATATGTGAGTGTTTGTTTGAGTTTCTAAGACTCCTAAGGAGCCTCCCAAGTGCCCCATCCATTAAGGAAAAATCCCAAACTCCATGAATCTTTAATAGAAGCATAAATTAGTCAAGACCCTTAGAGATAGCTAGGGGATGTTTTAAATAGTTCCAAGATTGATTTGGGACTTTATATGATAAAAGAAGATAGGAGAAACTCTTGGAAAAAATTTAGAAGCTTTAGGTTGGGAGATGAGGCAATGGCTTCCATAATATAACCTTATGAAGCAACATGGACCTAGGTTTGTGAAAGTGAGTGTGTGATGGCTTCAAGGACCTTAAATGAGGTCAAGAGGTCTAAATATAGCAAGAGAATGGAACCAAGAATTTTACTTGTGGTAGTTGCTTCATTAGGTTATTAATGGAACCATATTGTGACAAATAGAACAAAGTATAGTTTTAAGAGTGAGTTGAATGTTATAACTTGTTCCAAGAGTATAATTCAGTGTTGTTTATTGTGAATGGGCCAAAGAAATCCAACCCCACCTCCTTGTGTTTATGGAACCGAAAAGGAGAAGGAACAAGCAAAGCAATGCTTGAATTTGTACCAAGGTAGCTCTCTACCTATTCTTGTTGCATATATGTCATTGTGTACTTGTGTGTATATTTGTATGTTTGGGACATGCCACTTGATGCTATGTTGCTATTTTGGTACCAATATGCTTTCTTGAATGTTATTGAATTATGGAAATGGCTCACAAGGGTGAGGTAGTGCCAAAAGTCCCTTGATGTAGGTGAGGAGATGCCAAAAGTCCCTTGGATGGATGAGGCTAAGTCAAAAGTCTCAAGAACCAAGAGTGAGGCAATCCAAAAGTCCTAAAAATGGGGTGAGGCCAAACCAAAAGTTCCTAAGGCTCATTCTTATGATTGACATGAGTTTGTGACACAAAAATGTGAAAGTGGAATGCTTCATGAATTGATTGATTGCATACTTGTGCCTTTGACATGTTGTATGCCTTGAAAATATACTTGGATAGGTGTATGAGCTATTAAAGTTTAATGAATCTTACCCCCTCTTTTTTCTTATCTCATATGATCTCGGTAGAGTCCAAGATCCAAAGGATGGAGGCCAAGGAGCTTAAATCTCCATCTCTTGGCACATTTTGCTAGTTTTGATGTATTAGAATGTCAAAGAGTATATGTATATGTTATTTTTGAGGCATGACACTTTGAATGAGTGTAAAACTATGTAAAGTTAGTGTATGTATCAAGAATAGAGTTTAATGAATAGAATTGTGTATTTTGACCACTTAGGAGCCCACTTATGCATGTATGTATATGGAAGTGGCGTGATGAATTTGAATTGCATGAGGATTCAGACCTTATGAGAGATTTATTTGTGCTATATTTATACTTCCTAAGTTGCTCAAATGTGTGTGGAACAATGAATGGCTCATTTGAACCAAATTTGCCCCTTTATTGGAACCAATTTGCCATAATCTTGAGCTATGATAAAATCTGACCAAATGACCTCTTCTTGACTTGAAATTTTGCTTGCACTTAGATATTTCCTAGAGCTTTTTGGAAAGCTAAAGATCAGGTCATTTGGAGGTCTTTGGAAGTTTCTATGATTTTTTAAAGTTGGCATCAGAATTTCGGATTTGCACCAGTACTGTTCATTTGATCAGTTGTGAAATTATGTCATCCGAGGGGCAAAAGTAGTCCAATGGCTAGGAAATTTTATAAACAGAAATTAGGAATCCATAGTGACTTGTAGCAACTAGAAGCACCTCATTTGGAGGTCTAAGCTAAGAGATATGAATTTTTGAATTTCTGAAATAGCAACAGTAGTGCAACACGACCTGAGTCACTATTCTATTGAATTTCAGTAGCTAAACATGTGTTCTCTGGTCTTAACCTATTTTTAGCATAAGTTTAACATTCATATGTTTCCAAATTGGTTTCATTTGCATGGATTGGATTTTTGTGGAATTAATTAGATATTTTTGAAGTTTATAGCAGACACTTGCATTAGTACCAATAGCTGTCCGAACCTTTGCCCATTTTTGTGTGTCAAACGCTTTTTGTATTATGTTTCATGGCCTGGACATATTTTTTTCATAAAGTAGACATGTGTTACTTTCCAGAATGGCTAATAATATATGATTTTAATTTTTCTAGATTTAGTTATGAATTTTGAAACTTCATATCAGTAATCTGAACCAGTAGCCCAAATAGCAGCGACCCCAGTGGCTTTTTGGATGTCAAACGTTCTCCTCTTAATGATTCATGAGCTTAACTTATTTTTAGCATGGGGTAGACATCTAGAGCTTTCTGTAATGGTAAATTTTGTTGGGTTTCGATTTTTGTAGCTTTAGTTATGAATTCCTGAAATTGTGACAAAAAAATTGAAATTCTGGCAAAAAATAATAGAGTGAATTTGATGTTCCCTTTTGAATTCCACGAGTTGTGGGCCAACTTTGGTGACGCAAATGAGTTGTATATATATAATTAAATATGAGAATGTGATGTATGAGCTCATATGGTCCTCGTGACACCGAATGCAATTTTCATACGCGATGCAACGCGAAATAAGGCATTATTTTAATGTCATTTTTCCATTCCCTTTTGTGCAATTCATCATGTAAGACTTAGAAATGATAAGAAGTAAGTTAGAAATATATGGTATTACAATCATGCCCTGTGATGAGTATATCATTTACATACACAATAACATAGGTTAGGGACACAAGATTTTTCCAGGTGAGCAGTGACTATCACACTTGATGAAAAACCAAATTTCAACAATGTTCGGGTTAGTTTTTCAAACCGTGCTTGAGGAGCTTGCTTGAGGCCATGGAGAGATTTATTGAGTTTGCACATAAGAGACTTATCTGGATGTTTGAATCTAATGAGCTGCTGCATATATACCTCTTCATGAAGAATGTCATTTAAAATGGCATTGTTAACATCAATTTGGTGCAGTTGCCACTGTTGGTGGAAAGTTTCATTAAAGTGCTATCCCTCTCTTTAGTGAAAACATTTTGTAACTAGGTTGCTTTCAGTTTGTCTATTGAGTCATATGGATTTTCCTTAACTTTGTAGCCTATGGGTGATCTATCAAGAGGTAGAAGCACCAAGCTCCATGTGTTGTTCCTTTATAAGGCTTTAAACTCGTCTTCCATTCAGGTGTAATTGCCTTATAAATTAGGAACTTGAAAATAAAATAAATTAGATTAAAAGTAAAAATTGATTAATTAATTAATTAAAATTGATATTTAAATTGTAATGCCCATTTAATAAAAATTTAAATAATTAAGGTCCACAATAATAATTGTAACAACTCAATAAGTTGAAGATTTGACTTACTAGGAATTCACTAAAATTGGTAAAACCCATTAAACTTGCGGATGTACTTAATTATAGCTTGAAATGGATAAAATTTTTTAAATTAAATTAAATTAAGTAAAGTTTAGGTAAAATTTCTCCCTCCCCATACTTCTCTAAAGTGCTGAAGGTGATTGCTTAAGGGGAATCAACTGTAAATTCCAAAATCATTCTCTAGTCTTGCACCTTCTCATATTTACTTATTAGTCCCTCAAATTTTTCCTTCCATTTATATACATGTCCTCCTCCAAATAAGTAACTGGAAGCTTCTTCTCCGCCTTCATTCTTTTGCAAGTGTCTGGTTTTTTTTTTTTTTTTCCTCTTCTTCTCTTTTGTACAGCTTGCATGCATGCAAACAAATACACACACACACACACACACATACACCCACAAAACACCCCCTCCCCAAAAAAAAAAACCCCCAAACACAACACACACACCCCTAGCAGCAATTAACTTATTTTAATCCACTCAGACCAACAAAATTCCCCCCAGGTACATACACAAGTGAAAAGCAAGGAGGAAAACAATTCAAGGCCCAAAATGATCATAAGATCCTAGAAACAGCTAGTGGTAATCAAGACTTTGTTACATGATAAGTAATGACCCAAAATTATACCACTCATTTCCTAAATCAAAAAGCCAATAAGAACCGTCTTATTATTCTAATCCAACTTTATTCGAACCAAACAAGAAACCTAAAGCATAGTTGCAATTTATGTAACTTTAGTCAATGTAAATTAGAAAATGGGTGAGTAAAAAATCACATATTTGATAGAGAGAAGTTTGAAAGTTAAGGTGTGATATCAGAACCCCACTCAGTGGAGGTATCCTTTGCTTCATAATTGCTTCGTGTTCTAATGGGGGAGGCATCCTTCCCAACGGCAGGACAATTTGCGTTCATTTTTCTTTTTGGGAGTAAATTATATAAATGTTTCCTTTAATTTCATGGAAATTACAGATATCTCTCTTTTATCTTTAAGATATATTCATACCTCTTTTAAAATAAAAAGTTACTTTATATTGTAGTTCAATTTCAAAATTTTTTACTAAAATATTTTTTGCTAAATTTAAATACATATTTTTAAATTAAAAAATTTTTAAATATTATTTGGGTAAAAAAATTAAATTGAATTAAAATTTTTTGTTTTAGAAGAGGTTTATAAATATTTTAAAAATAAAGAAAAAATATGTGTGATTTTAATAATATTTAAGAAAGGTTTGTGTAATTTTTTTTATCTTATGGACTTTTGGGTTTTAAAAAATTGATTAGGCCTTAAGTAATTTAACTTGGATTTCTTCATTTAGACATGGGCTTCTCATCATTTTTATTTTATTTCTATTTATTCAAAATTGATCAAAATAACTCAAAATTAAACTTGACTTAAAACGATTCAAAAATTTAGACAAAATCAACATGACCTGGATAATGAAATCAATTAAAGAATAAATTGATACCTATTTAAAATTTATGACTCAAATAAGTCAAAAATTGAATTGAAATTAACTCAAAATTATATAAAAATCTATCCTACAAATTTCTTATTTTCAAAAGATGTTCAAACAAAACAAGATTATTGATTGTAAAATTAACTCGACATCCTAACATGACTTAAGTTCATTTTATTTAGGTTGGTTTGTTGAATATAACTAGTATTGCCTAAATTTTTTGACAAAAATTAAAATAAAATATATTGCATGATTGTGAGTGATTATAAATTTTAAAATCATATAATTCGTAAAATTTTTATTTTATTGACTTCATATTTGCTTTAAATTAACTTCTATTCTCCAGTTATTTTGTATGGCTTTTCTTAATAAACATAGAAGGTGAAGTGAAGTAAATTGTATAAAAAATGGTATATTGCAAATATTATACCCTTTAAACGTGTAACCACTCCAGAAAGCTCTTGACTCCATTGCAAACTTATAAAAAAGTAATCCATAATTCATGTGTTTTTCTAAGAAAATTTGGTTGGGATTTAGTGTTTCTACATCACAAAAAAATGTACTATGTTACTAAATTGATAAACGAAGTAAGTAATGCAGTATCAGAAAGGCTACTTTAGATGAATTTTGAATAATGAAAGAGGAATTAAAATAAAAGCATAAAAATTTCTATTAAAGACCAATTTCAAAATTGTTCCATTTACGTAGGACCAAAATAGCATGAGACCTTTTTAATTTACCAAATGTAGTTTTTACGTATTTGTTATCAAATGTTTTAATAAAATTATAACATATGAAATTTAAAAAAAAATTAGTGTGGTATTTAATTGTAAAATTTGTCTAACAATTATAGTTGGACCTGTCATGTTTTGTATAGGAAATTTAGCTAATATACAAGGGAACAAAATTTATAATAAAATTTAGAGTAATTTACATGGATCTCTCTTGAATTTTGTTAAAATTATCTAAATTTCTTTTTTTATTTTAAAATATATATTTTAGTCTAATTTTAACTTTTTGTTTTAAAATTTCTCTATTAACCTAAATATATGAATATATATTATATCTAGATAAATACAAATAAAAATAACAAAGAGTAGATTTCTTTTTCAAATATACACAAATAAAAGTAGAAAGAGTAGATCTCCTTTTCATCAAATTTTACCTCAAAAAAATATATATTTAGATTAATGATAGGTATTTTAGTAAAAGAAAATTAAATTTCATGTAAAGTTTGAGTAATATCCCCCCAAAAAAAATTGAAAGAAAGTAATTTGATCTCAAATTTAAACAAAAAGGTGGCTACATAGTGATAGGTCAAATATGGGTACTTAATTTTTGGAGAATATATTTTTTACATATACATCTAGGGGTGTTCATAGGTTGGGTCGAGGAGGAATTTGGCAGAGCTCGATATACAGCTTAATTTTAAATAGACTTTAAAAAAGAAGCCCATTGCCTGAGACTGGACTGGGCTGGATTTAATATCTAGAAAGGTTGGGCCAATATTGGGCGGTCCAATATTTTTTTAATTTATTATTAAAATTATAAAATGACCTTAAAAAAGAAAGTTTTTATATAAATCTTTATAAAAAATTAAAATTTTGATATTTTTATTAAAAAATATTTTTTTTAATTTTTAATGGATGTGACCGAAGTAATACATCCATTAGGACAAACTAAGGTTTATTAGTAAAATTATAAAATAATCGTTAAAAAAGAATCTTTTATATAAGTTTTTATAAAATTATATTTTATCCTTAAAAAGAATTAAAATTTTGATATAAATATTTATAAAAAATATTTTTGCAAAATAACTATACTTATTTTTTCTAGTCGGGCTGACCTGATATAGCCCTTAAGGTTGGCTTGGTGCCCGATCCAGCTTGGTTTTGTACCTTAGCCTAGCCCTAAATTTCTTTTATGTTTGGCCTGATTCGGCCCAATTTGGCTGAGTAGGATCGTGCCTCCAAAACTAGTGAACACCTCTATATGCATCTTATGTGGAGCTATTGATACTACTTCACCTACTCAAGCTCGTCTTTAAAAGATTTTTAGTTAATTACTTAAACATAATCTATTTAAGTAGTGAGATTTTTCACTTGTTTTTTTTGGGGAAAAAAATAGGCTTCCAAAACGTAAGTAGTACATAGAAGAAAAGGGGAAAATGTATGGCAAATTCTAGTTTATTATAATAAACAGTATTTCTTTTCCTTATAGTTATTTTGCAACAACAAACATTGGAAAGTGAGAAATCAATTTTCAACATGTTCTAGTTTCCTTTGAAATGAATTAACTTGGAAGTTTGTAATATTCAAATGCAATTGTAACACAGGAAATTTTAAGAGCAATAATACAAAAGATACCCAAAACTCAAATAACTAGGCCCACAATTTTCAAATTTCAAAAGCATCATAAATTAATATAGCAAACATCTATATATGTATCATCTCATCACTCATCATTCCATTTTACTAGGGTACATATTCAACTTTTGAAAATGTATTTTATGAATATTGGAACAAATGGATGATCAAACAAAGAAAAGAAAGGAAGGGATAAAGAAATAATAACTAAAATTTGATTTACCAATAAGTTAACTAGTGGTGCCTCTACCATTTTACATAAACACAATCTTGATTTTTTTTAATGACACTACAATATCTGTCATACTAATTCGAGTTTCAGGTAAATTAGTGCAACAATTCAAGGCTAACTCAAAAACTGATGATATATGTGATAATATGTTACTAATATTTTTTTCATTTCCTTGCAACAAATTGGCATCTAAAATATTGTTGATCGAATGTGGTGTTGATCTGCTAACCCAGTCTTTCAAACTTAAACCTTCAATAAACATGCCATCTGTTGGCTTCTTCCTTGTAAACATTTCCATAAGCATAATACCAAAACTACACACATCTCCTTTGATGGAAACAACTCCTTCTGATCCATACTCTACATGTCAATTTGAATGGTAAGTTAAAAAGTTATTATGTTAAAACTAAGTTTGTGGTTACAACTTTTTTGGATATCATTTATAAAAATTTTCACATGTGAATACAATAGGTATTCATTAGTAATCCAATAATATAATAATTTTTATAGCATATATATGTGTGTAACAAGATAAAGAACATGCAAATAAAATAAAACTGAATAAGATCATTAAATCATCACCTGGTGCCATGTAGCCAAGTGTAGCCAAAGTCTTGGTATAAATTTCCAACTGTCCCTTCCCTAACAACTTGGCAATACCAAAATCACTAAGATGGGCTGTCATATCTTCATCTAACAAAACATTACTTGGCTTGACATCACAATGAACCACTGGTGTAGAAGAACCATGATGAAGATACTCTAATGCAGATGCTACGTCAATCATTATATTCAACCTTTGCAATATATTTAAGCAATAGTTATAAGAGTACAACCATCTATCAAGATTCCCATTTGACATAAATTCCATTATTAGAGATTTAAAATCAACATTTGAACAACTACTGATGATCTTAATTAGATTGCGGTGACGTAAATTGCATAAGGTAGCACATTCAGTATCAAAACTCCTCAGTGCTTCATCCAAATCTAAGTTAAATATTTTAATGGCAACAATCTTTCCACTTGAAAGAATTCCTTTGTATACTGCTCCAAAATTGCCCCTACCAAGAAAATTACTCTCGTTGAATCCATTTGTTCCTTGTAAAAGCTCATAGTAGGATATCCTAACTGTTGTCTCCAAATTTAATAAATCCCTATTAGTTGAATCACTTACATAATCTCTCTTGCGCTTTAGAAATACTATACATGAAACAACTAAAATGACTACCAAGATGATAGGCAACAAGCATTTGATCAAAAGCATCTCTTTCGTTGACCAATGCTTTTTTTCTTTTTTACATGGCTGGACTTGTAGTTGGGGTTTTCCACAAAGATCTTCATTCATCGTAAAAGATTCAGCTGTAAAATTTTGAAAAGGCCCACCATTTGGAATTTCTCCATACAATGAATTGTATGAAAGATTAATATATTTAAGATGGACAAGTGACTCTAAGGACTTTGGAATCACCCCAGACAAAGAATTTTGGGAAAGATCCAAGAACTCAAGGCTTATCATGCCGCCAAGTGATTCAGGAATAGACCCTTGCAATTTGTTATGCGCCAAATATAGGTTTTGCAAAGTTTGCAAGTCACCAATACTTTTAGGGATGTTTTCTGAAAGTTGATTTCTTGACAAGTTCAACCATGTAAGTGCTCTCAAGTTCGAAATCTCAAGTGGAATTCTTCCACTCAATGCATTGGAGGATAAGTCTAACACCAAGATATCTTTGAGATTCCAAAGAGAAGAGGGTATATGAGAAATCAATTCGTTCGAGCCTAAGATTAACTTTCGCAAAGATGTAACATTCCCGAGACACTCTGGAACCATTCCCAAAAACTTGTTATAGCCTAAATGCAACTGACTCAAACTTTTGATTTGGCAAAGTTCATCTATGATGGAGCCTTGTAATTTATTGTTAGTGAGACTCAAATATTGAAGGCTTTGTAATTTGCTAATTGTGGTAGGAATTAACCCATTCAAATCATTCCCATCGAAATATAATCCTATCAAGTTGGTTAAATTCCCAAGTGCATCAGGTATAGCTCCGCTAAATTTATTCAACCCTAAATCTAACTTAATGAGCTTAGAAGCATTTGATATGCTCTTTGGAATTTGTCCAATAAGTTCGTTCTGCCCCAAACCTAGTACCTCTAGGTTGGGAAGGCCGCTTCCCATATTTGATGGGAGATGGCCAGAGAGGGAATTAAATGCAGCATACAAGGATGTCAATGTTGAAATGTTGAATATATTGGAAGGAATAGATCCACTCAAATAGTTATTTCCCAAATCTAACTCCTCAAGTTTGTCAAGACTGCCTATCTCCCTCGGTATAAAACCTTGAAACACAAAAACCAATGGATAATAAATTTTTATGAGGGAATGGACTAGTATAGAGAAGAAAAAAAGGTAATGGTTTTTGTGTACAATATACTTATGTATATAATATATAATTGCATAAATTTATAATGCCAAAAAAACTACACAATCTTATTAATTCTGGAAAATTTCATATTATTGTTATGTTAATTAATCCATACATAAATATTAAAAATGAAAAAACAAATTTTATCTATCCATCAATATAGTATCCTTTTAGTAATTAAATGCAGTATGTTAAATGTATTATTGCATAAATCTCTTCTACAAAAGAAGTTACATATGATATCAATTTAGTGGATATTTCTTATCTATTGTTAGACAGAGGAGAAACACTCAATTAACAACAAATGTAAACATGGGTTACAATTTTGGCACTCATAAATGCATCAACAACGAAGGAATGGACTCAATTGAAGAGATATTTAATTTTTGGTGATAATTTTTTTTAAAAATAAGAGACCTTGATATGTTTTAATAATATTAAAAAAAAAAACTCATCTTCTTTACTTTCATTATAAATATTTTGTGAACTTAGAATAGATTCTTATTCTGTGTATTTTACACCAAAAAAATAATGTTTGCAAATTTTTATTTATAAAATTGATATTTACATTTCAAGATTGTTATATCCAATATTTAGACTAAATTTTTATGATAATAAGATTGGAGAAATGAGTATTTTATGATTTTAGGTCTGTAAACTATTCAAGTGTTATATGAGGAATAATTATAATGAAATAACTCATTTTTGTAATAGTAAATCTATATGTGGTAACGTCTGCGATGTGCCAATGAGAGAATATAAATTAAACAAAGACATTAATATGATATATAAAACAAGAGCTGAATGTATCGAAATTTCATGCTAACTATGCTTCCGAAAAAAAAAGACATTAATATGATATACTACATCTTTTTAATACTTTATATCATATACTAAAGTGTACAAGTCATAAATAGAACTCATGCAATGTGAGTTGTGAGTATAACTTTTAAGTTTAACATAGTATACATTAAGTTCACTCAAATGTTATGCACACACACATTATAATATAAGGTCTTCTCTTATAACGGAAAAAATTATACAAACTTTTCATAAGATCAGCTTCAGCTAAATTAGCCTACCTTCAACAATAGAAATATAGATTACTAAAAGATATATTTCTTAAAAATTTTTATTTTAATGTTACTTATTTCATCTTAAAAAATAAATTATATTTATTTTTTAAATTATTATAATTTTTATGTTGATTAAATATATACTGAATATAGATATTATTATTGAAACGAAATATGATTGTTATCTTTAACTTGGTTGAATTTTTTTAAAATTACCAATTGTTAAATATTTTACAAAATATATATAAGACCCGCAACTAAAACTTGTATAATATACCAACAACCATTGTAAGAGTAAGAATGTTGCAAAATATTAGTACATATGGTAACTATTTGAATCCTTTACGTTCATTGAATCTACTGAATAGAAATATTTTTTTTATTTGAATCGTTAATTTCCACTTTTGCTAACCAAAATAGAGCAAGCACCATTTTGGGAAATTGAATATTTGTTACAAGCACTTATCTACTTTTTGGACTAATTTACTAGTATTCGACCTTTCAAGAGCATTAAATAAAGTGGCAAATATGTATATTGATATGCATAAGTAATCCATGTCTCAAATTCTAATATCATAATAAATACAACACTATAAGGCCATGTCTTGATTTATTTAATTTATTAATTAAGTGTGAGTGTTTGAAAATTAAATTTTTGATGTTTGCTATTATTACTATCCATTTATGCATGCTTGAATGAAATTAACTAAACATGTGAAAAAGATAAACATATATATATATATAGACAAGGGTATACCTGTAAATGAGTTCATACTCAAATATAATCCTTTTAAAATTGTGCAGTTGCTCATTGATGTTGGAATGCTTCCCTTCAATTGATTATTTGTTAAATCGAATCTTTCAAGTAAAGGAAGTTGGTGACACATGTCTTGTGGCAGATTACCGTGTAAATGGTTAAAGGCAATGTCCACCTCTCCAAAAGAAGACATTTTAAAAAGAGAAGAGGGAATTTCACCTACAAAAAATATACAATTAATGAACTTGTTTCCTTATTTCTTTATTGGTAACATGACTAGGCTGATCTACAACTATATGAGTGCAAATGAAATGTGCCCTGAGTACACAATATATATTCATAAATCAATAATTATCCATGCCATGATTTTTAAGCCTAAATTTTCATATCATTTCTTCAATCCTCCTCTTTGCAAAATGGACAAGTTTCAAATGTCATGGATTCCATGGAAAGAACAGAAGTCATGAAGTTAGCATTTGGTTGTGTCTTGCACTATTTAGATAATAGTAAATTGAATCCTTTTGGTGAGTTCCATTTAGTTTTTTGTTTCTTCCTTATCACCCACCATGCAAAAGAAGCCATGTTGAATAACTCTTTAGCTCTGTTAAAAGTTTAAGTTGTTGTGAATGTAGAGAAATTTTTTGGTTAAGAAGTGATTTCTACTATGAGATATGAAGGATTCCAAAAAGTTTTACTACTTTCAAGGGAAAAAATTGCTTGTAGTGCACCTAAAATATTGGATATTAAATGTCTATGTGGTCATGATAACTTTAGTATCTGCCTTCAAAAAATAGGAACCACATCTTTGGTAAGCATTTTAGATGCATTAGTATTTGTAACTCGATGTTGTAATAGTTTGAAAACTACATATATATGTGTATATATATAATGTTGATAGGGACCAGTCAATGACTAGTTAATTGTTGGCAACTCATAAGTAATAGGATGCAATTCGGGAAGACACTAGTTGACTGGCTTATAAAGACCAGTCAACTGGTTTGGTTCAGAGACAAGAATTTTGCCACTGATAGATACGTGTCAACCAGTAACCGTCCAGAATGAGATCTTAGGCATTCTGTGAGACACCAGTCAACTAGGCTCAAGAGGTAGTCAGCTAGTCGGAAGTTGAACTAAAGGAAATTCACATTTTTAAATTAGTTTTGATACCTATTGATGAACAATCATGTTGCTTCGTTAATTAACAGTCATATATATATATAATTGTTGGAATGGTTAGAAAATCCGAGAAAACATGCAATTAATGTGATTGAATTTCAAATTCAAAACTATTAAAAAGACAAATGGTTTGAGTCCAATTCTATAAATAATTAGATTCTAAACACATCAAAACTACCGAAACATTTTCTCCATATCCCACTATTCTTTGTAACCTTTAATGAGTCTCTTAAGAGGAAGAGTTCCGCCATTGTTGATTGAAATGTTTTAAGGTGCTTCAAATAACTCTTAGAAGCAAATCTACCTGAACTCTGATAACAATCATGTGGGGGCAAATCTTACTTTAAGGATAGTATGTTTATCACATGTTTTGAAGCCGATAAGTTTTTTTGTTGGACTCCATTTTTCTGTTATTTTTTAATAATCTTAAAGCAAGATTTTAATGGAGTATACCATTGAATCTGCATTCAAAGTCATGAATCAAGACTTTGTCAAACTCATGAATCAAGACTTTGTCAAACTCAACTAGTTTGATGGAACAAACTTCAATCAATGGAAGGACAAAGTATTGTTTCTCCTTACTATAATGAAGATAGCATGTCCTGGATTCTAATCTACAACCACTACTAGAAGTATCCAACAAGGACATTGATCAAGTAAAGGCCAAAAGAAAAAAGAGGACAGAGGATGAATTGTTGTCTTGTGGCCATATCCCACATACTCTATCTAACCTATTGTATAACCTCTTCACATCAATCTCATTCCCTAGAGAGATTTGGCAAACACTTGAGCTCAAGTAAAACAATGAACAACAAGGGAGAAATAAGTTCTTAATCATGAATTATTTTTCTTATGTTAAGGTAACATCTATAATGGATCAAGTCTATGATTTGCGAATAATAGTTTCAAAACTCTAATTTGAGAGTTGAGATTTTTGAATCTTTACAAGTTCAAGCTATAATTGCAAAATTCCCTCCAACTTGTAATGATTATAAAAAGAAATTGTTATTATTGTGGAACAAAGTCTAAAGCATTTAAAAATTGATGAATAAACAAGAAATTTCCAAAAAGAGCATTCAGAATTTGTTTCTAAAATTAACAATGTAGATGCAAACAACAAATCCCATTTTACAAACAAGGAGATGAAAAATTTTGAGTCTAATTCTCTCGACCATAAATCTAAAAAGACTTATGTTATCATTGTAGGAAGAAATGGCATTTCAAAAGAGATTGTAGATTTAGAAAGAAGCAAAAGTTAGGTCATACTAATACTGTAAACATTGTAAATATTGAAAATAATGAGATAGTAGCCATGGTTTTAAATTTATATATTAGTATGATATCTAAGGTGAATATGAAAACAATTTCCAAGTTCTTTGATTTGTGGTATGATTTTGGTGCAACCATATATGTATGCCATGACAAAAATTAGTTCAAGACATAGGAAACTATGGAAAAAGGACAAAGTGTTCCTGGGCAATGGCAATACCACACATGTGTGTAGAACAATAATTCACTTTTAGAAAGAAATTAGTGTTGCTAAATGTATTATATGTTTATGATATTAAGAGGAATTTAGTTTCTACAACTCTACTTCGTAAGAAAGATTTATAGACTATCTTAAAATCTGACAAAATTATAATATCCAAAAATAGAATATTTGTAGTAAAGAGATATTCTTGTGATGGCATGTTCAAGTTTACTATCTATAATAATATGTCATATTCAATTTATCTTGTTGAGTTTCTTATTTCTTTATTGCATGATAAATTAGGATATGTTAATTATAATTCTTTAAATATATGTCAAAACATGGGTTAATCTTAACAAATGATAATGTTCATGATAAGTGTGAAATTTGTGTACAATTGAAAATGACATGTAAAATGTTTAAATATGTTGAAAGAACTTCTAAAATTTTAGAGTTGATACATAAATTTTAGAGTTGATACATTCTTATATATGTGAACTAAATGATGTTCTAACTAAAGGAGGCAACAAATATTTCATAACATTCATTGCTAATCACTATAGGTATACACATGTGTACTCGATGAAAACCAAATATCAAGCTCTTAGTATGTTTCAAGTTTATAAGTTAAAGTTGAAAATCAAAAGGGGAAGAAAATAAAAATATTTACAAGCAATAGTGGTGGTGAATGTTTTTCCAATGATTTCACATCTTATTGTGAGAAATATGACATAATACATCAAGCTAGTGCTCCTTACACACTACAATAAAGTGGTGTAGCAAAGTGGAAAAATCAGACCCTAGTAGCAAGGTAAATGTCATGACTTTAAATGCTAAACAATCAATAAATTTGTGGGGTGAAGCATTGCTAACTACTTGTCACATAAAAAATAAATTACCTTCTAGGAAATTTCAAATCATGCCATATGAGTTATAGAATGGAAAGAAATCGAATTTAAGTTATTCTAGAGTTTGGCATTGCTTAGTATATTATAAGGTATTAGACCTTAAAAGAAACAAATCGAGGTTAAGAGTATTAAAAAGTCTTTGCTAGGTATGCTAAAAACTCAAAGGCATATAGGTTATTAGATCTAGAAACTAATGTCATAGTTGAATTAGTTGATGTAAAATTTTTTTAAATAAGTTTATTAGTGATTCTACTAATGAAGAGAATGATTAACCCAACAACCAAGTGTATTCTTTTAGTAGTAATTGAATAACTAGTGATCCTCTTAGTGAACTTTGGAGAAGTTAAAGAGCTATAAAAGAGAAACATTTAGGATCAGATTTCATATCCTTTCAAGCAATTGTCTTTTTAATAGAAAGAGACAGAAACACAAGTTTAAGTCAAATACCCTATGTACTTTACGTAAAAGAGGATCGTAAAATCTATAGGGAAGTAGTAGCATGAAGAAATACTAGATTTTAAAAGGAAGCCATTAATGATGAAGTGGATTCAATCATAGCTAACAATACTTTGGTATTGGTTAACTTACCTCCTAGATGTAAACTAATAGGATACAAATAAGTATTTAGACAAAAATATAATATTGATGGAACTATTTAAACCTTTAAAACTAGACTAATAGGAAAAGAGTTTAAGTAAAAATAAGGCATGGACACTTTTGACACGTATGCACCTATAGTTAGAATAACATCCATTAGGGCATGGATTGCAATAGCACCCAATTTTCGTTAGCATCCACTTTTCATTTAAGTGTGCATCAAATGGATGTAAAGACTATATTTTTTTAATGGAGAACTTAATGAAGTAGTATACATGAAACAACTTAAAGGGTTTGTGTTATTAAGAAATAATAAGAAAGTGTGCAAGATGATTATGTCATTATATGGACTTAAGCAAGCACCAAAGCAATGATATGAAAATTTTGACTTAGTCATATTAATTGAGAGTTTTAAGCATAATAACATAGATAAATGTGTTTATTCCAAGTTTATGGATAAATATGGAGTTATTATGTGCTCATATGTTGATGATATGTAGGACTAATATGCTTGGTATAAAATGAAACTAAGAAGTATTTAACTTCATAATTCAAGATGAAAGATTTTGGGAAAGTCGATACTATCTTAAAGTTAAAAAGCATAATAGGGTGTTTTTGCCCCCATTGAATTAGTCACATTACATTGAGAAGATTTTAAATAAGTATAAACACTTGAATATTGAAGAGAAAAGCACTTGCTATGACACATCACAAAAGCTAGGAGAGAATCTAAAAATGAGTAGCACAATTTGAATATGGTAGTGCCATAGGAAATCTTATGTATTTAATGCATTGTACAAGACTAGACATATCTTTTGCAATTTGTAAACTTGTAAGATACACAAGTAATCTTGGTACGGTTCCTTAGAAGGCTATAACTAGGATCTTAGCATACTTAAAAGGTATAAAGGACATAAGATTGTTCTATAGTAGCTTTCTTGTAGTATTGGAAAGATATAATGATACTACTTAGATGACTAGTGCATAAGATTGCAAGTCAACATTTGGTTGGATATTTATCATAGGTGAAGTTTTATCTCACATGCATATAAGAAATGGACATATATAACTCATTCCACTATGGGCCTCTTAGCTTTAGCTTTAATGGGCAAAGAGACTAAATGATTAAGGAATTTGTTAACAGATATTGAATTATACTCACAACTAATGTCAATCATATCTTTACACTATAATAGTAAAGCTATTATTTTTATGGCATATAGTAAGATATGCAATGAAAAATTTAGACATATTAAGTTAAGACATGAATATATCTAACAATTGATTAGTGATGGTATTATCACAATTCAATTTTTAAGAGTACAGAATAGCTTGACAGATCTTTTTACAAAAAGATTATCAAGGGAAATGATGAGGAAGACATCATCTAGAATGGATTTAAAGCCTATAACTTAAAGTTATCAATAATAGGAACCCAGCTTCTTCCTATACTAAATCTAATCTAGAAGTTTAATAGGTAATAACAAATTACTGATAAGTAATTGTGGGACCATGGGGAATTATTAATTAATTTAAATATAGTGCATAAATAAGAATAAGAGGGTAAGTTGTTATACTCTTAATGAAGAAAATGTAGACTAACAAAGAACTTCAACTGTATGAATATCAAAGAATGGAGTTGTTCATCACAGAAATTGAAATTAAATCTTTGGACATGATCATGAAATTAAGGGATCACATATGGCCAAATACGTGCTAGATTTTTGTGAGTCTTATTAAAAAGGATTTAGGGTCATATGTATAATAGTTATAGTTTTAACTAAATGAACCATGGTTCAAAGGAAAAATCTTACCAATAATTTGTTAAAACATTATTTACAATAATGGAAGGTCTAGGTCAAAAGATACCTTTCTTACATATAATTTAGAGAAATTACTTAGTTTTCTAGACTAAAGGGAGGATTGTTGGAATAGTTTGAGAAACTATGAAAAATATCATGTCTAACAAGGATAGACAACTCATAAACAACACGATACAATTAAAAAAGATAATAGTTGACTGTCTTACAAAGACTAGTTGACTAGTTTGATTTAAAGGCAAAACATTTTTGCCACTAACAAACATGAGATAATTGTCGATCAACGACACTAGTTGATTAGTGTTAATAGTGTAGAATTCTATGAGACTCCAATCAAATGGACTTAAGAAGTAATTGACCAGTCACAAATTGAATTTAAGAAAATTCAAGTTTTTGATTCAATTTTGATGCCTCTTTGTAATAACCAAAAAAAAAATCATCTAGTTTAGAAGGTAAAGTAACTAATTAAATTAACATAGGAATTAGATATACCTAAGTTAAATAACTAAATAAATAAAAATTGGAAGACCTTATCTATTATGTATAGATAAATCCAATTGGAGTTAAATTAAGGAATGAGTTATAGCACAATTGGTAAGTCTTTAAGCCTTCTTTCTTCCGATGCCAGGTTTGAATTTGCCAAGCTAATTTCTCCAAAATTAGCATTTCTTATTCCCCAATATATAGCTACCACCTGTCCTTATTTCTTTTCAAATGCCTAAGAAATAAGTGCAAGCTTCAGTCAATTTCTTGCTTAGAGTGTTAACTGGAGCTAATCTTAGTTTTGATCAAATTTCTTTCAACATAAACTCCTTTCAAACCATAAGCTTCCTTGGTGCAAATGAACCCGTGAGTAGTGGGGTCTTCAAATGGGTCATGGAGGTCATAGCTTGAGGGATAAAAAATGGTGCTTTAAGCTTCATCAAAGGGGGATGCTGGGTTTTTTGTGGCTGCCATTACAAGTTGGTTTTGCTTTTAATTTTCCTTTCTTGCATTGATTATGGTCTAAATGAAAGTGGAAGAAAATGGGGTTTAGTTTGCATGGTGTAACAAAAGCCTAACTCCCATTGTTCATTTTTTTCCCTATTAAATATGTAATTGAAATTTGTTGGAAATGTTGGTGCTAATAGAAAAGGAGCTAAAATTGTGCAATAGCCAAACAAATGGACATAAAAGGTATTTTTAAGAAACAATTTTTAAGATATATGCTTCTAAAAGTGGAGTCCCATTTTTCCTCCATCTAACCAGCTCACTTTCTACCTAAAACAGAGGAGAGAGCTTAGCCAAAAGTAACGCATAAGAGGAGGGGAAGAAGAAGAAGGAAAAAGCTAAGGAAAATGTAAAAAAAAAACGTGGAATTTCTTGCTTCTCCCTTTATCAACTTAGTTATCCTCTTTCTCCCTTTCTTTCCATGGTTCTCATGTGTGATGTGAGGCTATTTTGGATCTAGTTTGGAGGGAAAAGAGTAGAATTTCAAAGAGAAGCCTTACACAAAAGAGAAAGCTCTTAGAGAAGTTAAGTAATTAAGATAAACTTTCTTGCTTTTGTTGCTTTCTTTCCCTTGTTGCTTTGGTGTGTTGTTTGGCTAAGTAGAGAGCTATTAGGAGGGAGTAAATTCTGACATAGAGCAAGCGAAAAATATAGGTTTTAGAGCATGGGAAGCTAGTAAATGCAATGAAATTCAAAAGAAAACTATTAGAATTTAATAATGGAAACCTAGGGATTCTTAGACATATGGCAAAATTTGATTTCTTTCATGAATTTTTTAGTTATGTGAGAGTTTAATTGAGTCCCTAAAACATTTAGAAAGTCTTTTAAGTGTCTTTTCCTTTAAGAAAACAAAACAAACTCTATGGTCTCCAAACACTATGCATGTCTCAGGCGAACAATGTACAAGGACCTAGGGAGTGTTTTAAATTTTTCTAAGTTTAGAATAAGAATAGATATGATGGAAGAATATAAAAGGAAGCCTTGAAAAAAATGTCGAAAACCTAGATTGTGAGATGAAGGTGTAAGTTCCATAATATAACATAAAAGAGAAACTTGAATCTATACTCTTGGGAATGAATTTGTGATAATTCCAAAGAGTCTAAATGGAATCAAGATCTTGAATTTTAGTAGTTGTTTCATTAGGTTTTTTATGGAACCATTATATAGCCATTGAACAAAGTAAGCTTCCCTAAAGAGTGTATGGTGTTAGAGTTTATTTCAAGAATGTAATTGGATCCCATTTAATATGTATTGGCCAAAAGAATCAAACTCCATCCACTTGCAAGTGTGACCAAAAGAAAGGAAGAGTAATTAAGGAAAAATGTGCGTTTCCATTCAAGGTAGCTCTCTAACCTTTTTCCTATACATTCTTGGATGTTTTCTTGTCTTTAGATGTGTGTATGCATATTTATGCCATGAGAATTGTTTCTAGTTATTTCATACATGTTATCATACCATGATGTTTATGAAACGTGTTTTATAAATGCATTTTGGCTTGAATGGGTGTGGCAAAACCAAAAGTCTCATAACAAGGATAATAATGAGTAAAATGTCCCTTTCATTGGGTGAGACAAAGTTAAAAGTCTCAAGAAGAGTGAGATTTAGTTAAAAGTCTCTTGAAAAAGAGGGAGGTAAGTTCAAAAGTCCTAAGGAAAAAGGGTTATGCTAAACCAAAACCCTTGAGAGCTAATGTATAATGTATATGAGCTTCTTGAACATGGAAATTGTTTTATGTATGATTACTAACGGCTTAATCTCCATACATGCATTCTTGGCTTGAAAATGTGTCCATTATGTATGTTTAAAAGGATAAAGAGTTATTGGAATTTTAGGAATCTCACTCTTCTCTCTCCAATGTAAATATATATAGATGAACCAAGTGGGCCAAGAAGTGGAAACCAATAATCTTGAAAAGGAAGATTTTGACAAGAGCATACTTATATAATCTTTTTGTTGACATATTGATGTCAAACTATGTAGATACATGATGTATATATGATCTAAACTCTTAAACTTGTTTAAAAAAATGTAGACATGATGTATGTACCAACTATAGAACCATATATATGAATATGTATGCTTTTGTCACCAAGAAGCCTTTATGTGTATGTACCTTATTGCAAGTAGCATAGTGAGAATTAGCCCTATGACGTTTGGAACCATTTGGCATGTCTCCCTAGGCTATGTCTACGGATGGTTAAGAGGGCAATTTGACCCCTTTATGAACTAATTCGATCCTCCAAAATGACCAAAATGTGTGCTGAACCAAAGTCTAACCAAATGAGTGAGTTTTTGCATGAAACTTAGCCAACAAGTAGATCTCATATAGAGCTCTCTATAGAGCTAAATAATATTTAATTTGAAACTTTAGAGAATTTATTATAATTTTTCAAAATTAGAAAAATTTGATAGATTTTGGTATCAACACTGTTCATTTGGTCATTTTTTTCATTTGTGTCATCCGAGAGTCAAATGATATCCAATGCCTCTAAAATTTTACAAGCATGAAATAGATATTATAATTTTTTCATATTCACTAAGATCACCTCATTTGGAGCTCTATAGAGGGAGAATCAAAATTTTGAAGTTTTATGATAGTACTAGTAATGCATTCTGACCTCTAGTACTATTCTATCAATTTTCATGAGTTAAATGCTTTTGTTTTAGTTTGGAAATATTTTTAGCCCCTAGTTAACATCTAGGTCTTTCTAGAAAACATCACATACTTGATTTCAATTTTTTTAGAATTAATTATAAATTTTCAAACTTCACACTAAAAAGCTATAAAGAGATCTAAGAGCAACTCTTTATTTTTTTGATATGTGGCTTCCAATCCGAGATGTATATGATGTTTTATGATTTTTATGATTTGTATGGATAGATTATGGATAGAGGATGATATTGAGGACTTTATAAGGTTTATGGAGCAATAGATGAGTTTTTAAAGTCTTATACAACGCAAAATAATTCATTAAAATATATGGCTTTTCTTGCAAATGTATGAAGTTAAGTTCATGAAATGAAATGAGGAAGCTAAAAGAATATGGTGTTACATGGTCAAATGCATCTCAAATGGATAGAGAAGGACCTTGTAATTGGAAGCAAAAATTATAAGTAAAAGCAATTTTTGGATTTAAAACTTAAGTCTATTTTACTTTCATTTTCCAAGAAAAGAAAGCAATGTCACTGCTTTTATTAGCAACTATTAATGCTCAATTCTTTAAATTTGGATGTTACTTACAATCAGTAAATATCTTTTTTCCCTTTTGTTCAAAACAAATTGTTGATGTTCCTCCATTATATGTATCATAGCCACTAGAAGTTCTAGTTCTGCTAGTAATCCTAGGCCTAATGCTTTTACTAAATATTGTTCCAGTAATGTTCAAAAAAAGAAAACTCTTTTATGGGTTTATATAACTTTGATTGTTAGAAGCAGAGAGGGAGAAACTGCAAATCCCGGTGGAAATAAGCATTGGAAGTATAATTATTATAATCATGAATTTCAAGGGTTTTATTCTAAAGTTAAATGGCATTTGTTGATGGTATCTAGTAAAGGAATGTTTGTGCATCCTAAAGTTAAAGCTCATTGTTTAACCGAGATGAAAAATTTACAAGAGAAGGTTAAGAATAGATCAAAACCAAAAGAAGTGTTATTACTAACACCAGCTAAAGGCTTATATCCTTTAGGTGTTGAAAGTGAGTACAATTAAGGAAAAAAAAGGGCCATTGGTGCTTTGGAAAAAGTCTTTAACTAAACAATTAGGAAAAATTTATGTGCAGAAACTCCTAAAATGTTTTATTCAAATGGTTTATCTTTCAATATGGCACGCAATCCATATTACATTATCTTTTATCAATATGCTGCAAACAATGTGATTTTTAGTTTTAAACCTCTTGGTTATAATGCACTAAGAGGCCTTTTGTTACAACAAGAAATGGCAAATGTTGAGAGATTAGTTCAGCTAATAAAAAGATCTTGGAGTGAGAAGGTAGGGAATATAGTGACAAATGGTTGGATTGATACACAACAAAGGCCATTAATTAATTTTATGGTTGTATCTTATAGGAGTTTTATTATTATTTTTAAGGTAATTGATGGAATTAAAGAATACAAGGACAAATTGTACATATCTAAGTTAATGACTTAGACAATTGAAAAAGTAAAACCTTAAAATGTGGTTCAAATTATTACTAATAATGCCCATGTTTGTAAAGCTACTGGTAAGATTATTGAGGTTGAGTATCCTCACATTTTTTGGACACCATGCATTGTCCACAAACTCAATCTCATGTTAAAAAACATATGTGCAGCTAACAATAATGAGGCAAATGAATTAGTATATGAAAAATGTCATTGGATCACTCGAATGAGGATGATATAATTTTTATTAGGAGTTTCATTATGAATTATTCCTTAAGGTTGGCCATTTTCAATGAATTTGTGCCTTTGAAATTGCTTGCCATTACAAAGGCTAGGTTTGCTTCAACCATTGTGATGATGAAAAGGCTTAGACTTATAAAAATATCTCTTTGCACAATAGTAATTAGTAATAAAGATGATGATATTGGAAAGGCTAATACTGTTAAAGAGTTAATTATTGATGACTCTTGATGGGATAAGATTAATTACATCCTCTCTTTCACAAAACCTATTTATGACATACTTAGATTTTATGATATGGACAAGCTTACATTTCACTTGATTAATAATATGTGGGATTCAATGATAGAACAGTGAAGGTATCAATATACAAGCATGAAACAAAAGGACTTTCTGAGCATTCAAGATTTTATAAAGTTATGTATAGAATTATAATTGATTGTTAGACAAAGAGTTGCAAACCACTTCATTGCCTTATTTATTCATTGAATCTGAGGTAAGCTATACTTATATTATTCTTATTCTTTCCACATTTAATTATGTGCTAAACAAGTCTAATTCTCATTATTTTTATTGTAAACTAAATAGGTATTACACTCCTCAATGGTTTAACGTGGCACCAAATAGAGTTCCTCCTCATTTAGATGCAAAAATTTGAACCAAGATGATTAAATGCTTTAATATGTACTATAGAGATTCTAGGGAGAGAAAATTAGTTATTCAAGAGTTTTCAATGTTTTGTGGAATTTCAAATGCATATTCATTATTTGATTCCTTACAAGATAGGTGAAATTTGGAGTTTAAAGATTAGTGGTTAAATTATGGTTCCTCAACTATAATGCTCCAATGGCTTGCATTAAAGCTTCTTCATCAACTATACTCATTGTCTTGTTGTGAAATGAATTAAAGCACCTACTCTTTCATTCACTTACTAAAAAGGAACAAGTTAAATCCAAAAAGGATTCAAACTTGGTTTATGTTCTTAATCTTTGTCTTTTATCAAGAAAGAGTGAAAAATATTCTAGTGGAGTGACTAAGATGTGAGATGTTAATGGACATCATTAGGAGCTATTTGATGGGGATAGAAGTCTTGAACTTGTAAATTTGTCTCTAGATGAACCAAATTTGGAACAAGAGCTCATAGGGAATATTACTAATGAGGATGTGGATGAAAATGAAGGTTAGTTTGAATTGGAAATTCTAATATTAATGCTTGTAGGGAATGTAATTTATTATAGATATCTTATTTATGTTTGTAAATTGTTTTATCATTTATACTATTGTAGCTTATTTATGATTTAATTTAATTGTCAATGTGTTAGATTATAAATATATATATATTCCCATACCTGTACCATAAAATTTTAGAAATTGCCATATCCCACATATCATATTGTGTTATACCTGATACGCGTACCTGTATTGGGGCTTCCTTGGTGATGAGAACTCCTATAAACCCAATAGTCAAGATGATATCTTCTTCCTTCTTTGTTTAATTGTTTCATATTTAGAACCAAGAGCAATTCCATTATTTGACTTTTTTATTAATTAAGCCTTGAATAAAGCTTGACTTGGAAAAGGATTCATTGGTTGTGTAAGAAGATTTTTCTAGATTGATACTTGGAAGCTACCCATAGGTTAATCATTTCAAAGCTTAACCATTGAGGGAAGACATATTCTCACTTGTAGTGTAACTATCAAGAGATAAGGAAGATTGCATGGTTAAAGCATGGGTTAAATGGAAGTAACTGAGCAATTGAGCAAGGGGATTAAGTATCGAAACTATCCCTTATTAATAGTGATAAGGGGAGTAACTTAATAAATGACTAGAGTAAAGATAGGATATGGTTACAAGGTAAAATAACTAGAAAAAGAGTGTAGTAAAGTTATGTGGAATTATAATCGCAATTAAAGGAAGATGTGAAGCAAGTAAAATTAGTTCTAAGATTTGAAACTTAATATTGATTGTAAGGTATTAATTTTAGGGTAAATTGGATTAATGTCACTTTATGTGAATTATGAGACAACTAGTCCTAATGATTGCAATTGTGACCATTTAGGAGGTTTTGGGATTAATCCCACATACGGTACCTATTGGAGGAAGTAGTAGGAAATTCCATAACATAGCTCTTGTAACATGAGTAGGTATCATCCTATTGTATAATTCCTAATTTCACTTTCTTTTTTCTACCTTGTATTTATATTATTTTGTGAAATATCACAATTTCTTAGATTCCCAATTTCCAATTGTACTGACATTCAATCAAGAAATATTTTAATTATATTTATTGAAATCTTGATTTATAAATTATTGACACATATATGGAATCAATAGGAGTAATCTTAGAAAATTTTCTACAAATAATAATGTTGGTTACATGTGATAATGTTTAGTTATTAATTGAACCAGTGTGGTTCCATACATGATGGTTATGTTTTTATAGAGAGGCTAGTTATAGAACATTGGTTGTTAATAGCATTTTTACTAGCTATTGGTGTGCCATGACTGGTACCATAACTAGTAAAGGGTGTAGGAGATGCTAGTATCATGTGATGGTGATCACACATGGAATGAAGGAACGTTATTTTATGTGAGCTAAGGACTCACGATAGACATTATTTTATGTGAACTAAGGGCTCATGATGGATTTTGTTTTACATGAACTGAGAAATCAGAGCAGACTTGGTTATCTACTCATATAGACTGTGTGTCCATGATGGATTATACCATTTAAAGGATAGTTCTTCCAACGGAAGTGTTTTGAAAGGAATTAGGTTATGAAGTTTTCAAATGTGCATTTTGAAAGCTTCATACTTTATATCAATTCTATTTATATTATCCATAAATTACGTGGTTGTCATGACTTAGAAAGTATCGTATATTTAAAATTCTTTTAAGAATTTCGATACTATTTTGTGAAGCATAATTTCAAGTTTTAAAGCCTTTGTAAGGTATTTGTAAGTTGTCTTACTTACTTCTTTTTATTTATTCAGTTATTTATCTAATTTTGTGATGTTATTTATTCTGTAAATATTTGGTATTTCAAATAACAAAATCGAGCCAAGATTTACTTCAATAACTAAGGATCGACGATTCCTTTAGGTGAGTCCTACTTTCATTTGTGAGAACAAAGTTTATTTTTTTAATTTATAATTTTTTGTAATATAGTTCCATAATTTCACAAGCAAGATTCTTCACCCCATTATAGTTAATATAGTTAATTGTGATGATAGTGGAGCTATCCTATTATATTACTACATTGCTAGCTATTGTAGGAAATTTTGGAGTGTCTTGCTTTTAGGGAACACTCTACCAAAACTTTTACAAGAAGATGAGAACTAACTCAATATATAATCAATGGTTTAAAAATTAGGAATTGACATATTAAATAAGAAGGTTTTAATTTAATCTTCTTCGAACTAGAAATTCAATATGGTTAGAAAGTATGACTTTAGAGTGTTACATTATGCTTATGGATATGAGATTCTTGCGTCTCGTCACATCTCTAGGATTAGGGTGTGATACAATTGATGAACAACCATGTTACTTTAGTAATTAACAGTCATATGACTACTGGAATGATTAGAAAATCTAATAAAACAGTCAACTAACACAATTGAATTTCAAACTCAAAATTGTTGAACAAATATGATGGTTCAAGTCCAGTTTTATAATAACTAGATTCTGAATGCATTAGAACTAATAAAACATTTCCTCGATATCCCACTATTCTCTTAAAGCCTTTAACAAGTCTCTTGAGAGGGAGAGTTCCACCATTGCTTAGTGAAACTTTCTAAAGTGCTTTAGATAACTCCTAAAGGCAAATTTTTTTGAATCTAGTAGCACTCAAGTGCGGGCAAATATTGCTTTAAGGAAAATGTGTTTATCACATGTTTTGAAGGCTATAAAATTTGTTTTCTTAACTCCATTCTTTTATCATTTTCTGACACTCTTCTTACAAAGTAGATTAAAAAAATTTTCGTAGACCAAATCAAAATTGATTTCTAACATATCATTTTTTTCATTTCAAACCAAGTTTATCCCAAGTAGGAAAGGCTCATAAAACATTGTAGTCACCCAAAACATTATTCAGCACATGAAAAGATTCAAGCTAAAAAAAGAATGGACGATCATTATGCTTGACATGGAAAAAAGTTCATGATAAGCTTAACTAGAATTTGTTTCAAACCACCCTATTAGCCTGCAATTTTCCCAATCCTTAGGTTGATCTCATCAAGAAGTTTATATCTTTAACACAATTATCATGAATGGAAGAGTTATTGATTACTTCAAGCCATCTCGTACTCAATAATCATTGATCTACAACAATATTTAGGTCCATCTAATTTGACATAATTAATAACCCACATCAACATAATATTATATCTAATATTTCTATTAACTTATGCACGAATTATGTCCTTACAAATCTAGTATATCAGTGCATGTTTGCCTACGGAATATATATATATGTGCATAAACTAACAATTAACCATGCCATGTTTATTAAGCCTAAATTTTAGTATTAGTTCTTTAATTTTTCTCAGAGCCCCCCTTTTTTAATCATGTGTTTTGCGAAAGAAGCCTTGTGCAACAAATTTTCTTCAATTAAAAGTTCTAAGTTATTATAGGTTTAGAAAAATTGATTTTGTTAGAAGATATTAAGTGTACTAGGATTTTAATTTTTATTTAAGGAATTAGAGTACTTTTAGTTAGGAATTTTGGAGACAATATACAACAATAATAAAAAAAATAAAATAGAAAATTTGGATAAGTTTAAAAAATTAAGAAATAATGCCCAACAATGTCAAAAAAATTATCTTTGGGGTGAAAATAACTCTCAACTAATTTTAAAAATATTCTTAAGCTTAAAAGCTTATCTTAAGATGTCATTTTGATCTCTTTTTTTTATTCTTTACGTACACTTCTTTCAACTTCAAAACTTTTTAGTCCCAAAACCTTAATGTAAGATATCTAGAGTAAATAGGGATCCTGCAATATGACTAGTTTTCCTTATAGTTATGGGTGTTAAAATTGTTTGCACCAAATTTCTTGATTTCAGGCCAAGTGTTGCATGGTGTTGTTAGTGGGATGTCTCAGCAAATTCAATCTCATAGTTAGCAATTACAATGGTCTACTCCAATATGGCATCATTTTTAGAGTGACCTCATAACTTCTTCTTAGTTCTTATTCCCTAATTTAAGATTTCAAATAACTAGGATTTAAAAAGTGAGATAAATTCCATTTTAAATTCAAGAGCTATAGATCCTCAAGGATCATTATTGATAGGAATGCCTAGTAATCTCCTTTTATGTGCTTTCTTTACCCGAGCCAACTTGTGTTAATCCATTTGAATTGATTAGTAGGCATGTGATGGGATTTGTTATGCATCTAGTTTGCTTTTTGCATTGTTGTGATGGTTGAGGATGTTTTGTCCCTATGTTTGCACAAAAATTTAGTTAACAAAAGATTTCCTAGTGTTAGGATCAAATCAAGGTGGCAACAATTTGACTCTCAATGGGTGGCCACTTAATTAAAGTAAGTATTTTTGTTTGATTATTTGAATTCGATAATATGGCCTATGATTTGAAGCCTCAAGTAATTGAGTGATTAGGTTTCACTATTTAGATTTTTCTATCCCTTCCTACGGGTTGGATCAATTGCAATATGGTATTCTCAAGTCGTAAAAGCCTTTTAGGAGGTATTACAATGGTTTGTGTCAAAGAGGTGCTACTGCTTATAAAACTAAGCTAGCTACTTGATTTTGGACATAAATTTGGCTCATTGCAACATGGCTTTAAAGCAAACTTGAGATAATAGGCTTAGCTAGAAAAGTGCAGCATATTATGAAATTGCTAGAATTTGAAAAAATTTTCAAGAGCAGATCCAAGAAAATTAGCATGAATCCATTAGACTCATTTCTCAAGGATTTTTTCAAGGGAGGATTGGTGGTAGTGTGATTTGTGACACATGAATCGTAAGTATATCAAGTTGGATTTAAATCATGAGATAAAGGTAAATCATGTTCTATATATGTCACCACCTTTATTTTTGAGATAACATACAACTTTAAATCTCACACAACATTGCTTTTCACCCACACATTCACATATAAATAACAAATGGAATTTTGTAAAAGCAAAAAATTATGTCTTAAAAGAAAAACTAATTAATGGATGGGAGATTGAGCATACCTGTAAAGGAGTTGTAAGTTAGATATAGGTATTCGAGCAATGTGCAATTGCCAATTGATATTGGTAGACTACCATATAAATTGTTTCTCCCTAGTTGTACCTCTCTTAAAGAAGAAATGTTGAAGAGAGATGATGGAATTTCACCTGTTAAAAATTAAAGTAAGCAACAGAATAATTGATATACTACGTTAAAGTGAGCTAATAGCTACAAGGCCATGGCATTGATCTTTAACACTAAATTGATCTTGGTGTCTTGGGAAGAGCAAAAATAAGATAAAATTATATAACGAAACAAGAGAACTTTATGAAATCATATTAATTGATTCCATCTTCCATTCTTTTAAGAGTTATAAAAAAAATATCGAGAAAATAAACATATATTTCTAGTAGAGTGTTGGAAGTATCATGAAGATTGCTTTCCCAAGTTCTTTGCCTTTCCACAGAGAGAGAGAGAGAGAGAGAGAGAGAGAGAGAGAGAGAGCTCTTTTAATTCTTCCGTCAAGGAATGCCACCCCAAAGATTCATAGCCTATAAAGTTGCAAATGTTGGTTTATCTAGGAAGATTAGCCTGGATATTATTTTCCTTTTAGACCAACTTTTATTGGGCGCCATTTGTTTTGAAATTTGAAAAAAATAATTCTTTGATAACATTTTTTGACATATTTATTTTATATTTGTTTTGGTAGGAAAAAATATTACGATCTAAGATATTTTCCAATTTTCTAAGAATTTTTTTTTAAAAAAAAGTACAGAAATAATTTTTATTTTTCCTTTAACTAGATATTATCAACTTCCTCTAATACACACACATCAGTACACATACACATGCAAATACACATAAGTGTATTCATGCAAACACATATACGTATACATGCAATTACACACACATGGACATATGTGTAAGTAAATACACATACATACATACATACATACATACACACACATGCAAGTAGGCACGTTCACTTGCACATAAACACACAAGCAAATAGTGCTTAGCAAATAGCTTTCCCTAAATGGCTTAACATGTGTGCAACTCTGTTTGCATTAGATGACATTCAAAGCAGATACACAGTACTACTCAATTTATTCGTGGAAGTTTTGGATTGGAGTCTCAAAATTATAACAGTTGTCTTCTTTCTTGAGATCAATTGTTATTTGCCTTACTTTTATGCCTTTTTATTTCATATATAGATTATTCATATTCATCTTCTTGCTAAGCAATCTAATCCATAACTAGTTTAAACTTGAATGAATTCTTTTAGCAAGAAAACATAATGTCTTTAGAAATAACCCAATTCAATACCACCTTACCAGCTTTTTGATTAGGTCAACAATTAAATCATTGTTAATTTATTATTTTCAAAAGAGAAACTCCTATTTTTCTTAAGCTAGATTTTTAAATTGCTTTCTTTGAGTTACATGAACTTCATCTATGTACCTATTGTTTGAGAGAACTTGTATTTAATTAGACAAAACGACTTCTTTCAACAAAAATAACATCTTATGTGTGGGTCAATGTTTTTATTTTTTATTTTTTTTCAACAAGGTCTAAGATCTCTTTGTAGTGAGAAAAAATTGTCTTTGACGTGAAGTTGTTGTTAAGGCTTAGAAGTGTCTATTTTAAACTATGCTTTTGTAGAGAACACATATATAAGGAGGTAGCCTTGAGGAGAATGCATAGGCTGGGTGATTAAACAATATCCTAAGAAATTAGATCATCTCATTAATCCAATGTGCTCACTGTTCTGTAATAGTTTTTCCAAAATGAGCAGACATATGAGCAACTCCGTTTGCTTCACGAAGCATCCAGAACATATGCAAACTATGAATCAATTTATAAACTTTCTTGGAAGTTGTCTTCAGTACATGTGATTAATTCATATTTGCCTCACTCTTGTGGTTCTTTATTTCATAGTATTTTATTCATGTTCACCTTCTTATTAAATAATCTAATCCAGAGCTAATTGACACTTGAATTACATATTTTGGCAAGAAAACATCACGTTTCATGTCTTTTAAAGTATCCAGTTAAATCATTATTTATACAAAGAGAACTACAAAATTTGTACTACAAATTAATAACTTATCAAACACAAGAAATTTTACGATCAGCGTATAATTTAATATAAACAATTCACATATCGTAGATATAATTAGAATTCATACCTTCCAAGTTGTTGTTGGCAAGATATAATAATTGGAGGTTAGTTAAATTTCCAATGTCACTTGCTATGTGTCCTCTGAATCCATTATCGGAAAAACCTAACTCTATCAATTCTTTGCAATGATGCCAGACAAATGGTATTTCTCCAGATAAGTCATTTTGTTGCAAATAAAGTATTTCAAGTTTTGGAAGCCCAAAACACACATTTGCTGGGAGACTACCAGAGAAATGATTAGAATCAAGTTGAATTTGTTGTAGCATTGAATTATTAAATATTGAAGATGGTATCGAGCCAGACAGTTGATTACTTGCAAGATGTATTATTTGTAGTTGTGGAAGACCACCAATCTCATTTGGAATGCCTCCTTAAAATATTAAAAAACAAAGAACACGTCAGTAGCAACCTTTTATCCTGCATTTGATCTAATTTTACATGTAGTTGATATGTACTTGAGACAAACTTGTATTTGTATGACATTGCAAGACTGCTCATTTTGGAAAACAACTCCCCAAGATGTTTTAAATGAAAAATTAGAACTACGTTTATTTTCAAAGATCGATGACCCTTCCAATTTGGTTGGACTAATAACCATAGCACTATTCTTTTTTCCTACGGTGTGACTTTCTTAACTGTGGCAAAGGTGTTGAAGACAAGTTGTTAGCTCTTATTTGAGAGCATGGTGGTAAAGGAAACAATATTTTAGTGGTTTCAGGTTTGGATATGTGATTCACTGATCAATTTGGATAACCCATTTAAAAAAACTGAGGAAAGTTGCCTAAAAATGAAAAGTAAATGCTGGAAAAGACAAAAAATGAAAGCTAGAGGGAGAGATCCAAAGCTAGTAGGTCTCTTCAATATCCCTTATTGATTATCTCATGCTAGCCAAATAGATTTGTCCAGAGCCACAAAAAAAAAACGATATATATATAGAGAGAGAGAGACTAAAAATCATCACAAACATACCTGACAAATTGTTTTTTGACAAACTCAATAATTCTAGTGAAGATAAGTTGGAAATTGTTTGAGGTATGGTTCCTGAAAGCTTGTTACCCCCAATTCGGAAAATCTTCAAGTGCTTGAGTCTTCGCACCTCAAGTGGAATGGTCCCTTCAATAGAATTAAATCTCCAATCCAACATCTCCAATCTTGTCAGGTTGAATACAGATAGTGGGATAAATCCATTAAAACTATTATTACAAAAACTCAAGTGCTGAAGTGTATATAAATCCCCTATCCATGTTGGAACTTCTCCATTTAAATCATTGTAATCCAAGTTGAGAAATTTCAGTCTACGCAGTCTAACTAATTCTGTTGGCATTTGACCATGAAAATTGTTGTCACCAAGATCAAGTTCAACAAGGAATGAGAGATTTCCCAGTTGTGGAGATATGATGCCCATGAGACCCATGTCACTAAGATTCAAGGACTGGACCCTTCCATGGCGGATATTGCAAGTGACACCTACCCAATTGCATGGAGAAGAGGAGACAGACCAATTAGCAAAGAGATTGGATGGATCCAAGGTGATAAAAGATTTAAAAGCAAGAAGTGCAGATTTGTCAGTGGAGATGTTATTCTTACTCCAAGCTGAGGAGGCCATGAAGCAATGAAGTAAGAATACAAAAACGAAGGAATGAAGTTTTTCCATTTCTAGCATATTAGACTGATCAAAGCTACAAGTACTGAGCATTCAGGAATACGCTCATCATGTTATATTTCTCCAACGTCAATTCAAGTCAATGCATGCGGAGAAAATGCCAAATTGTAATAGGAGATTTCTCAAGATTTAAAAAAATTAATTAGAAAAACATAAATTGGCATTTCGGGTATATAGTCAGGTTCATCACATCGCATTTGACTTGAGTGTCCATGGTTGCTAAAGTGGTCAATGGTGTCATCAAAGCGGTAACGTCTCACTAGCTATAGTAAATCTATATAACTATTTTTTATTCCGATTGTATAAATATTTGTCATTTTTACATAGATAAAAAAATTGCCAAAAAATATGTTTGTGATTTTTGTAATTATCCATAAATTTAGATGTGATATTTTTAAGATACGTTTTGATTATATAAGATATTCTTAGAACATTCTCAAAATATAACTTAACTACATGGATATCAATTTTATTTTGGATACTTTGTGCCTTTATGAAAATATCCAAAGTCTTCAGACGTTGAGTGTCTCTCTTTTCTACCTTTTTATTTTAATATTTTTAATTGATGAATATGTCATTGATTGAAATTCAACTTGCTCTACTACAGTAAAACTCAGGTGAAATAAGTTTATGTATAACTACATAATAAATTGCATGGAGTTTGGATTAAGTAATTAATTAATTAATTAAAGTCTGGCAGGCTTGACTTTTGGAGTGGACCTGAAAGTCACAATCGATTTGGCAAGGAACAATTTCAGAATGTCTCATTAAGAACGGTGATGGAAACCAAAAGTTTTAGCTTAGTCTGGTCTGGTAGGCTTGACTTAGGTATGTGGACAGGGTGGGGCGCACAGAAAAGAACATTTATTATGGACACAAACAGCTATAGAAGTTGTCCCCTTAAGCACGGTGATGCTTCTTCGACTTAAAAAAAAAAAAAAAAAGAAAAAGAAAAAATTGGTGCGAACAGGAAGAAGATCGTATGGTCTTAAATTTATGATCACTTTGTTTAGTGACGAAAAAGTTATGTAAAGAATAAGGACATCTTCTTAAAGAAACATATCAATGGGATACTCTGATAGTTTAAGGTGGAAACCATTATTGTAAAGCAACGTCCAAAATTATATTTTATAAAAATGTGAGGAAGGCCTCCGTGAATTACATTTTGAAGAATAAAATTAACGTTTGCTAAATATTATTCAAAATGTCTAAAAATATTCAAAGTTATACTAAATAAATACCTTAAAAATATATAATTTAGCATACGTTAGCTGGCCATGACTTTTGAGAAGGGAGAACAATAAGAACATGAAAACAGAGAAATTATGGTCTGTTTAAAATTATTTTTATTTTAATGTTCTCAAAACAGATATTTTTTAAAATAAATTTTGAAAACAAAAAAATTAAAAAATTCGTTTGAGTCATTATTTTAAGAAATAATTATTTTTTATTTTTTTTTTTGATTCTGAAAAACAAAAATTACAAAACATAAAAAAAAAATCTGATTTTTCTATTTTCAAAAATAAAATTTTATTTTTTATTTTACAAAATATTTCATTAAAAATATATTATCAAATATTTTTTTTAATTTTTTTTTTATTTTTAAAAATAAAAAATTATTCTAAAAACAAGAAACTAAATAAGCCCTATGAGTCTCCCATGTTTAGCGTATCAGACCCATCAAAGATGCAAGCGCTGAGGTCTATGTCACAAGACTGAGAATCGCATATTAACCTTTTGTGAGTGAAAAATCAAGTCAATGTATGTGGAGACAACGCCAAATTGCAGGTCATTCATTATAAGATAAATCTGGAATGATAGGACTTGCTTTTACTTTTATTTTTCTATAAAATAAAAAATGAAAGGCAAAAGATAATTAGGTAAAAATATTTAAGTGTGTTTAATAAGAATTTTTTTAACAAAAATATAGCATATAAAATTTTCTTAGAAATAATTAACATGAAATTATGAACTATAAAAGAATTTATATATTATAATTTTACTAAATAACTAGATAATAAAATTTTATAAATTGTATTTATTCAATCTCTTGTGAATTTAGGAAAACTGATGCTCACGGGCTTTCAAGTTTCAAATTATATATATATATATATATAATCTAAATTTTTATAAAGCATATATATTCTTAACTGCTACCTTTTTTGTACTCTCTACATAACCTTTGTATTTATAAAAAAATGATACTAAACTAAAAAAATATCTCAAAATCAAAATAGAGTAACAACTGACGCAGAAAAGAGAAAAGACAAGAAGTTTCAACCTTTCTTATTCATCAATTCACCCTAATTATTGTCCGCCGACGACCGCGGATAACTCAAAACGTGTTAGAAGGGGCGCCGTATTATCTATCCCTTTCATGGCCCTTACAGTCAAGCAACACTTTAAAGAAAAGCAATCCCACTGTATCTCTCAAAGAAGCGGCCCAAAAAAAAACAGTGGCATATTCAATCAAGAAAAGCTGAATATAGTCAATAAATAATGGTTTAGAAAATTGACTATAAATTTGTTTAAATATGTTTAGAAAATTAATTAGTTATATATTAATTAAATATACATTTAATACTTATTATATTATATAAAAAATAGATATAATTTCAACTATGAGACATCTTGTAATTTAAAAAGAATCGATTATAGATTTTTAAAATATAAGGGAAGATTATATAATTTGGACAATTGTTGCTTTTTTTTGAAAGTGTATTTGCAAGTATTGTTTTTACAAAAATTTGTTACTAAAATAATTTTTAAATATTAAAATTATGTACTTTAATCTAAATCAAGCCAACAAAAAAAATCAAAATTCAAAAATGACAACATAAATGAAACAACATTTTGGGTTAAATTAAAAGATAAAAGATTAGAATCATTTTTCTCCTTATCATTTTATAAGAACTAATTAACCTCTATTTAACTTATTCTAAATGATTATTTTTTATGACCTAGGATTTTAAATTATCTATAAACATCTTTCGAATTATCTATAAATATTTCTCTAACCAATTCATAATTTTTTATGTAATCAATCAAGAAATATAGTTAATAATAGGTCGTAATGTGATTATATGAGACTAATAAATATATTTTTATCTTACAAGCAAATCAATTTACTTAACGTTGTAAATTTCATGAATTCACCTTACTTGATGTATGGTCTAGTACTTTTTTTAAAAGTTTATTTCAGATACTCAAATCATTTATTATTTTCCACACATTTAAAGTCATAAAAACAAAAAGATTGAATAAGCAAATCATATCATTAATTATAAAAAAAAGTAATTATAATCTATTACATGTAAAATTCATCATGATTCCAAATCAAGAGTTTAGCTATATATAACATATAAATTCAACACTAAAAACAGGGTACATAGCAAAAATATTGAGGAGATTATGAAGAAAAGAGAAAAAATAAATAAAATTAATTGAAGAGCCTGTCTTCTCTTCAATCTCAAGCTCTTAAAACTAATTGAGGAGCTTGTCTTCTCTTCAATTTCAAGCTCTCCATTGTTTCTAAAAACTCTTCTTTAGTCCATTTAACTTCCAATAAATCCTTAACAATGGCCAAAAGTGAATAATAGAGGTTTTTAAATCAAAATCTAGCCAAAATCAACAACAAAAATAGCATCATTCTAATAATTAAAAATTGTACAGCGGTTTGAAATTTTGAGTGACAGCACAATTACATAAAGGAATGCAAATAATCTTTTTATTTTTTTCCTTTTGTTTTCTTTTTTTTTTCTTTGCATCCCTTTTTTTAGCAACTTTTATCAATTTTTATTGCTTTGCATTCCAAAACTTGTAAACTTGTTTCTTTGTAATTTTAATTTTACAAAAATATAAAATTCATCTAATTACTATTATAATTTATTAATAAAGATTAAATAACTTGAATTTGATATTTTTAACCTTTATATTTTGATTTTTTATTTGAAAGGATATGGGACATAGAATAAAAATAATTTTTTAATTATTTAACTTAAAAAAATAATAATTTAAATTAAAAAATAAATATCAAATCTAAATCATCTAAATCAAATATAAATAGTCCATATTTTAGAAAAACTCCTATTTTAAGATAAATAGGTCATTCGGACTTCAATTTTCCCTTAAAAGAATTGATTTGAAAATTTGAATGCTATGAACATACACGTTCTAGATCCTTTTTTTAGAACCATTAAGACGTAAGGAGAAAATTAATCATGAGGCCCAATTCCGTTTTGTCTACTTCCTTGTTACACATGCATGTGGGCTGGACGCCTAATAATGCGCCATTAATATTGCTCATAATCCGTGATTGAAGACAGCACTTTCACTTAATTTCTTAAAAAGAAAAATCATTTGAGGACCGCAATTCCATACTACATTATTTTCGTTTGTGGGTCAAGGACGGTAGGTTTGTTGGGTCCATTCACTTGGGTGGTCTAACAAAGTTGTTTGACATGGACAAATGCTATGAAGACAATATTTTCTGTACCGTGAAAATTGTCAGATCTAAACACATAAGAATTTGAAGAATATCTTCATACACAACGATATAAACTAGCAGAGACCAATTTAACTATACCATGACTGGATTATTTGTTATTATTTTCATAAAATAAATCTAATATGTAGGTAATGTTTTGAGTAAGAATCAGGATTTCAAATTGCTGTCTGTAAGTGTAATTGCAGTTCGTAATACTATTGTTCTAGGAGCCGAAGTCTATCTACTTTTGGGGGAAAAAAATAACTTCAATTTTAAGATACGTTTAGAAGTTTTTTTTTTTTTTTGGGTAAAAGATACGTTTAGAAGTTGTGAGGAGAACGAAAGAAAAAAACTTATTGGATCGTTTGCACAAGTTTTTTTTTGGTTGTAAAAAATAAACTTTTAAATAAGCATTTTTTTTTTCCAGTAGAGCTTTTACTAATTTTTTTTTGGGACCCAATCAGCTTTTACTATAAGTTAAAGGTATTTTATTTTGGATACTTGACTTACAAGAAGCTACTTTTATTAACAGAAATACCAATTTAATACTGACATATATAATTTTAAGAATTATATTTATTTATTTATTTTAATAAAGAAAAGAGGTTAAATCAACCAAAGCACCAATTACACTGGGAATAGCCGCTCTTGAAGAATCATCAAAAAGAATTAATTCCTTATAACCTACAACCTTCACACTTCACAAAACAATATCATAAGTCAGTCTATTCTATTATAATATAGTTATATAACATAATTTATTTAAAATACATACACATCACCACAAAAATAATTTTTTTTAGAAAAATCTAAAGACAAAGACAAAATATAAAAAGTGGGTTAACTCTACTAGTAAAAATGTCTAATGCAGCATCGCATGTATTTTTATGGATTAGATAAGGGATTGACATAAATGCTTAGATCCAACTCAAATTTAAACTACATCATGCCAAGTCCAGCGATCAATTTGATGTTATTTTGTTGTTTGACAAAGAGTTAGATTTTTTGGTGTAAAATGAATGGACTTGGCAATTCGGCATGTAGCTAAAGCCTAAGTTAGACATGAGCTGTCCACGTTAACATTCAGCTGCCTTCTTGGTCTGGAACACATCCAACGTTAGCAGTCAAGCATCTCTGAAATTGTAAGCCCCCTAACTCGAAATTTGGCTTCCTTTCCACGTATTTCACCGTTTCCTTCAGTTCTGAAATTTCAGTCACTGTCCTTTGCTTTTAGGTGCTGTAGTTTGTTTTACGGAGTGTAGGAATTATTGTAGGCTATAATAAATTATTTTTTGTTTTAAATAAAAATAGGTTGATTCATGATCTATGATAGATGTATTTGGGCCCATTTATTATAATTAGTGATAGTGGTTCTATTGTTTTGGACTGAATATCTAATTTATTAGTATGGATAAAAGTGCGAGCCCACAACTCATAGGCCCATAATGGGTGAGTATTAGAATTCTATTTAAATTTAACTAAATCCTTTCTGTATTCACGTCAAATACAAACTTCACAACTTATCCTATTATAAATTGTGATAAGGAGTGTGAATCACAGAGAAAGTCCTAGTCTTTTCAAACTTTTAGGCATTCAGAATCAATGAGATATCCTAAATTTGTTGCCATGTCTTCTACCGATAAACAATCTAGTATTCTAATTTCATATAATTGTCTTGAATATATTCTTACATTTGGTATTAGAGCCACAATTATATGATTTAGAATCTAATTGGTTGAAAACATAATCATATGTATAAAAGTTTTAACCAAGGGCTATTTTCATACATATAACTTTTGATAAATAAAATTGGATGATATTCAAAGAATTAGAATTGAAAACTTTAGGGCTTTTGAATATATTGATATTCTAAATTAATTGATGCTTAAAATTCAAATTACCATACACTATGAAAGGAGAATTTTGAATTTGAAATCGTAGGTTAGGGTTTCACAATTCAATTTCAATTCTTATGAAATAGCCCAAACTAATGAACAATTTTTGTATCATTAAGTTTCCCTTAATCAGACAAGTATAACCGGTGTTTCAATTGCACCAAGAATTATTTAATTCCATGGAAATTTCGAATTAGATATTTAGGTTAGGGTTTGCAAGATTGAATTTTCAATCTCACAAATTACTACAAATTGATGGATGATTTTCGAATACAAAGTTCCTTGTGATAATATGAAATAAACCCACACATTAATTGCATCAAAACTTGGCTGATTGTGTTGTAATTTCTTTCAAAATTTTTTGCCATGGGAGACGTTTTCAAGAGCTTCGTCTGCATTAAATTTATGCAAGTTGTGGATTATAATTGGGGCTTTAGCTATGAATATGTTTTGCATGATATTATGAATAAGATGCATAAAACAATTTCGAGAATAATGCTTCTGAACATGGTCTCTATGAAATCGAATTTGAGAGGAATTTCTTGCATTAGAAAGCCTTCAAATCCATGATAATAATTAGGGATTTTGGTTTCAATGGATTTAGATTGAGATTATGAGTGAAAAACATCTAAAAAACACAACAAAAGGGCTCCAAAAATGTGAAACCCGCCTCCCCTATCCACGAGTCTGCGTGACCCATTTCAGTGAATGGGTTGACCCGCCTAAGGTTGAAGATGAACTTGAAATCTATGCCCACTTGCGCCTTTGGAGAGTGAGGGAGAGTGTAGCTTCTACAGACGGAATTTTTTAGTGTCGTTTTTTGCGTTGCAATCCATATTTTAAATGTGATTTTTTAGAATATGTTTTACAATTTTTGACTGCGATAAATTTTTTTATATAAATATTAATATATAAAATGTTTTAATATTTATTTGGATGATTTTCTAAAAAGTGATGCATTGGAAAATTAATTCATTATATTTTGAATCTTATGATGATGTTCACTCTCCATATATAATAATATATATTTGTCAACTCTTAGCCTAATATATATATATATATATCTTAATATGTTTGTTTTAAGAAATATATGATTCTATTTTAATTGTATCTGCATGAAATCTCTTAGGGAATGCTAAAGAATTTGTTCATGAACAGTAAGGGGTGTAATATTTCACCTCCTTAAATACTGTACCATAATTTTGGGCAAGATGTGAATAATTCCTGTGCAAGGAGTGTTATAATTATTATGAATAATTAACACCAAAGTAGAATTATTCATATTAATGAATAAAATTTTCTTGTAATTTGAGGAAGGCTTCTAATTATCTCATGCTATAAACTGCCTAAAGGGGATTATTATATGTTATAATTAGGAGTTAATTTGGGATGAAGTTAATGGAGAATGTATTGGTCTAAGATATTTATCTGCCTAAAGGGGATAGATATTTGAACCCAATGTATTTTCACTGATTAACTCATTAAAAGTTCTGATCTAAGTTGTGACCTTGATTTGTACACTCTACCCAAAGGAGAATGTGCTATTATGTTGACCTCATTGAGACAGCTTGTTTTTAATTAAAGCTATTTATAAACTGCCCTTATTGTTTATCTTAATGCATTCCAATTTTGCAGTTACATTTTCTATGAATTATTGTTTTGCTTTAATTGAGATTTTAACTGGATCAAATTATAACAAGTGGAAGCAAGACCTAGAATTCTCCTCAGGAATTGTTGACCTTGATCTGGCACTACACGAGAGTAAGCCTGAAGTGAATGAGAAGAGTACAACTGAAGAGAAAGAGTTTTTAGCGAAATGGGAGAGATCTAATAGACTTAGTCTGATTGTCATTAAAAGGACCATCTCCAAGCACCTACTTAGTGGCTTACTAGAAACCATAAGTGCTAAAGAATTTCTTATTGTTTTGGGAGAAAGATACCAAGTATCTAATAACGCTGAGTCTAGATGGCTTATAAAAAAGTTGATTGATATAAGATATGACAATAATGAGAGAGTAGGGGAGTTCATTTTAAAGATGGTTCACATCCAAACCAAATTGAAAACCTATAACATTGACCTAAATAAGAATTTCATTGTCTCACATGCCTTGAACTGCCTACCTGTCGAATTTATACAAATCAAAACTGCCTATAATACCTTTGGTGAGAAGTAGACCATTAATGACCTCACTGCTAAGTGTGTGGCTGAAGAAGAAAAATTGAAGAAAGAAAAGAGTAACCTATCTTGTGAGCTAGCCCTTTTCACTTCCTATGGTAAACCCTATTCTGGCAAGGGTAAATAGAAACATAAAAAAAATTAATTCAATATTCCTCATAAGAATCAAAATCCAAGGACACCATGCAATGGTCAACATCATAATGTAAGAGGTCCTAAACTAAACCCTATTAAGAAAAACATATAATGTTTTTAGTGTAAAGGAAAGGGGCATAAAGGGAATGATTGCACAAAATTCAAGGATTGACTAGAGAATAAGCAGAAATCTGGAGATAATCCTTTAGTTTTTGTTTGTTATGAGTCTAATTTAGTTGATGTCCCTATTGATTCTTGGTGACTTGATAGTAGTTCTACAACCCATATTGCTGTGTCTTTATAGGAGTGCAAAAACTTAAGGAAACCAAACCTGAGAGAAAGCAAGCTGAGGGTAGAAAATGACCTTGAAGTAGTGGTAGAGTCAGTGGAAGACGTCAGTCTAATTTTAGCAACCGGCTTTTAATTGATTTTGAAAGATATTTTTAATGTACCTTCTTTTAGAAGAAATTTGATTTCTATTTCTTATTTAGACAAATTTAGTTTTTATTTTACTTCTGGCAATAGAAAATTAAATTTAATGTTAAATTCTCAAATTATTAGTTATGAATATCTAGTGGATAGTTTGTATAAACTATCTTTGGTTTCTGACGATAATTTTTCATCTTTAAATACTGAAAATGTGGTTGTCAAAAGGTCTAAAATTAAAAAAAAAAACTTTTTATTATGGCACAAGCATTTAGGTCATATTTCTAGGGAAAAAGTTGAAAGGTTAATTAAAAGTGATATTTTACCTTTCTTAGAGTTTGACGATTTAAGGACTTGTGTGGACTGTATTAGAGAAAAATTTACTAAAAGTAAAAAGAAAGGTGCGACTAAAAGTTCAAGTCTTTTAGAAATTATCCATATAGACATTAGTAGACCCTTTTCTCTTACAATATGTGGTAATAGGTACTTTATCACTTTTATTAATGACTTTTCTCGATTTGCCTATCTTTATTTGATTAAAGAAAAATTCGATGCTCTTGAGAAATTTAAGATTTTTAAAACTGAGGTAGAAAAGTAATTGGGAAGAATCATCAAGATAGTGAGATCTGACCGTGGCAGAGAGTATTATAGTAGACATGATACCACGGGCCAGCATATAGAATTTTTTGCAAAATACTTGCAAGATTGTAGAATTGTTCCACAATATACCATACCTGGTAGCTCTGGCGTAACCACACACTTAAAGACATGATGAGGAGTATGATGAGTAGATATAACTTGCCAAAATTCCTATGGGGTGAGGCCTTGAAAACAACCTTTTATATACTAAACAGAGTTCCAAGTAAATCTATGCCAAAAACACCTTGTGAACTTTAGACAGGAAGAAAACCTGGTTTGAACCATTTTTGTGTATGGAGATGCCCAGCAGAAGTTAAAATTTACAATCCTTCAGAAAAGAAAATAGACCTAAAAGCTAGTTGTTGCTTTTTTATTGGATATCCAGACCGTGCCAAAGGGTATAGGTTCTTTTGTCCCTGTAGAGGTGTCAAAATTGTGGAATCTATGAATGTTAAGTTTTTAGAACTTGATGTAGCTAAAGCCATTATCCAATCTCATGAGACTCCTATAGATACCCCAGAAGCTATCTCTTTGCCTCTACCCATTTTTTATAATAGCATACCGTCTAATATCTCAATTCAAAATCACCTTCCAATCAAGAATGTTGTCAATCCTCCTATTGAAGTCCCACAACCAATTGAACCAATTGAATAAATGCCTGAGAGGTGATCAGTTAGACAAAGAAGACCTGCTATCACTGATGATTTTATAGTTTACCTCAGTAAAGATGTCTATGATATTGGGGATGTTGTTGACTCTAATAATTATAAAGAAGTTATTTATTGCCTTCAATCAATATGTGGAGAGATGCTATAGATGAGGAAATGAAATTTATGGCTAACAATGAAGTGTGGGAGCTTGTAGAATTGCCTAATAATTGTAAGGCAGTTGGTTGCAAATGAGTGTTTAAAACAAAGAAAGATTCACAAGGGAAAATTGAGAGATATAAAGTAGACTTGTGGCTAAAAACTTTACTCAGAAAGAAGGCTTTGATTTCAATGAAACATTTTCACTAGTGTCCACTAAAGATTTTTTTAGAATCATTATGGCACTTATAGCTTATTTTGATTTGGAGTTGCATCAAATAGATGTTAAAACAGAATTTTTGAATGGTTACTTGAATGTAGTGTATATGCAACAACTCGAAGGCTATTAAGTAAGAGGTAATGAGCATCTAGTTTGTCAATTAAAAAGATCAATTTATGGTCTAAACAAGCTTCTAGATAGTGGTATTTGAAATTTGATGAGGTAGTGACCTTTTTAGTTTCGAAGAAAATAAGGTTAATCAATGCATATACATCAAAGTCAATGGAAGTAAATTCATTTTCCTTGTACTGTATGTAGATAACATTTTACTTACTAGCAATGATCTTGGTTTGCTTCATGAGACTAAGCACATGTTGACTAAGTTCTTTGACATGAATGACCTTGGTGAAGCATCATTTGTGTTGGGTATTGAGATTCATATAGAGAAATCACGTCATACGCTTGGGTTATCCCAAAAGGCTTATATTAACAGAGTTCTAGAGAGGTTCAATATGCAGAATTGTAAACCCGAAGATGTCCCAATGATTAAAGGGGATAAATTTAATAAAGATCAGTGCCTTAAAAATGAGATTGAAAAGAGAGAGATGAAAGATAAGCCCTTTGATAGTGCATTAGGGAGCTTATGAATGCTCAAGTGTGCACTAGACCTGACATAGCCTTCATAGTTGGTGTTTTAGACAGATATTAGTCTAATTTAGGGAATGACCATTGGATAGCCGCAAAGAAAGTAATGAGATATTTGTAGAAAACTAAAAAGTATATGCTTGTGTACAGAAAGGTTAATAATTTAGGGATAATAGGATATACTGATTCAAATCTTACCGGGTGTCTTAATGATAAAAAATTAACTTTTGGATACATCTTTATGCTAACTGGGGGTGCCATATCCTAGAAGAGTAAGAAACAAACTCTAATTGCCTCATCCACTATGCAAGTAAAGTTTATTGCTTATTATGCTACTGCTACTCATGCTGTTTGGTTGAGAAATTTGGTGATAGGACTTTATATTGTGGATTCCATTGCGAGATCACTAAGAATTTACTATGACAATAGTGCTACAATATTTTATACTAAAAATAATAAAACTACTAGTGGTTCTAAGCATTTGGAGTTAAAGTATTTGACTATCAGAGATTTAGTAAAGAACAACAAAATAGTTATTGAATATATAGATACAAATTCTATGTTAGCTAATCCCTTAACCAAAGGACTTAGGCCCATTGTATTTAAAAGACACGTTGAGAACATGGGCATTGTAAGTTCTCTTAATATGTTTGGTTAGTGGGAGTTTGAATTTTATATTATTTTCTTGTTAAGTTGAACATCTTTTTTGGATATTTTTGACATACATATGATTTGCATTCCGGCTAATTGATAATGCATTAAATTTTTAGTATTATGTATTTTGAATATATGCATTAATTGTAAAATTTTGAACTCAATATCATTAGGACCACGATGCCCATGGTCGATGCGATATTAGAGTTTAGGCATGATGGTTTCTTGACAAACCATACAGTTTCTCTGGCTTTAAAGAACTTGAGAGAGAAATTGTGAGGACTGACAAAGAAAATAGTAGTTTGGCTGTTGGATCACATTGGCATACTATTTTCTTGCTACACTCCACACCAATGACTAGTCGATGGAGTCAGTGACATTTGTAACCATGGAAGGTTTAATATCAATAATAGATATAATAACTGTCATGATTCAGTGTTACTTGGCTTTAGTTGGATGGAGTTATATTAGATATCGCATCTTGAATTATTTGTTTTTAAAATGTGGCCATATTACAAAATTATTCATTAGCCCAAGAGTCATTTTCAAAATAAAAGTTTTTAAAATAAAGAATTGATTTTACCCAAGTGGGAGAATGTAGGAATTATTGTGGGCTACTGAGCATGAAAAATTATGTGTTCTATATCTGCACAGGTCGTATCAAGTAGTTCAATGATAAGTATGAGTATCGTTCCCACAAAGAATGACTTAAATGTAATTAGGCAATGTATAATCTACTTTCATCCACGTAAGTGACCAATTAAGCAAGCCATGAACTTATAACTAATTTTAAAACAATACACCTTAAGGAAAACTCAGTTTGCAAAGAAAAATTTAGGCAAAAATCTAAGGTTTTGAAGTTATCTAGAGTCACTATTTCCTTAATACTTACTAGAACTTAATTACTTATTTAATTACAATTAATTATCACCTTATGGGTTAAGAGATTCATAAGCTATAACAGTCCTTCGATGTAATTATAGCTCTGCTCTTTCCTAAAATCTAAGTGTCCTTAGAATTAGGTTAGAGTGCATTAAATAATATAACTTTCTATAAACTAATTAAAGCAATTAGGTATATTTCTATCCCAACTACAAATTAGATAAATCTAACTTAATCTATCTAACTCTTAGGTCCAATTAGAACTCCTTTTTCAAGGTAAATTCCAATTACCCAAATCAAATCCAAGAGGTGGCCAATCCCTAAGTAAGCATTAAGCAACAAAAGGATCTACAAAGCTCAAATCATTACGATCAACAAGAAAAACAAGGTTCTAGTTCACATCAAGTTTATAGTGCTCTAGGTAAAGAAAAGTTTAGCTATACATAGCTAAATGTAACGATGAATCTCAATCAAATACATAGAGAAGATAAAGAAAAGCAGAGAAAGCAAACAAAAGAATGAGAGATATGCAGAAAATTATGCTCCTATTTTGATTCTTCCTCTTCCTTCACTCCTCCAAGCTTAATGAACCATCCAAAACCTCCCAAAAATGCCTCCTGGACATTCAGAAACCTTCTCTACCGCAAAATGGCCGAAAACCTAGCTGCCTCTCGCTTTTTCTATCATTATTAATCAAAACGCATAGTTTTGACACCGATTTTAGTGGCTGCATCTTCAGATAATGCAATCGCATCTTTGCCTGAAGCTTAAAAACAATATAATAGCTTCTAAATTCTCATAGATAATAATTTTGAAACAAGAAATATTTTCTATTGATGCAACATCTACTCAATCATAATTATTCACAATTAATTTCATTTCTCTCTTTCACTTTTGATTCCCTAAATTACTTAAAAATAGTAAATAAATCCCACTAAAACTTTAATGGATGACTCCTAAATTCAATTTAATTAACTATAAGTAATACAAAATATTGGGAGTCATCACTCCCCCACACTTAGACAATTACTTGTCCTCAAGCAAAACTCGCTTTTCCATACTTTCAAAACAAATAATAAAACAACACAGTATCTTAGAACATTTAATTCTAGCTTAAAGTTCCCTTATACTTGAATCCAGCAACCTTGTGTAACTAATAAGCTAAACAAGCGTGACTTAACTTCACAATTTACACATTTCTAATACAATTTGCAAGGCCAACCCATGCACTCATAAGATGAGAATTGAAATTCTAATATAGAAGAGATCATCCACTTCTTTTATTTCTTTCTACAAGTATCATTTTATTCTTTTCCTTCCTTTTATTTATTTATTTACTATATATATATATTTTTTAATATATAGAGATTTTCTTCCCTTCCTTGTCTCCTAAATCCTTTTTACGCGAATGACAACATTTGTAATGAAGCCATCCAGTTACTCAGACTAAGATGACACAGTCAGGGTTCTTTGCATACTCATAGGTTCCATTACTGTTTTACGTGAGAGGTAACATTGGTGATGAAAGTCCCTGGTTACTAGGTAGCTTCTACTAGAGGAGAAAAATCTCTATCATTATTATTATTATATACATACATACATATATATATATATATATATATTAAGCACAAAGGAATATCTCTATTCTAATTAGCAACCTTAATCCCATTATAAGAATTCATGAGCAAGACCGCAATCAAATTATATTAGAACTTAACCAATTTGATTACTTTATGCACCTACAATTAAATCACGCAAGTTTTAACTACTTGTCACAAGAATTGCCACAAACAAATAAGAGGGAAATTAAACTCAATTAAGTCCCCAAAAACTTGAGAATGAGATGAGATAAATCAATATCTAAATCTTCCATGATACAATACACCAACAATGCCCTACTTCGAGTGATAATTGTGTTATGGGAGCTTGGTAAGACATTACATGAAATGAAAGTAACCCAAAATCTTGCTTCCTTATGTAGCTCATGGTACTTTAATCAATGATTCCATTTCCCTTAGCCTCTTATGATCAACTTCCTTGCCACTTAATTGTAATCCACTTTTGTTAAATCTTGCATCATTTCTTGATAAGCACATTTCTCCATAGAAGGAAGCACATAATGCTCTCGAATCACATCTTCATCTATGAGAACTCTTTTCTTCCTTATCCAATACAGATTGTCCACATGCCATTTAGCATTTGCATAAAACTGGCGAACAATATTGTCAGGCCTCTCCAAGAACCGATCCCATTGGTGCTTGTGAAACTTTGAATATGGGCTATCCATTAGGGATAAGGCATAAAACCGATCCTAGAAAAAACTTCTTGCCAGAAATTTGATTAGTAAACCAATCAACAGCCTCTTTATTCAAAAAAATTTTGGATCATACGATGCTGTGGGGATATCTACTTCTACATCACTCTCAGAATGGACAACCCTTTGCCGTTTGAAAGTAATGATAGATTTCTTAGCTTACTTCTTCTTTGGAACCTTAGGATCAACAATCTTACCTTTTGAAAAGTCTTAGATGCAGCAGGTTTGCTCTGAGATTTTGAAACTCTAGATGGCATTTTTCATTGTAATGAAATAGCAATATCCTTATCTTTCTTAGTGACTAATCTTTTTGGATGTATGGCTGGAAACCAAAAATGCAGCACACATAGCCAGCAAATGGTGAAAGAACATCTTAGTCAGATGCATGTAAAAATGAAAGTTCAAACTTATCATACTCATTAATATAGGAAGAATAGAGCAACCTAAAAAGAGTGACTCAGGCATCAATTACAGCAAGCATGATAAATTGAAGGCTGATATCAATGATAAATTGAATTAAACAAGACCAGACTGCTGTAGCAATGTGCATCAAGAATATGCAAAAATTGAGGATCTTAAAGCATTTGAACAACATACAACCAAGAGTCAAAATTGTAACAGCACTTTATGCCCATTGAGTTAACAACAAATCATGAAAAGTATTTAGCTCAGAAACAAATGGCCCTCCACTTAACAATACAACCTTCAGCATGCTCAACAGTGCCTAAATTGAATGCTAAAACACTATTTAATTCCATCTACAATTTAAGTCATGAACAAAACACACTTACAGTACAAACCATAGAATCCTACCAGCATATTAAAGCAGCAAAAGAAACCAGAACAGCAAATTGTATCTTTGTAGAGTTATTGAAAAAGAAAAACAAAGAATGCATGTTGCTACCAGCAGAAGAACCAAATCTTTTCACTGGCTATGATTTGTTGAGTGCATACATAGGACAGAGACTACGAGGCAGAAGAAACACCCAAAAATTCAAAAATTGAAATGCAAAACAGAGGCACCACATGTAAAACAACAAACTAGCAACAACTCGTGAATGTGAGAACAGAGCATATGGCACAAATGGGGAAGAGGAAATGAAAGAGTCCTTGAAACCAATCTCACTTTACTCAAAAATTTCCCAAATCCTAAGTAGAATTTTCAAACCAACTAAACCAAACAAAAAAACAAAAGAGATGATGCAATCTTTACCAAATGAATTTCAAAATCAACAAGCAAAACTACATGGTAAGCATTCAGCAAATTTTGCAACCAAATGAAAGATATGACATCAAACAAGGCCCAAATCAAGCTAGCCAATGAACAAAGTAGAAAAACCATGTTTCTTTATCTTCATGTAGACACAATTAAGCTAAAACATAGCAACAATTCACAATTAAACAGTATGGTTACAACGCTATTCTGAGCAAATAATATTGCCCTTAAGCCAGCCTAAAATTCTCGAAATGGAACACCTAAGCTAGCTACAACCAACAAAGTATTCTAGAAAACCAAAAACTACTAAGAATAGGGCATCAGGGAACTTACTGATTGAAGAGAAAGGAGTAAGCACAACACAATAGAATCTTGCCCCACAGAGATTCTCGAACTCAATCTTATCGGAAGAAGCAACGAGGAATGGCGACAAGAATGGTGGCGAGAATGGCGAGGATGGGAAGAAGTGATGAGAAATAAACGATGGGGAATGTGACAGGAATGTAACTGGGAAGGTGACGGGGAAGGTGACGCAAATGGCAAGGATGGGAAGAAGCGACGGCAAGAATGAAAAGTGAGAAGAGAAAATCTAAAATTTGTTTTTTTATTATATTATTATTATATTTTTTAATAATTTTTTTTGGCCAAAAAAGAAAAGATGCAGCCACATGCTCAAGAAAAAGCCATCACATCATGCTATTCGGGAAAATATATAAGAAAGAGGCTGCAGCATTTTTAGCTACCGCTAAAACTGAGTTTGCGATAGCTAACCCACTAAACTTAAAATATGTTGTCATGTTCCTTGTAACACCATAATGCCTTAACTGCCATTACTCTCCTTTTGGACTCAATTCCATATGATTTACAAATAACAAGTACAAATCGTGACATTTTCATACTAAAAACAGGGTTTAAATATTCATATTTTGCCCCGTGGGTCCTGTGAACCCATCATTCACATTCTCTACTCAAACGCCATTTATTCAAGTCATACATAGCATAAAACAACCCATGAACCACGTATATGAAGCCAAAAACTAAGAAAGTACAATTTCTTAAATGGGCCAAAAAGTCAGATTTTTGGCTCTAACTTTAGAAAATCATAACTAATTATAAAAAAATGAGAATCTATAACCCATAGCTTTCTAGAAAGCTTTAAGTGTTAAATTTACACTAAAAATAATTCCCAACCACACTCTTAGCGTTTGGACCATGTTTGACATAAAAAATTAGACAGAGGTCTGGCTGTCCTTGATACTAGTGCAGCTTACTGTCATGAACTTCAAAACTTCATAACTAAATTCACAAAAATCCAATCTATACAAAATATATCAATTTAGAAAGATATAGATGTTAATTAGAGGAGAAAAATAAGTCCAGATCAGTTTAGTAGCCCTTAGACCTCGAAAACTGATGGAACAGTAACTAAGATTGGATGGTTTCTCTGATATTGATATAGAAATTCAGAAGGTTTGTTCTCTCTCTACAGACCTCCAATTGAGGTGATTCTAGTTGGTATAGGTCACTATGGATGTCTAGTTTAATATTATAAAATTTTATGACAATTGGACTCCATTTGGTCTATGAATGACATAGATTTATTTTCAGACTAGTTACACAGTACCATGACCAAACTATCAAAATTTCCTAACTTCAACAATTTGCCAAATATTCCCTAGACCTCCAAATATTACCTACTTTAGCTTTCAAAGAAGCTCTCTACAAACTCTAGAGGTATGCCAAATTTTATATCAAGAAGAGCTCATTTAGTTATACTTTGATGTAGCTTACAAATTTGACAATTTTGGCATCCAAAACGGTTCCAAATAGGTCCAAGTGGCCTCCCACATGTTCTCACACCTCATGGACAAGTTTTAAAGTAGGAATATAGTATATATAACATGTCCAAGTGGTCCAAATTATCATACATTTCAAACTCACTCTGCTATGGGCAAAAATGCATTATTGCATACAATCCACAAAAGGGGCAAATCCCACATTTTCATTACTTTGGCTCTTAACATAGTTTATACATTATTTTTCCATACATTTACACTTGCTTCAACATTTACATCTCAAAAATAGTAGGTGCATATTCATTTTGACACCTCTTTATATCAAAAGAACCAAAATAAACTAACATCTATCCAAACATACTCTTAGGCTCCTTGGTGTGTACTTGAATCTCCTTGAGCTCCACCTAACATGTTAAGATGGGAGAGGGAAGGGGGTGAGATTCATAGAATCTCAGTAACTCATGCACTCATTCAAGGAAGCAATCAAGGCATATAAACAAGTCAAAACATACAAATAGGCATCTAACCATTCACAATCATACAATACATGATTTACATGTCATGGAAACCATATCAATGCCAAGCATGAGCTCTAGGGATTTTTGGTCTAACCTCACCCAATTTTAGGGACTTTTAGATGGCCTCACCCTTGGTTTAGGGACTTTAACTTGGCCTCACTCAGTTATGAGATTTTTGGCCTTGTCTTACGCAACCTCAGGGACCTTCGGCTCTACCTCACCCATCTCAGGGACTTTTGGCACTACCTCACCTGAGCAATTTTCACAATCCAACACATAAGCATATTGGTACTAATGCATCAAGGCAATAACATATGGCATGTCTCACACAATAAGCATATACACAAGTATACAATGACTATTACATCCAAGAATGTAATAAGAAAGAGTGGAGAGCTACCTTATGAGCCAACACAAGTCTTTCCTTTCAATTCCTCTTCTCCCTTTTTGGTTTCATAATCACACCTTGATGAAGGTGCTTCTCTTGAGCCTAGACATAACAAAGAGCATGGAATTACTCTCTCATAACTTAATAACTCTTAAAGGTTCTTCAGAGCAAACCCTTCTAACATATAAGAACTTAGGGGTTCTCTCTCTCTCTCTAGAATTTCATCAACTCTTCTTCTCTCTCAAGCTCTCAAGTTAGTAGAATCAACATACTCAAGGAAAGCAAAGAAGTTCAAGAGTGGTTTTCTACTTTCCCTCTTCTGACCCATACCTAAAACCCAACTAATTTCACAAGCAAAACTATAGAAAGAGAGGGCAAAGAGAGAAGAACAAGATTCTAAGAAGAAAAGAGAGAAAAATCTCAAGCTTGCTTACCTTTTCTTTGTTCTTCCTTCCTTCTTTTGGTCTCTCTCTCTCGGCATGCCCCTTTTCTCTCCTTTGGTTGAAGCTTAAGTCAGTTAAAAGAGAAAGAATGAATTGGGACATTTTAAGAAGTTAAATTCTCTTTTTTTATGCTTTTCTGGACTAACCCTCGCTATAGTGAAAATTAACCTTCACTATGGCGGGCATGTATCAGTCCCAAAACCCCCGTTTTCGTTATGGCATGCACTACGACAAGCAGCTTCCTACTTTTTGTATGGAATACTCGCACTCGTTGTAGCTAGAAGCATTTTTGCTATAGCAAACAGATACATTCGCTATAGCTAGGCCATTTCTTGCTATAGCTAATAGACTTAGAAAAATTTCAAGATTTCAAAAATTTTTAGCTTTCTTCTTTCTTTTTTTTTTTCTAGTTGTTACATTTCTACCCTTCTTAAAAGGAATTTCATCATCAAAATTTAAAGACATACTTCAAGGGAATAACTCTGGATATTTTTGCCTCATTTCATCCTCTAATTCCTAGGTTGCTTCTTCAGATGTCAGACCTCTCCAGATCACTTTCACCAGAGGAATGTTCTTGCTTCTTAGCTGTTTTAGCTTAGCATCCACAATTCTCTTCGGTCTCACTACATAGGAAAAATCTTTCTACAATTGCACATACTCATATTTTATGACATGTGAGGGGCCTGGTAAATACTTTTTCAACTGGGAGACATGAAAAACACTGTGGATTTGGGCTAGGTTAGGAGGTAAAACTATTCGGTAAGCCACAGGTCTAATTTTCTCAAGAATTTTAAATGGACCAATATACCTAGGACTGAGCTTCCTTACTCTCATTGACCGACCTACTACTGTCACTGGAGATACTCGAATGAACACATGGTCTCTAATCTCAAACTCTAACAGCCTCCTTCATTTATTGGCATAGCTTTTCTGCCTACTCTGGGTTGTGAGGAGTCTCTTTCTAATCAATTCTATCTGTTGGGTGGTCTAGTCCACAATCTCAGGTCCTATCATACTCCTCTCACTTAGCTCAACCCAACACAGAGGGAATCTGCACTTTCTCCCATACAAAGCCTCATAAGGGGCCATCTAAATACTGGAATGATAACTGTTATTATATGCAAACTCTGCTAGCAGTAAATAAGCATCTCAGTTATCCCTTATTTCTAACACACATGCTCTCAACATGTCTTCCAATGTCTGGATAGTCCTTTCAGTCTGACCATCTATCTGGGGGTGATATGTAGTACTAAACTGCAACCTGGTCCCTAAGGCATACTGCAATAACCTTCAAAAGTTCGATGTGAACCTGAGGTCTCTATCCGAAACTATGCTACTGGGTACTTCATACAGTCGCACTATCTCTTTGATATATAACTGGGCTAATCTATTCAGTGTATGAGTAGCTCTAATAGCTAAAAAATATGCAGACTTCATCAGTCTATCCATAACTACCCAAATAGCATCGTGTCCAAAGGATGTCCTGGGTAACCCTATAACTGTAACAACCGGGAAAAAGAAAAGAAAAGGGAAAAGAAAGGAAGTGAAATCTGGAAATTTTCGGAATCCAGAATTTCTGCCAAGTCCTCTCGCAACAGCGAGAAACGGTCTCGCTACAGCGAGAGAGCTAGTTCGCAATAGCGAATGCGATTCTAGCAATAGCGAATGCGATTCTAGCTATAGCGAGTGCTGGCAGCAGCCCATACAAAAACCAGGGAGTTGCTCGCCGTAGCGTACGCCATAGCGAGAGTGAAGTCTGGAACTGACGCGATTTCGCCATAGCGAGTGGTAAATCTCGCCATAGCGAAGCCAGATTACACGAGCTCACTATAGCGAAGGTTAGTTTTCGCCGTAGCGAGAGTCGGTCCGGAAGAGAGTAAATAGCGAGATTTAGACTTCATTAAACGCCCAAACTCATTTCTTCTCTCAAGAGAAGGAGGAAGATTAAGGGAAAGGTAAGGTAACTTCTCCCATTTCTTCTTAGAACTCTGATCCCCTCCCTTTGCCCTCTCTTTCTGCGGTTTTAATTGTGAAAATGGACGGATTTTGGGCATGGGTCAGAAGAGGAAAAGTGGAAAACTCTTTTGAATCTTTGAGTTTCTTTGAAAATGAGGTTTTCCACTACCATGGGAGCTTGAGAGAGAGAAAGGGGTAATGGCATTCTAGAGAGAGAACCCTAGGTTGTGTGTGATAGAGGGTTGCTCTAAATTAAATTACAAGAGAGTAATTGCATGCTTTTGGTGTGTCTAGGCTCAAGTGAAACATTTACATCACGGTGTGTTTGTGAACCTAAGGAGGGAAAGGAGACAGTGAAAGGAAAAGCTTGTGTTGACTTTGGCTCCAAAGGTAGCTCTCTTTTCCCACTCTTTCTTGTTGCATTCTTGGTTGTAATAGTCATTGTATAATATGTATATGCTGAATGTGTGGAATATGCCATATGCTATTATTTTGATGCATTGATGTCAATATGCTTGTGTGATGAATTGTGAGAATTGCTCGGGTGAGGTAGTGCCGAAAGTCCCATGAGATGGGTGAGGTGAAGCCGAAAGTCCCTTGAGATAGGTGAGACAAGGCCAAAAGTCTCAAACGAGTGAGGCCAAGTCAAAAGTCCTTAAACTCAGGTGAGGCCATCCAAAAGTCCCTTAAACTCGGGTGAGGCTAGACCAAAAGTCCCTGGAGCTCATTTTTGGCATTGTTGTGATTCCATAGCATGTAAATTGTGTGTTGGTTGATTGAGAATAGCTAAATGCTTATTCACATGCTTTGACTTGTTATATGCCTTGATTGCTTGCTGGATTGAGTGCTTGAGCTACTGAGATTCCCTGAATCTCACCCCTTTCCCCTCCCAACTAATATGCTAGGTGGAGCTCAAGGAGAACCGAGCACACACCAAGGAGCCTAGGAGCATGCGTAGCTAGTTATGAGTTCATGTTTTGATATTTTGATGTAAATATGATGTAAAGTGGTGCCAAATGAAGATGTGCCCACTATTTTTGAGATGTAAAGTTTGTAACACATGTAGAAATATGAAAGGATGATGTATGAACTCTGTTATTAGCCAAAGTAATGGAAATGTGGGTCTTTACCCCTTTGATGCATGAATGTTGTTGTGTAAATTTGGCCATAGCATAGTGAGATTTGAATGTATGATGATTTGGATCATATGGACATGTTAGATATACTAGTTTTATGCTTTTGAACTTGTCCATGTGGAGTGAGAATGTGTGAGAGGCTATCTAGACCCGTTTTGGACCTTTGGGGTGCCAAAACCGGTATTTTTGAGAGCTCCGTCAAAGTATGACCGGATAAGCTCCATTTGCCATGAAATTTGGTGTGCCTCTAGAGTTTGTAGAAGTTTTTTTGAGAAGCTAAAGTGGGTAATATTCGGAGGATTATAGAATATTTGGGGAATTGTTGAATTTGGGAGAATTTAATGGATTGGTCATGTACTGTTCATCTAAACCAGAAAATGAAATCTGTGGCACTTTTAGACCAAATGGATTCCAAATGTGGTGAAATTTTATACACATAAACTAGAAAACCAAAGTGACTTGTAGGAACTGGAATCACCCAAATCGGAGGTCTGTAGAGAGAGATTGAACCGACTGAAGTTCTGTATCAGCATCAGTGAGCTTATCTGACCCCCATCACTGTTCCATCGGTTTTCGGGATGCAGGAGCTACTGAACTGATCTGGACTTATTTTTCTCCTCTAGTAGACATCCTTAGCTTTCTGAATTGGTATAATGTGCCCAGATTGGAGTTTTGTGGATTTAGTTATGAATTTTCGAAAGTCATGACAGAAAGCTGCACCAGAAACAGTGACAGCTGGACCTTCCTCCCATTTTCGATGTCAAACATGGTCCAAACGATGTGTTTGTGGTTGGGAATGATTTTTAGTGTAAAGTTGACACTTAACGCTTTCCAGAAAGCTAACTTTTGCTGCATTCCCATTTTTCTGCAATTAATTATGATTTTCCAAAGTTAGAGCCAAAATATGACTTTTGGGCCCAAGTGAGAAAATGCAATTTTATTGGTTTTTGGCTCTATACCCGTGGCTTATGGGTTGTTTTATGCTATGTATGAGTCGTATGTATGGTGTTTGAGTAGAGGATGATTAAGATGGGTTCACAGCACCCACGAGGCAGATAATGAGTATATGAAACCCCGGTTCATAGCATGCAAATACCACGGAGTGGTGTTGAATCTTTGGAAATCATGTGGAACCGAGCCCAGAGAGAGGCTAGGTAGTGGTAGTAGATTGAGGTGTCACAATAACAAAGTCCATGGCTATACTATCCCACTTCCACTCAAGGATATCTAAAGGTTGCAACAACCTAGTCGGCTTTTGATGTTCTACTTTTACCCTCTGACACACCAGGCATCTAGCCACATAGTTCATCACATTGTTCTTCATCCCTGGCGACCAAAAAGAGAGGGCAAAGAGAGAAGAACAAGATTCTAAGAAAAAAAGAGAGAAAAATCTCAAGCTTGCTTACCTTTTCTTTGTTCTTCCTTCCTTCTCTTGGTCTCTCTCTCTTTGCATGCCCCTTTTCTCTCTTTTGGTCGAAGCTTAGGTCAGTTAAAAGAGAACAAATGAATTAGGATGTTTTAAGAAGTCAAATTCTCCTTTTTTACTCCTTTGCGGACTAACCCTCGTTATAGCGAAAATTAACCTTCGCTACGGTGAGTACGTATCAGTCCCAGCCCCCCATTTTCACTATGGCGCCCACTACGGCGAGCAGCTCCCTGGTTTTTGTATGGAATGCCCGCACTCGATATAGCTAGAAGCATTTTTGCTATAACAAACATGTACATTTGCTATAGCTAGACCATTTCTTGCTATAGTGAACAGGTACATTTGCTATAGTTAGGCCATTTCTCGCTATAGCAGACTTAGAAAAATTTCAGGATTTCAAAAATTTTCAACTTTCTTCTTTCTTTTTCTTTTCTTTTTTTTTTTTTCTGGTTGTTACATTCCTAAAACAATGTTACTGTATTAAGCACCTCGAGAAAATATAGGGGAAATTGACTGTAGAGATTAGCAATCACTAAAAATAGGGATGCTATTGCTAACCATGACAGAACTAGATATCAATAATGATTCAAATTTTTCTTTCAAGTCTCACAAAATTTGAACAAGTCATAACCAAACGTTACTCAATGCATAGGAGGATCGCATCTTCAATCCTCCGCTTGCCATTGTTCCCTACCTGATCAGGGCTAGTTTTTATGGGGTGTCCTAACTTGGCCACTTCGATTTTAATACAGTATTAGTTTTAGCTCTTGTGGAGAGATGGCTATGACACCATAATTTATTAGCTTCATACTTTCATATTCAAGCTTAAACTCACAAGATTCCCTTGAAGTTTCAAAATAAATAAATAAAAATAATACAATTTTTTCACATTACGTAGGGCCTAAAAATTTCATTTCATGCCCGCAGGCCATATGAACCCATCTATATCTTTCTAATTTTATTTTGCACCAATACAATTCATATTCATCATCATACAATTCAAGAACCACGGGTTTGCAAGTAAAAACTAAAAAAAATGGCTTATTCATCTCAAGTTCAAGGTGATAGATTCTTAGGGTAATTTTGAAAAATTATAACTAAATTTAGAAAAATTGAAATCCAGCAACTCACAGATTCCTAAAAAGCTCTGAGGGTTAAATTTATGCTAAAAATAATTTCAAGCCACAAAACTTCATATGGGCCACATTTGACAATAGAAAAGTGGCAAAAGTCAGACTGTCTAGTGTTTCTAATACATGTTATTGAGATATATTTCAAAAATTCATAACTAATTTCACAAAAATCCTTTCTTGAAAACCCATACTAATGTGGAAAGCTACAAATATTAACAAGAGAAAAAAATTAAGTACAAACCAATTTGGAAGCCTTCAGACCCTGAAAACTGATGGAACAATAGCTAAGGTCTACTTGCATCCCTGGTACTGATCTGAAACTTAAAAAAATTAGTTCTCCCTCTACATACCTCTAATTGAAGTGCTTCTAATTACTATAGGTCACTATAAATGTCTAGTTTCTCTCTGTAAAATTTCATAGCTTTTGAACATCATTTAGCCCATGAATGATAGAGAAAAATTTTTGGACCATATAAATAGTGCCACTGTCAAATTGTAAAATTTCAGCCAACTTTACAATATTCATACCAAATTTCATACCAAGAAGAGCTCATTCAGATAGATTTTGTCATAACTCACAATTATGGTCACTTTAGTGTCATCTAAGGGTTCAATTTGGTTCAAATGGTTTTCTTTATGTTTTAGCACCTCTTGGGTAAGTTTGAAATCACAATTACAACATATATGAACTGCTCAAGTGGTCTAAATTATCATGCATCTTAATTTGACTATTCTATATGTAAGAATACATTAGCATTTACAAGTCATCACAGGTCCAAATTTTACATTTACATTGATTTGGTATCAAATATGATTTCTACATCATCCATACATGCTTTTACATTTGCTGAAATGGTTACAACTCAAAAAGAATATATACATAAGCACTTCAACATTCTTATACATCAAAACTATACATAATCATGCAAAAGTGTCAAAAGATGGCCATTTATGTTTTATAACTTCCATCCTTTGTCTCTTGAGCTCCACCTGGATAATATAAGATTAGAGAGAGAAAGGGGTGAGATTCATAGAATCTCAATAGCTTATACATCCATTCAAGTACACATTCAAGGCATGGAACATGTCCAAGAGTACAAGTATACTTTTTAAAACAACCATAAAGCATTTAAATCACATTTCCATGCCACAAAGTCATAACAAAGTCAAGAATGAGTTTTAGGGACTTTTGGTTTAGGTTCACCCCATTTCTAGGACTTTTAGATTTGCCTTATCCTTGGCCTAGGGACGTTTGACTTGGTCTCACCCATTCATGAGACTTTTGGTCTTATCTCGCCCATGCCTAGAGACTCTTGGCATCTCCTCACTTACATTAAAGGACTTTTAGTATCATCTCACTCTTGTGAGCAATGTTCACAAACCATAACATTCAAGAAAGCGTATTGGTACCAATGCAATAACATAACATCAAGTAGCATGTTTCAAGATATAAAGGCACACATAAACACATAATGACACATACACACCTAAGAATGCAAACAAGAATAGGGTGGAGAGCTACCTTGATGGAAATCCAAGCTTTACTTTGACTGTTTCTTCCCTCTCTCGGTTCCACAACCATAACTAGATGGGGCTTGTCTTTCTTGGCCTAAATACAATGAACAACACTCAATTATACTCTTGAAACAAGTCAAAGCTTTAAACTTACTCTTAAGAACACACTTTGTTCCATTGGTCTCATATTAGTTCCATTAATAGCCTAATGAAACAACTATCATAATCTAAGCTCTTGGCTTCATTTTCTTCCTATATCTAGGCTTCTTGACTTCATTTAAGGTCCTTGGAGCTATCACACACTCACTTTCAAAAGCCTAGATATATGTTGCTTCATAAGGCTACATTATGGAAACTATTGTCTTATCTCCCAATCTATGGCTCCTAAATTTCTTCCAAAGGTGCCTCCCACCTTCTACCATCATATGAAGTCCTAAATCAAGGTTAGAATAAATTAAAACACTCCCTAGCCTATTTATCCTAGCTTGGTTGAGGCATAGGGGGAGAAAGGAGTCAATAGACTTTTTTATTTTTCTTTAATGGGAGAGACATTTGGGAGGCTTCTTAGAGGTTTTAGGAGCTTAAATAAACACTTACACATGTAAGGAAATTTACATATCAAATCAGTTTTTACATTACATTCAAGAGCTCTACACTTTTCTAACTTGAAATTCATTGGTTTCTCTTGTAATTTCTTAGCATATTCCAACTTCCCATGGTCTAAAACCTAAGTTTCTCTTTTGTTCTTGGATAGAAATTCCTCCCTTCCCATGGTTCTATTCTTGGCTGAAACATAAAAGAGAAAACAAAAGAAGAAAAAGCAACCAAAGACAAGGAATTACCTTAAATTCAAGCCTCCTTCAAGAGTGTTTCTCTTTGCCTTAGCTTCCTCTTTGAATTTCTAACTTTTTCCCTCTACTTCTAGGCCAAAATAGAATCATTTCACTCACCAAAACCATGGAAAAATGAAGCACAGAGAGGAGAATGAATTTGCAAGGAGAAAGACCATGAATTCTTAAATTTTCTTACCCTTTATCCTTATTGTTCTCCCTTCTTCTTGGCTTCTCTTGGTGTGTCTCTCTCTCTAGCCTTCTTCTCTATTTTTGGATGAAGGAAGGTCAGTTAGAAGAAGTTGGAAAATGGGACGTGTTTTATGTAGAATTTTCAAGAAGAATTTGTTAAAAGAAATGACATTTATGTCCCGTTTATGTGGCATTTTTGTTTTAGTTTTGTTTTAGCTCTTTTTTTAAAACCGCCTTTTTTATCATAAAATTTAAGTTCCCAAACTTATAAAATGTTTTTGAAATCACTCAAATTGGAGCTAAAAGCTTTCCAAATGAATCAGTCAAAGTTCGAGTTAACCAACGTTCAAAAATGCACACTGGAGGGGTTAGAATTGTCTCAGGGCTTACCATGGTTTTTAAGGCCTCTAAGAATTATAGAAAGCTCAAATTTTTCATTTTAAAAGCCCTCCTATGAGTTTTTCCAAAAAGTGCCCTTATTTATAAAAATGTCACTAGATTTTCGACAAATTTTTTGAACCACTCTGGCCCCGATTTCTGGGCAACTCAAGACTCAAATCCTTATTTTTTATTATTTAAAATTTTATCTAATTTTTATTTTGTCTTAAATCACTCATCCTAAGAGCCTTATTTTTATATTACTCAATTATGATGTTTTACAAAAAACTGTTTGTTACAATGGCGGCCCGAAACCCACACTTTTCACTTAACTAAGGGAGAGACAATAATTACCCTATAAGAAGTTACTATTTAGCTTGGCCTATCCTGCACAGGACAAGTTGTTTTAGGCCTAACAAATTACAATTAGATAATCGTATGCGAACAGTTACTTGATGTGATTACATGGTGTGGTATTTATTACTACATGAAATGTATGGGAGTAGGTTGTTGCCCAAGTGGATATAGAGGTATCTTCTTTGGATCCCTCCTCTGATTACATGTATTGGTATTGGCACCATATGTGATGGTGGATCTATCCAGAAAGTGGCTCACAAGGTTTCGTGGTAAGATATTTTTCTGCATTTAATTTTCTTATGTATATTTCTATACTTCATTCAACTACATTATTGCTAATCTTTTTTTAATTTCCATAGATTGATATACTGAAAAACTTATATATGCTTACCATTACCGAACCTCCGATGCTTAATTATGTAGGATTTAAGGAGAGGACAAGCGGAGATATTAGGACAATGTTGCAGGCCCTGGGTGAACATGAGAGATGTTGGTCTCTAAACCTAAACCAACTACTCCTTATCTGCAAAGGCCACCAGAGCTAGAGACTCACCCAAGAAAGTGAGGACATGGTTTTATATCTACTAGAGAGTCATTAGTTGATACTACACATAGCAGTAGATGTTAGACAAATGTCCCATCATCCTATTACATCTGTGCCTATCCATGAAGAAATTGAGGATCTAAGTCCTTCTACTTTTATATCATTTACTGACTATGCAGGTATTGTTCCTTCATCTTTTACACTATCTTTTGCACCCGGGGGATCTTTTTCACATTTTGGGGGTATTGGTCCTTCTTCTTTTGCACCTGGTAGTTATTCGTCATTATTTACATCACCAGCTCCTCAGCAGTTATTTACATCACCAGCTTCTCAGTCATTCTTTTCTACCCTACCACCCCAATCCATGCTAGCTAGTGGTGTCTTATTTACCACTCTATTCTTCGATCCATTCACATTGAGTGTAGAGTATGTTGGTACCTCTTTTGAATAGTAGGGATCATCATTTTAACAGGAGTTTTCACCCCTAATCAACCGATTCTCCCTGTTCAATCTCCTTTGCAAACTTGTAACCCAGTTAATGGGTTGTTTGATGATGATGAAGATGAAGAAGAAGTAGCAGAAGAAAAGGAAGAATAGGAGGCACTTCAGCGCCATCCCCAACGGTTGCAAAGAAGATCTAGATGCAAGACTAAAGGACATATTGGTTAAAATGTTCAGTTTTTTTTTTTCTATTTTAACATTTAAATATTATTTTTGTATCTTTGTAAATTTTATTTCATTTTATTTTTCAAATCTACATCTCTATCAAATCTAATTCAAGGCTTCTCTAATTGGGATTAATTACATCTTAAAAATGATTTAACTCAAATTAATTTCTTAGCGTCACCTGTTTAATTTTCAATTAATTACCATAAAGCCTTATGAATGCAAATTTTTTTTTCTTAAAAATTCCCCATTTATTTGCTTTCCCACAGTAATCCTCAATTTAATTATTTTCTCTCAATAACTCATATCAAATAATTTTAGAATGCTACATCATACTTGAAGTAACGAAGCATGGTGTGTCAAATAAGGTTTTGTTACCTTTAAGCAAAGTAAATACATGTTTTTTTGTATTAGGATTGTGCTTTCTATAAACTTGTAATCATTAAAGTTATTTTTCTAGTTTTTAGAAGAATGGTTAAACATTTAATGTTACTTGCTTAAATGGTAAAGCTTCTGCTTTATATATATATATATATATATATATATATATATATATATATATATATATATATATATAAGAAACAAAACAAAATTAGGGAAGACATTTTAAATTCTTCCCTTAAATGCCTCTTTTTTGAATACATTGTATTACTCCTCCATTTTCTTTTAGTTTCTTGTCTTCTTACACCAACAAATTTGATACAAACTCTAACTTCTTTTCTTGTACTCCGAACCAAAAAGTTTTTGCCAAATTGGATAGCATTATCTTTTCCAATTCTATATTGTTCTACTGCTTTCTGAGCATTAATATAAACTATATCTAGTGCATTTTTAGAAATTATCATAGGCTATATCAAAATTATAGTGCAACTCTATATGCATTTCTTTAGAAGCAAGAAACCACAAGATAAAAAATTGCACAGTTCTTAAAGAATCCTATATGATTTATCTTTAATAACATGTCTGTGGCAATCATATTTCAATTTTAGGAAAAGGAAACATGGATTTTCACGAAAGCTCTTTGGCCTTTCTAATAAATCCAAGTGGGTTTTGCAATGTTAGGTGTGTAATATCCGATTCTTCGAAAATGAGAGAAAACGCGAGAAACGTAACGTACGATTTCTCCATAAACGAATGAAATTTACCGAATATAAAAGCAAGTCCCCTAAAATAACTTAGTTAAGATCCTAAAAAATTTAAGAAGCATTTTAGACTTCTAAAAATGAGAATCTCGGGCTTAGATGAAAAGAAAAATAAAACTAGAATGAAGAAACGAATTTGAACAAAAGGTTAACGAAATATAATGGCATTTTCATAATTTTGAGCAAATTTTAGAATTCACATAAGAGAGATTTTTAAATGAAAGTTTTGAATTCTTCAAGGTTCTCAGGGGTTTTGAAAACCATAGGAAGCCTCAAGACAATTAAAATCCCTCCGGTAAACGTTTTTCAACATCAGTTGGCTTAAATTTTGATTGATTCATTTAGGAAGGTTTTAACTTCAATTTGAGTGATTCTAGAGATATTTTACTAAATTAGGAATCTAAATTTTATAATGAAAAAGACGGTTATAAAAAAGGAGCTAAAACAAGTTAGAAACAAAAATGCCAAAAATAAAAGGCAAAATTAGAATTTTTAAGAAAGTGAAAACTAGAATTTTTAAGAAAGTGAAAACTTCTTAAACACTCTTTAAGTTTCTTATTTCTTCTCCCTTTCATTTGCATGACCTATTTTACCCAAAAACTAGAGAAAACACTAGCTCTCTTAGCTGCACCATGAAGGAGAAGAAAGGAGGAGAAAAAGCAAGGAAAAGGTAAGGAATTTCATGGATTTTCATGCTCCTTCTTCTACTAAACTTGTTCCTCTCCTCTTAAGTTTCCTTTCATATGGTTTTATTGAAGTTTTTGGACCTGTTTTAAGAAAATAACAGAGGGGAAAATTCAGATTTGAAGAAAGGAGGCTAAGGAAAGTGAGAAACGAGCAAGAAAAGCCATGAAAACAAGGTAAAATCTTCATCCTATGGTAGTTATTCCTCCCCCCTTCTCCCTATTTCACCCCATATATGTAGCTACAAGAGGGCTTGAATTTTGGGTAGAACCAAGGGTGAATTATATGAATTTAAGGGAGGAGAGTAAGAATATGCAAGGAAATCTTAGTAAAAGCCATTGATTTTCAAGATAGCAAACCTAGGGTTTCATAGGTTCTCTTAAAAATTTGATTTAATGTAATTATTCTTAGACCTAAATGAATGTTTAAATAAGTTCCTAAGATCTCTAGAAGTCTCCTGTTATGCATCTTCTATGTAGAAAATAAAGCAAACTCCCATGGAGACTAAATGGTGCATACTTGTGACCAAAGGGGGTTGAGACACCTAGGAAGAGTTTTAAATTTTTTCAAACCCATTTTTGGGTCATATATGATGAATGAAAATAAAAGGAAACCTTGAAAAAATTTTAGAAGGTTTAAAGAATGAATTGGTGTCTTAGGTTCCATAATATGACCAAAAGAAGCAACATGTAGTTAGACTAATGACTTTAAGAGGGTTGAAAAGAGTTAAGAATCATATATGAAAAGAAAGAACACATTTGATGGGTATTACTTTATTAGGTGCATTCTTGGAACCATAAAAGGGTTAATAGACCAAGTTAGTATTTAAGAAAGATGTGTAGCTTTAGAATTAACTCCATAAACCTAATTAGCTTCCATATAATGTGTCTAGGCCAAGAGAAGTGATCTCCACCTTCTTGGGTGTATGAGGTCAAGGGAGAGGACTCAAGACTCAAGGAAAAAATATGTAAATGCAAGCAAAGTAGCTCTCTCCTCCTTCTCTCATGTATGAATGTATGTTTGGCTTATCTTTGAATATACGTATGTGTATTTTAAGCTATGAAAAATATTTTAGCATAAGCTCTTGTTCCATGGTACCATGATGATGCATTATGTTTTCAAATAATATTTGTTATGCTTGCCTTGGTTTGCTTGAGTGTCAAGAAGCCAAGAACCCTTAGCCATGGTGAAGATGAGCCAAGAACCCTTAAAGTTAGTTAAGATAAAGTAAAGAGTCTCCCAAGAGTGGGGTTGACTCCCAAGAGTAAGGTTGAGTCAAAAACCTCTTAAAGAAATGGGTGAGGCAAGTTCAAAATTCACAAGTGAATGGATGAGGCTAATCCACCTATTTAGCAAGCCTATGGATGCCTTGTATGACTTACTCACATGCCAAGATTACTTCTTGAATATTCATGTTATTTAATATGATCATGCATGCATTTTGTAAGACATGATTTGTATACTTTATGTATGGTTGAAATAGGAGATGAGTTATTAGGATTCTTTGAATCTCATTCCCTCATCTTCAATATTCTAATATGCTAGGTGAACTAAGAAAACAAGGTAATGAGAGCCAACAACTTGGAAGGTGAACGTATGGCATCAAAGTGCATGAATTCTGTTTCTTTAAGGCCATATAAGTGGCAAATATTGTAATCTCTTATTGTATATGACCTATGACCTCATAAACATGTATAATTATGTTAATGTATTATGTACAAATGAGAAATTATGTTATGTGAATGTTCCAATACAAATGGAGCATGTAATGGTAGGACTAGTATTATGAAAATATGTGTATGGTATGGGGTGAAAGAGTGAGTTTCCAAATTATAGATTTATGCACCTTTGAGATAAGTTTAAAATGTTATTTTGGTGTAATCCCACGTGCTTAAGTGGCCACACAAGTTTAGGAAGCAAATTTGGACACTTTCATGCTTGTAAAGACTATGAAAATGACCAAACTAAAACCCCAAATGGATGAATCTTTCTATAAAATTTTTTAGACATGTAAGGCTCATTGAGAGATTTTAGGGAACCTAAAGTATAAAAAAATCAAAGCTCTGCAGAATTAATTATGAATTTTCAAAGTTGGAATTTTTCTACTGTTCTGATGCATGTACTATTTATATGGTTAGTTTTGTGTTATGTGTCATTTGATGGCCAAATGGTGTCCAATGCTTGTGAAATTTTATAGTATAAACTAGAGTTATAAGCTTTCTATGGCCATGAAGATCACCTCATTTGGAGGTCTGAGTAGAGAGTTATGAATTTTTGAAGTTTCATGTCAGTACCAATAATGCCACTGGACCTCCAGTATTGTTCCATCATAATTTGGTTCCTAAATGAACTTGCTATGATCTAGAGTTATTTTTCTCTTAAATTTAACATTTGTAGCTACTCAGATTAGCTGAGTTTTCATGATTTGGATTTTTGTAGAATTAGTTATGAATTTTCAAAGTTTATGACAATAAGCTATGATAGTAGCCTAGGCAACTAAGACCTTGGGTGCTTTTCAAATGTCAAATGTCTTCTACTTGGTGTTTCATGACCTAAACATATTTTTAGCATAAATTAGACATCCATAGCTTTCTATAATGGAAAAAATGAATAATTTAGATTTTTCTAGAATTAGTTATAATTTTTTAAAATTTGTGATAGGAAACATGAAATTCTAGCTGAGGCTGCCTTATGGAATTTTGTGTGTCTCTTGTCTTGCATGAGTTCTAGGCCAATTTTGGTGATAGATTTGAGTTGTATCTATAAAATTAAACATGAAAATACTGTATATGAGTCCATATGGCTCATGAGACTTCGAAAAAAAAAAAATTTATCCGTAGCGCAATGCAAAAGAACTCAATATTTTAATGTCATTTTTTTGCTTCCCTATGTAATGCTGGGCATGAGATTTAAAATTAGCATAAGGCAAAGTGTAACATTTGATTTTTTGTAAAATACTGAAATAAGTCAATTTTCAAAGTAAGTCCCCTAAAATGAGTTATTTAAGGTCAAAAAAATTAAAATAAAATTTTAAATAATAGAAAACGAAGATCCAAGGTCTAAGATACCAGAAAACCTAAGTCAAACGAGCTAGGAAAATTTATAAAAGAAAGTTGGGGCATTTTCATAATTTTTGGATAATTTGGAAAACTCATAGAAGGGCTTTTTAAACTGAAAATTTAAGCTTTTTGGGATTTTTAGAGGCTCTAAAAATCATGGAAATCCTTAAAATAGTTGAAGCTCCTCCAGTGAGTGATTTCGGCTATCAGTTGACCAAAACTTTGACTGAATAGTTTGGAATGGTTTTAAATCCAATTTGAATAGTTCTAAAGGCATTTTATAAGTTAGAGAGCCTAAATATTATGATAGAAAATATAGATTTCAAAAAAGAGTTGAAATAGGCCTAAAATAGAAAAGCTAAGAAGATGGACTAAAATGCAAAAGTAAAAAGTTGCTTAAAGTGACTTTTAGCTTCTTCTTATCCACATTCCAGTAGCTCATTTAACTTAAACGCTTTGTTTCTACCCAAAAAACTAGAGGGGAGTTCATCCAAAAGTGGCGCACCAAGAGAGCTAAGAAAGGAGGAAGAAAAGCTTAAGAAAGGTGAGAATTTATGGAAATTCCTAGTTTCCTCTTTAGCAACTCTTCTCTCCTCTTTCCCCACTTCCTTTCCATGGGATTATTGGAGTCTTTGGTTCTGTTTTGAGTGCAGAACAGAGGGGGGGAGTTTGAAAATTTAAAGGAAGGCTAAGGAAGAAGAAAAGGCATTCAAAGATAGTTAGGAAGCCAAGGTAAAAAGCTAAACTCCATGCTTCTTCTTTCTTGTTCCCTTTCCTCTCCATTTCATTTTATATATGGATAGCTAAGAAGGAGTATCATCTGGGTAGAACCAAGGGATAAATCATGTGATTTAAGGTATGGCAATCAAGATTATGCAAAGAGAACAAACAACCATCCATGATTTTGCAAGAGTGAAATGCTAGGATTCCAAGAACATACCAAAAATCTGATTTTATACAAGAGTCCCTAGGCTAATGTAAGTGTTTGTATGAGCTCCAAAGACCCCTAGAGACCTCCCCACATGCATTTCCTATCAAGGAAACAAGGAAGCTCATTGATTATCATTCTTGAAGCTTGTTTCGGCCTAGGGTAGAACTAATACCTAGGGATAGTTTTAAATTCATCCAAGCTTGGTTTTGTGTCATATATGAATGGAGAATATGAGAGAAATCCTTAGAAAAAATTTAGAAGCCACAAAATGGGAGATGAGGCAATAGGTTCCATAATCTGAACTATGGAAGTAATATGGTCCTAGTCTCTTTGAATTAAGTGTATGATGACTTCAAGGAGTCTCATTGCAACCAAGAGACCTAGATATAAGATGAAAATGGAGCCAAGACCTTAGATGCTAATGGTTGCTCCTTTGGATGTCTTATGGATCCATTATGGAACATTAGAAATAGTTAATTTTTCTAGAGTGTGTGCAACCTTGTTGAATGCTCCAAGAGTATAATTGGGTCTCATTTCATGTATCTAGTCCAAAAGAATCAAGCTCCACCTCTTTGTGGGTGTTTGGCGAAGGCAGAAGAAGAATTTTTAAAGGGAAAAGTGTGCCATTTCAAGCAAGGTAGCTCTCTCCACTTTCCTTCATGTATGCTTGAGTGTCTTTCTTGTCTTGAATGTGTATGTGGATGTTTTAAGCCATGAATATGTTTTTAGTGAATGATTACATGCCTTGGTACCATGTTGCTATGTTATGTACTTGTAAGATGTTTTCATGAATTTTTTTGGTTTGTTTGAACTTGATAAAGCCAAAAGTCCCTTATCTAAGGTGAAGATGAGCTAAAAGTTCCTAAGATTGGGTGAGACAAAGCCAAAAGTCTTTAAAAAGAATGAGGTTTACTCAAAAGTCCCTTAAAAATGGGTGAGGCAAGTCCAAAAGTCCTAAAGAGGATGGGTGAGGCTAAATCCTTGTCTTGACAAGCCTAGGTATGTTATTTATATCTTATTGAATGAAGGAAATGCTTTATGTATGATTGAGAACTCCATGTTTGACTCACATGTATTTTAGACTTGAAATTTGCATCAAGTGTGTGTGTTTGAAAGGGAGGTGAGCTATTGGGATTCCTAGAATCTCATTCTTCTCTCTCTATTACCTAATATGTCTAGGTGGACCAAGTGAACAAAGAAATAGGAGCCACTAAGCTTGAAGATAGGAAAATTGGCAAAGGACTTGTGAAATAGTCATTTTGTCACCATTTTGTTGTCAAGAAATGTAATCTAATGATGTACATAGTGTATGCACTTATGAATACTTGTAAATGGGTGAACATATTGTATATGTATGAGAATTAGAACTATATTGAATGTTGTAGCAAGTTTTTGGTATGAATAGCAATATTTTGGCATTATGTACATGGTGTATGTTTTGGTGTGGGAGAGTGAGTTTTGCAAATCTAGGTTGTTAGACCTTTGAGCTATGTTTGATAGCCTATGTTGATTCTTTCCCACATGCTCATAGAGCCTTAGGAGTAGGAGAAGCAAATTTGAACCCTTGGAGCCTTCTTTTAACACAAAAAAAATGTCATTTTGCCCTCTTATGTCAAAATCTGACCAAATGACCTCTTCTTGACTTGAAATTTAGCATGCTATTAGATCTTGCCTAGAACTTTTTGGAAAGCGAAAGACCAGGTCATTGGGAGGTCTATGGAATTTTTTAATGATTTTTCAAAGTTAGTATCAAAAATTTGGATTTGTAAAATTACTGTTCATTGGTCAATTGTTATCTTGTGTCATCCGAGGGGCAAACATGGTCCAATGCTACAAAATTTGGTACACATAAACGACACATTCACAGTAACTTGTGGCAACTAGAAGCACCTCATTTGGAGGTCTAAGCAAAGAGTTATGAATTTTGAAAGTTCATATTAGTAATCTGACCTAGTCGCCTAGATAGTAGTGACCTCAATGGCTTTTCGGATGTTAAACATTCGCCCCTTAATTATTCATGAGCTGAAATTATTTTTACCATGGGGTAGACATCTGAAGCTTTCTAAAATGGTAAATTTTGTTGGATTTCAATTTTTTTGGATTTAATTATGAATTTATGAATTTGTGACAGAAAAATTAAAAATTTGGCCCAAAATATGTATAAGTATTTTATGCTTTCCATTGGTTTTCCCAAGATGTAGGCCCCTTTTGATGATGCAAATGAGTTGTATTCATATAATTAAATATGTGAATGTAATGTATGAGCTCACATGGTCTACGTAATACCGAATGAAATTTTTATACACAACGCAATGTAAAGAAATTGTAATATTTTTAATCCCTTTTCCTTACTCCTTCATGGAATTAATGATGCAAAACATGAGAATGTTATGAACTAAGTTAGAATATATGGTGTTACATAAAGTTAGAAATCTATGGTGTTATAGGGTATGGAGGAGCCGATTTTGATGTTGGGTTTCTTTTCCAATTAGGAATGATGACTACAATTGATGAAAGCCATATTGGAATCTCAAGCTCATCAAATTAGCCATTTATTATATAGCTTTGTATATATTATGTAGCCATTTATTATTAAGTGAAAACATTATATAATGAAAAAAATATGAAGCTTCTACCAAATAATTTGTTGTTTAATATATGATATGGAAAAAATAAGTCTAAAGTATTTTTATTTAACTTAGAATTAATATTTAAAAATTTGTGAATGAATTTAGACTTGCATATATTTTAACATAGAAAAATCCATTCAAATCAATGTTTAATAATTTAATATTAAAAGATCAACATTTACAAATTTTTCATTTAATTAATCTACTAATAATATCTGTATTTTTTTTCTCAAATATAGATATCTCTTTAAATTGAATATAGATACTTTAAAGTTAAAGAATACGTAAAGTATATGAAGTGTAACATTTTTTTTAATTAAACCTCCCATTATTACCAATACCATGAGCCTCACTTCAAATTTAATGTAGAGGGATCTCAGTTTAAAGAATCTTTATTCTCTCAAAATATTTATTTCTCAGCGATTGGATGCCTAAATTTCTTTTAACATTATTGATAAAAAATCATCATTATATATAGGTGATATAAAACCTTGCGTTCGTTTAAAACATTAGATTCAATAATTCTAAAGTTTTATTGGCTCAATAAGAAAAAGAAGTACTACAAAAAAATAACTAATAAAGCTAAACAAAAAAAATAAACCATGAACTTCGATTGAGTAGCCATAAAAAAATTTAAAAATTTCAAATTCATGAAATAAAAAATAATTAAAAATTTTTCATCAAATACTAAAGAATTTTATTTATATATAAAAGAAGAGATAAGTGAGAAAGAAATGATGAATGAAGAAAAAAAGGGGACTGGAGGATTGAGATTTTGAAATATAATTTTTCTTATTGAAGTTTTGATAAAAATTGGATTTAACTGTAATTTTTTGATTAAGAATTTTTATATTAAATTTTTTAATAAAATTATAACATGTGTAAATTTTTTTAAAAAAATTCACTAATCTAATGTTGAATGGTAGAAATTATATATTCTTTTAAAAAATTATATATTTAGTATATTATTATTAAAAATTATATATTTATTATATTTTAATAAAAAATGATAATAGAAATATAAGAGAGTGAGGATAAGGTTTTTTCTTTAAATAAATCACTAAGCAATAGGACATATGAGGATAAGTTTGAGCTGCAGTGTTTGGGTTACGGGTACCCAAACAAAATTTTATTTTTATTTTTTTGAAATAAATGAGTGTTTAGGCATAGGGATGCCATGACACTTTTAATTTTTTTTAAAAAAAAATTGGCTCTAATGTCGACTCATATATATATATAAATTAAGTATTTTGAGAATATATTTTTGTGGCTGAACATTTAAGTTTTTTATTTTATTTACATATTATAGTCAAATGGCCGAAAATCTCTAACTTTTTACTCAATGACTAGGTGATTTCTAAGCGAATACCATGCCCCCCTTTTACGTGTCCCTAAGAAGGGAAACCAAAATCAAGTAATCCGATATATCAATTGTGAGAGAGGAGGAAATACACACACATTGATATATAATTAGAACTACTGGGGTATATCAAGTAATCTGGTATATCAGTTGTGACCTATTATTGTATTTGTGTAATCTGATCCATTTTATCATCTCTTCATAAAAAACAAAAAATGAAGAGATAACTAATGAGGTACATAGTTGTATATGATTAGAACTATATATCCAGAAGTTTATAAGTAGTCTCGAACATGGCAGTGACCCCTTGATTATTAATGTTGATAGGACTTTCATTTGCGGAAGGAGAAAGAAAATTGAGGTCCCAAAACGATGCCAATTGAATAATTTTGTTTGAGATTCAAGCTTTTTCAAATATCTAAATTGGAATCAACCAAATAAAAGAAATTAGAAAATTTTAAATTTTTGGAAATTTTCATTAGACATTGTAATCATTTTATCATATTTAATAAATTTTATTTGTTTTAATAAATGAGACTAATACAATGATAAATGTATATATATGATCTATTGCCTAGAAAAAACTAGAGATCATTACTCTATCGTTGGATGCTCATAATAAACTATCAGGCAACTTTATTCGACCGCGCAACTGTTTGGACCACACAACCCTCTCCTAATTATTGTTCTCTTGAGGATACTCTTAAGCCTACGAAACTTGACCGCAAATGAAATAAAGCAGCGTGGAAATGTGGTTCGCGTCAACTTTCTTTAGGGGACAGCTTCTGTAGCTCTGTGTCCATAATAAATGTGTGCTTTTTGACGGGCCACGCCTTGTCCGCGCCATCGAAGAAAATATATGTATCGCTGGGATGGATTGTCATGTGCCTTAAAATTATAATGTTTTATATATATATATATATATAATATATATATATATATATATATATATATATATATATATATATATATATATACACACACACACACACACACATTCTTTCAGGTCCACTCCACAAGTCGAGCCTGCCAGACTTCACCAACAGGGGGGTGATAGACGTATTACGTCCTGAACGTATTTAAAGAAATCGTTAATTAATTACTTAACCCAAACTCCTTGCAATTTATTATATAGTTATATATAAACTTCATCCACCTGAATTTTATTTTTGGGTAGCAAGTTAAATTTCAATTAATCTTATATTCATCAATTAAAAATATTAAAATAAAAAGCCAGAAAGAGAGATACCCAACGTCTGAAGACTTTGGATATTTTTATATAAAGGCACAAAGTATCCAAAATAAATTTGATATCTTTATAGTTAAGTTAAAATTTGCGAATAACATCAAAATATATATAAAAAAAATACTCATCTAAATATATCAATAATTATAAAATTACAAGCATATTTTTTGGTAATTCTTTTTATCTCCATAAAAATTACAAATATTTATACAATCAGAATAAAAAATAGTTATGTACACTTAACTGTAGCTACTGAGACGTTACTGCTTTGATCTACATCTTGTAATTTTTTTTTTAGGCTTTATCTCCTTTATTATACAAAGGATATGTTTGGTTAAAAGATAAAAAGGTCAAAAAAATGTAAAATATGAATAGGTGAAGTAGGTAAAATAAAAAAATAATTTTTTATTTTTATTTTTTAAAAAATAATTTGATAGATAAAATAATAAATATAAAAATATAATAAATATTATATAAATTATTTAAAAAATACATATTCGCAATACGAATGGAAAGAATTATGAATTCGTGAAATTTGGATAGAATAAGTGTGCTTTTTTATGTTTTGTTTTTTTAAATTAAACTGCACATCCTTCCTGTGCCTTTACTTCATTTCACAAAGTAAAATTTTAGAACATCTACTCTGCCTATTATACACCTTTATAGTGTCAATTAATTGTTTAAAAGAATATTTTTGAGATATCTTTTGCCATCGAGAATAAAAAATATCACATTCTTAATATTTTCGCTTTGTCGGTGATTAGGTATCGCTACTTATTTTTTTAATAACTTTTTATTATCTACATTACTCACATTTATTTTATAAAATAACAATAAACAAAAAAATTCTTATGGACTTACCGTACGTATATGAGGTATTTATATTATCACATTGATGACTTGATTTGGACCACACTAGTGATTGGGCCACCGCCATTTTTCTACGCAACTTTGTCACACCACTTTGGTGAATAGATCACACTTGTCATCAACATTTTTTCGAGGACACTCCAAAAGCCTATCAAACTTGACCCTCAACTGAATTTTCTTGTCAAGAAATTAAATGAAAGTGTTGTTTTAAATTACAAATTGTAAATGACCTTGTAAATTACAAAGTGTTCATCTATCATACAATATGACGAACAAATAAAAAAAAAATATAAATTATAAGATTCAAACTTGATGGATGAAATAGAAGAATATTTTGAATGTTATTATAAATAGAAAATTACCATTTAAACTTAAGGGTAAATTTTATTACACAGTTATAAGATCTGTAATGATGTATAAGATTGAGTGTTAGATAATAAAAAATTACTAAAAAAATAAATTTAATGTTGTAAAGATGAGAATGTTGAGTTGGATAAATGAGCACATCAGACAAGATATAATTAGAAATGAATATATTAGAGAGAAAGTTATGGTCGCACCTATTATAAAAAATATTGTAAAATCGTGTCTTAAATGATTTGGACATCTGGAGAGAAGGCCTATGGAAGTCATTATAAAAAAAATAGATCAGATGGAGAATAATTCGATAATTAAAGATAGAGGAAAACTAAAAAAAATTATAAGTAAAATTATTAAAAGATTTAAACTTAAATAGTTTATCTAAATATATAATTCATACTAAAACTTTATGACGATATTTGATCCATGTGGTCGACTCCACTTAGTCACTTAGTTATTTTTGTTTCAATGAAAATAAAATTTTAAGAGATTGTACTCTTAATAATCTGGAGATACATTCTTAGATTATAGAAACAAGATCTTGCCTATGTTTTTGCATGAGAGAGAGTTTTGTGAGGAGCAGCTTTTCTCCTGTTTGTGCGCAAACATGAGCCTCCAGTCATGAGAAAGAAGTTGTTTTATTTTATTGTTTATTCGCTTTTCTTTTCTTTTCTTTTTTGTTTAAGTTTTGATTTCGCTCACTCACGAATGGACCCTCATGTTTGGGCGCAAACTGGAGACAATCCGCTCCCAGTTTTGTGAGGTCTTAAAGGAGTTTAGCATCCGGAAATTGTTGGCCACTGACTTTGGCAAGGATGACTAGTATGACTGGAATATTATCCCTTGTTTCTTCGGGTTGTGTTGCCTACATATCCGTTTTTGAGACCTATTATTCCCAAAGAGATGCTCGGTGCGTGTGCAGCTGAAAAGATTGCTGACTAGGATGCATTAGTGAACCTGATTTAAAAAAAAAAAAAAAGGAACATAATGACAGATCAACATTTTGGGGGAACATTGGTCCTGAATGGTCAGAAAATAGGAAGTTAATTGTTATACTAATGCTTCAACCATGGAACACTGAACGTTTGGCCATAACATAGACATAAATATGCATACCTACCATTTGCAAGGTGAGAATCACTATCCGTCCAAAATTAGTATGAAAAGGTTTCTTGAGTCAAAATTCTTGGTTGATACTTGCTAGAACTTGAAAGGAAAATTGTACATCAAAATTTGCGTTCAGATATTGAAGACTTTATCTTTGATTTTCTTATACTGCATGTAAGGAAGTGACATGTTGGGTTGTTCCTTCGTGAGAACCTGTGGCTGCTCCATCTATATTTATGACTATGGTTACTTAATATTTGATTTGTTGGGGAAGTTGAAGCAATCATGTACATACTCTGTATTTGAATTGCTGGTGACCAAAAAAGGGGAATTAAATCATGCACCTCTGAATGGTTCTGTTGCTTGAAATAATTCAATTGAATTATTAACATGGCATTCATGTTTCGACTTAACTATTTTTTTTTCTCCCTTGTTGCCTTTTAAGATTAAAGAAATAATTAGTGTAATAAGAGATGAAGGTTTTCCACTTTTCAAACTTACTCTTTTCTTTGCTAATTTAAACTTACGGTGGTATGATATAGTTGTAAAGAATTTTCCTCCTTTAAATATGGTGAACAGATCTTCAGGGGAATCATCATTGTTATACCTAATGTTAGCATCAATTTTTAATGCATTTTATTCATAATCATAACTAGTCTTGAATAACACTGCTCCTTTTTGTTTCTTGGCCTCAATGGCTTAGTTATAATGTAACATTCATGTATTGCGTAAATTTGCGGAGCTTGTAGACACCCTTTGATTATGTTATGTATCTCATTGGTTACGTTGACCGCCATTGGTATTTCTCATTTTTGAGATTATAATAATAAAAATAAAAATAAAAATAAATAACATTTTGAATATAGGGCTATGCAGTATATATATATATATATATATATATAAGAACTGTGGGCCTCTAGACAATGTCGAGTTGGGTTTAAGACAAGCGGATGCGACTTCCGTAAGCATTCTAATGTGGGTTGTATACCGTGCTAGTGGACATGTGGATGATTTTAAAACTTTTAGGCATTAAAGAATGTGGTTTTGGGACCAATTTTTGTCTTTCTTTCGGACCATTTGGTTTGTTGTAAGGGTGAGAGAATTTTTTTTTCTTTTTCCTTCAAATTGCTATGACTTTGTATTTATTATTTAACAGTATTTGTTCTTTTTTATTATTTTTCTAAAAATAGAGATATCAAAATTATTTTTTATTTCATCTATTTATTTTTTATATTCTCTTTTTTATTACATCATCTTATCAAATCAGCCCTTTTGGGTGAGAGGATGTGTAGGAAGTATTTTTGTACCAAGTAGTTACATGGATTTTAAAGCCTTCGCCAAAGTACTTGAGAATAAGTAGATTATTTGGTTTAAACAAACATGAAATGAGCAAGCAGAGGAAGCTGTTCAGAAATGAAAACTTTTTTTAAAAAATTATTAGCAATTTTTTCTATTTACAATGTAATTAATTAATTAATTAATTAATTATTATATTGAGGCAGTAATATTAAAAATAATTCAATATGTAATGATTGATTATCATTTCTTTTGTTTATATGTTCAAATGAATTGAAACTTAATGGGTGGACTCAAACCTTCTCTTCTAACTCTGCCCAATTGCGTCTTACCAATGAACCACAGATCCTGTTCCTGGACTATCCTTCAAGTTGCCAAGAATCTATTTTTCTATTTTGCGTCAAGCTTTTAAAACAAATATTAGCAGATTCGACCTATAGTCAAAAGTTTTAATGAGATAAAAGCTTCCTTCCTTCCAACCCCATTTTGAATATCTGGAACTATTTTAGATTCATGTATTTGATAAAATGGCGATTTTCTTTCGCTGATGCATGTTATACATACTCCGTTTTGCCTCATCTGGTGTTTACTTTTTATTTAGGTTTAATGAAAGATATTTTAGTTAAAAATTTAAAAATAAATTAAAGTAGAAGATAATATTTGATTTCAAGAGAAGTATGTATATATTTTAAAAATTAAAAAGAGGTTTATGTAATTTTAGTAAATATATATATATATATAATTTACTCTATTAATCAAGTTTTCCTTCTTATTCAAATGTACTTTCTTGATTCCTTAAAAAATAGATGCCTTTTGAGAGATACCACGATTTCTTGAGTCATATGTAACTACATTTTGGTTTTGAGATATTTTTTAAATTAGTATCATCTAAAATTTTAATTTATTTTTGTTATATATGAAAGTTATATGGAGATACCCAAAAAAGTAGTAATTAAAATTATAAATTTTCCTTGTTAAAGTATAGATTATTATTGAAAAAAATATAAAAAATTTGAGACATGTAAGGACGTGTATATACTTTTTCTAAATTCATATGAGATTGATATAATTTATTTGTTGGACAAAATTTGATGTAATTTTTAAAATATTTATTATTGTTTAATAAATTATAATATGTAAATTTTTTTTTTTTACAACGTATCACTATCTGTTAATTACTTTTAAAATTTTTTTACACATATTAGGTTTTTGTTACCTAATCATGTTTTGCCTTTCATTTGTCATCTTATGAAAAAAATAAAAGCAAAAAGCAAGTCCCACCGTTCCATTTTTTTTTTAACCCCACCACGAGTGACCTGCAATAGGAATTTTAAAATAAAAATATTTATTATTGAGAATTTTAAATTTTAAAATTATTTTAAAAGTTTAAAAAATAAAATTTTAACTATGAAAACAATTACATTTTATGTTATCAAATTTATAAATTTTTTACTAACACCCTGCTATCTTTTCATTTTTGTTTATTATTGCTCAAGAAATAATTTTTTAAATTTTAGGCCTTGAAAATAATTTTTTACTATAAATATATTTTTAACTTATAGCCTTAAATTATAATTTTTTTCAAAAAAGAAAATATGTATCCCTGGCCTTGGGTAACTCGCCCCCCCCCCCCCCCCCCGGGGCGGGGGTAAACTCTAGTTAAACGAAATTTTAAAGTAAATGGAGCACTTAATTAATTACCTACAAAGAGCTGATAAAAATCGTTAATTAATTACCCAACCCAAACTCCATAAATTTATTATGCAGTTACATATAAACTTCTTTCACATGAATTTTATTTTAGTAGAGCTACCTAAATGTCAATTAACCACATATTCATCAATTAAAAATATAAAAATAAAAATAGAGAAAGAGAGATACTGAGCGTCTGAAGACTTTGGATATTTTCTTATAAAGGCACAAAGTATCCAAGATGAATTTGATATCTATGTAGTTAAATTAAATTTTGAGGATAACATAAAAAATATATATATATATAAAATAAGCATATAAATTTATCGATAATTACAGAACCACAAACATATTTTTTGTTTTTTTTTTATCTCCATAAAAATGATAAATATTTAAACAATCAAAATAAAAAATATTTATGTAAAAATGATCTTTATCTTATAATTTTTTTTAACCTTATTTCCTTTATATAATAGTAACATATCTTATGACATTGTGAAATTTGGACAAAATAAGTGTCTATTGCTTCTTCTTCTTTTTTTCTCTTAATTAAACCCCACACTTCCCTCCAGGGCGTTCAATTCACAAAGAAAAAACGTCAAAAGAATCCACTTTGCATGTTATGCGCCTTTCTCTAGCGTCAAATAAATGTTTAAAAGAATATTTTAAGGATATCTTTTGCCAACGAAAATAAAAAATATCACATTCTTAATATTTTCGCTTTGTTGGTGATTATGTATGCTAATTATTTTCTTAATCACTTTTTATCATCTACATTACTCACGTTTATTCTATAAAATAACGATAAAAAAACCAATCATATGGACTTACCGTTCGTATATGAGATATTTATATTATCACATTAATGACTTGATTGATCACACAAGTGACCACCGCTATTTTTTAGGGAGAATTACAATAAAATATCAAAAAATAAATAAAATTATTCTTAAAGATACGTTACCACTTATTTTAAAATAATTATCATTTAATTTAATAATAAACAATAAAATTTAGTAGTCATAGGTCATTAAAAATAATTTTTTTATTTTTTAATCCTTAAACATAATTTTCCTTTTTTTCTACGCAACTTTGTCAGACCACGCAGGTGAATGGATCTTACCTGCCAAACAACAAAATAACATCAAATTGATTGCTGGAATTGGCATGATGTAGTTTAAATTTGAGTTGGATCTAAGCATTTATGTCAATCCCTTATCTAATCCATAAAATACATGTGAATGCCGCATTAGACATTTTTACTAGTAGAGTTAACCCACTTTTTATATTTTGTCTTTGTCTTTAGATTTTTCTAAAAAAAATTATTTTTGTGGTGATGTGTATGTATTTTAAATAAATTATGTTATATAACTATATTATAATAGAATAGATTGACTTATGATATTGTTTTGTGAAGTGTGAAGGTTGTAGGTTATAAGGAATTAATTCTTTTTGATGATTCTTCAAGAGCGGCTATTCCCAGTGTAATTGGTGCTTTGGTTGATTTAACCTCTTTTCTTTATTAAAATAAATAAATAAATATAATTCTTAAAATTATATATGTCAGTATTAAATTGGTATTTCTGTTAATAAAAGTAGCTTCTTGTAAGTCAAGTATCCAAAATAAAATACCTTTAACTTATAGTAAAAGCTGATTGGGTCCCAAAAAAAAATTAGTAAAAGCTCTACTGGAAAAAAAAAATGCTTATTTAAAAGTTTATTTTTTACAACCAAAAAAAAACTTGTGCAAACGATCCAATAAGTTTTTTTCTTTCGTTCTCCTCACAACTTCTAAACGTATCTTTTACCCAAAAAAAAAAAAAAAAACTTCTAAACGTATCTTAAAATTGAAGGTATTTTTTTCCCCCAAAAGTAGATAGACTTCGGCTCCTAGAACAATAGTATTACGAACTGCAATTACACTTACAGACAGCAATTTGAAATCCTGATTCTTACTCAAAACATTACCTACATATTAGATTTATTTTATGAAAATAATAACAAATAATCCAGTCATGGTATAGTTAAATTGGTCTCTGCTAGTTTATATCGTTGTGTATGAAGATATTCTTCAAATTCTTATGACATGTTTAGATCTGACAATTTTCACGGTACAGAAAATATTGTCTTCATAGCATTTGTCTATGTCAAACAACTACCACCCAAGTGAATGGACCCAACAAACCTACCGTCCTTGACCCACAAACGAAAATAATGTAGTATGGAATTGCGGTTCTCAAATGAATTTTCTTTTTAAGAAATTAAGCGAAAGTGCTGTCTTCAATCACGGATTATGAGCAATATTAATGGCGCATTATTAGGTGCCCAGTCCACATGCATGTGTAACAAGGAATCTCAGAGGGGCAACTTTGCAACACTTAAAAGATTGAAGGAATAGAAAGAAATTTCTGGAAATGGTAACTCAGGATTCTTTGGTTAGATTCATATTTTAAAATCATGAATTCATTCAAGCATTTTATCCTTGTACGATGAAAGGAAAAAAAAAAAAAAGAAACAGAATCTATTATTTTTTATATTTGGTAATAAAAAATATGATAGAAATAGAATTCACTAAAATTTGCACAGCAGGAAGATAAATAATTTTAAAGATAAAAGTTTAACATGAGTTAATGCCTCTGGATACAGATTAACATTCATATTCAATAAATAAAAAAATATTTTAACGCATTTTATTTTTTTTAGTTTTTTTTAAATTATTAATTTATATAATTTCAAATAAAATAATATTTACATACTACTTTTAATTATTATATAATATTGTTTTAATAAAAAGATTATATGATTAGGAAAAAATTTTATTTTATTATTTTTATTAAAAATTTTATTCTTTTATTATTTTTAACTAATCAAAAGGTCAAAAAATATTTTAATAATTATTTAATTAATTAAAAAAATAATAAAATTAAAAAAATTTAATAGTATTTAATGTTAAAAATAATAAATCATATACTTTTACAAAAAATCAGAAAAATAATTTTATCCAACTAACAGTCAGTTAAAAATAAAATTCCAGCTGACATTCAATGAGTTATAAACATATATATATATATATATCTTTAATATATTTCCCGTATATATATAAATATATACTTAAAATATAAATAATATTATAATATATTATAGACATAATATTTTATTATTTTTAAATTATTTATTTTATAAAATAAAAATAAATGATAGTATTTAAAAAATAAAAAAATATTTAAAATGTATTATAAAACTAATTAATAATAATTATATTTTAAAAATAATAAAATACTATTTAAAATCAAATTTAATAAATTATATAAAAAATTACTATTAAAAATATAAAAGAATCCACCAACTAAAAATCAATTGATAATGTCCCACCAATTAATAGTCGAAAATATTTTCGACCGCCAATTAGTCACCATTGTGACAATGTATTGCATGTTATATACATATACCTATATATATATATATATATATATATGTGTGTGTGTGTGTGTGTGTGTGTGTGTGTGTGTTCCACCCCTTCCAAAAAACATGTATATTATATTTTTTTAATATATTATTTATATATTAAAAAATATATAATATTATAATATATTGTAACATATATATATATATATAATATTAATATAATTAAAATATGCTTTTGATATTTATATATATTTTTTTTGAAAAAATAAATTTATTTAATATAAGAATTATAATTTTAAAAATATTTTTAAAAAGTATATTTTTATTAATATATACATAATTTAAATTATTTTATTGTAAATGTATTCTTGTCATTTTTCTTTCTTTTTATTTTATTTTACTTTTATTCTACCAAACAATTAAATATAAACATATTCTCTTTCTTTTTCTATTCTTACCAAATATAACTTTTTTCCATTACATTTCATTTATCTTTTCCTTTTCATTTTCATTATTAAAGAATTTGCAAACCAAACGAGACCTTAAACACAAGGATCCACTTAATCACACATTAAACAAGATAATTTCATACCTTAAGGAATTTGTATGTGTTGTTAGACTCCAATAGAGTTATTTAATTCAACTAGCTTAGAGTTTGATCTTAACAACTACTAAACTTGATTAAATCTTAGTAAATACTTTCTAGTATAATGTTTATCCTAATTTGATACTTAGGTTGTTTTAATTATTTTACTCTTTGTCTTAATCTTTATTCTTACTATTAATACTAGCTTAAATTATTATTTGATCACTTATAATTTCAAATTTGAGATTATTTCACCTTGTAGTGTCGATTTATAAACTTAGCCTATGATAAGTCCAACAACTCAACACTTAATTAGTTTAATTACTTTACTATTTAATTAATCCTTATTAATACATAAACTTTGACTTGGATTGCAAATTACATTAATTTACAACAAGATATAGAGTTTAGGACTTACTTTATATATTCTTGTTCTTAGCATTAGTCTCAATTTTATACTCAATCTATTTTTATTAATTTATTACCTATTTTAATCAATATCTTTAAAATTGAACCAATTATTAAATCAATAGAAATATTAGTTTAAGTTAATTAGTCTAACCATAATTGAACTGATAATAATTAAATATATATTTTTTATAATTTATATATGACAATTAAATACTAATAAATTTTAAATATTTAATTATTAATTCAATATTTCTTAAAGATGTTTAAGAAATTATTTTTTAATTAAAAAATAAAAATACCTATAATTAAAAGTTAAGAGTATTTAATATTAAGCTTTTAAAATTCTCAAATTACATAAAATTTCACATATCATTAAAAAAATCAAAAAGTAAATGATGATTTTTACCAAATATCTTGATATTTAAAAAAATACTGTCAAAAAATAGGACATAAGGTTGAGCAAACACTGAAAATAGTTAAGTATGCATTTTTTGTTTTTTTTCATACTCTTTTTTTTTTTAATTTCTCTCTATTTCAATCTTCTCTTTCTTTTATTACCTCATATATTTAGTTTTTCAAGTTTATTTAAGATGAATTATTCTATTTTATAAAAAGATATCTTTTAAAAAAAATTTAATGAACAATTTAACTAATTTTTGACCAATTCAACTGGTCTTTGTCTTTTATCAGTTCTTTGACTAATTAGTATTGTGATTTTTTAATAGTTCTATTTTATAAGAAAAATCTTTTTAAAAAAATTCAATGGTTAGTCTAATCGATTTGTGACTAATTCAATTAATTTTTAACCAATTTTTTTAGTGATTAATTTTTTGAGTAAATTGAACTGGATCAAGGTTTAGTTTCTGGTCAAATCAGTCCAGTTTAGTTTTGAGAAGCATAATTTTAAGTCTTATTCCTATTACTAACCTATTTTCATATATACTTCAAATTATTTTACAAACAATATTATGAGTTTGAAGCTTACCTCGTGGAGTCTATCTTAAGGCCCAAATCTAAATATCAATTGCTATAGAAGAGATGAAAATAGAAACAAATAAAAAAAGAAAGAGAAACAAATTTCAGCCAACAAAAGAAAAAATGTATAACTTTTGCCTAAGAGGGATTAGAAAATAAGCATGAAGTTACTTACAATTCCCATTCAGGACGATGGCCCTACAAACAATGAGAAAACCACTTCACTAAAGCAAGGGCATTTCGAAATATGGCTGCACAACAGGGGAGAATGAGACTGTTATCCAGACCCAAGGAAAGAGATTAAAAAATTGAAATTCATGGGAAAGGCAAGGGATGCTACTTATCGAAAAGAATGAAACTAGAGGAGTTGCAGGCCTTATGCCACTACTTTGCACCGCTGTAGGACAAGGATGAAATTTGTTTATGGGAGAGGCTAAGAGAGAACATGTGGCTTTCTTTTCAGATGACTCATAAAAGGGACCATTACGCAATAATAGAAAATGCAAGGGTTAATGAAAGGAAAAAAGAAAACTGCAGTTTGGCCTCCTGACAATGCACACAGCCACGGTCAGCAAAAAGAGGACCAAAAAAAAAGTTTTTAAAAAATGGCAAGGGGCCTCACTTGGAATTGAATTAATTTAATTTAATCATTATTAGAACTAATTCTTTTTTACTCCTTGATTCGTAATTTAAGCTTCATGATTGCCAAGAAAATTTTAACCTAACAAGAATAGATTAATTATCCCAAATTTCACTGTATCTCCGTTCGAATATTGGGGTTATTACAATTATTCTAGTAGTATAATTTCATTTCCCTCTTCTTTTGTAGTCTAAAAGATAACGTAGCTGTCAACAGTAATCTCCTCTCTCCTCCGTCATATATTTGCATCATACTAGGATAATAAATTGGCAACACATCACATAATATGATGGGATTGAACTCTTTTAAGGCTTTGTTTGGTATAGAGGGTTAGTTTTTTTATGAAATAGGAATGGGAAATGATATGGAAATAGAAGTGAATCTTGTATTCTATAATTATATTTGGTAGGGTGGAAGGAAAAATATGAATGTAATTACTTTTTAATATTTGATAAAATATAAATAGAAATAGAGATAGAAAAAATATGAGAAAATATCTAAAATGACCCTTAATAAAAAAAATTATAAAATATAATTTATATTTAATTAAAATAAACCAAAAAAAGGTCAAGCTTAAAAAAGAAATAAAAAACAAGAAACCAAAAATTCAAAAATGTAAAATGAAATCCAAAAATTCAAAAGCCAAAAAAATAAAGTAACATTTGATACAAAAAATTTTCTCTCTCTCAAGGCAAAGCACATTCCATCCATAGGTTGAAAGATTTTCTTCTCCCATGTTTAAAGAAATGTTTTCTCCCATGATTTCAGGTATCCACCTACCAAACACAATTTCTCAACATTTCCACTGCCTCTTCCATTCCATCAGTCTCATCTCCTCTCTGTCAAACAATACCTAAAAGTAATATGCATTCCATAAAATAATAGACTATAACAATTTTTATTGCTAATATTTACTTGCCTTTTAGGTTATGTTATCACTGAACTGACAAAGATTCCTATCTATGTATGAAGTACATTTTCTTACTGATACATTTTAAAGTAATCTTATTCGCAATTCCTTTCAACTTTTTTTTGGGCCTTTCTTTATGCCTTAAGGTGGATGTTATCACTGAACTGACAAAGATTCCTATCTATGTATGAAGTTAACATTGTTAGTTGTTTGTTACAAACAAGGGATATGAATATATGATTAATACTTCTCCAAAAACAAAGTATTAAATCTAATTTATGAAAATTTTCAGGGAAGTCAATGTAATTACTCTAAAAAAATAATCAAGCATGCCTTGTAGTTTTGACACTTCAAGAATGGCCTCCATGGATCATCTTGAGAGGTCAAAAAGCATAGTGTCATAGCCTTAAGTGCACAATGGTAATGAGGTCATGTTTAATTCTTTCAGAGCTTGAGGAGTTTAAGTCCTCATCCTCCATGGCCCATTAATCCACCATAAAACACAAAAAGTTATTGTCCAATATCAAAGTCCCTAATATGTCATGTTATGTGATATCAACCACAAAGACAACGGAAGATATGGAGATGAGAGGGTCAAGTGTGACTTTAGGTGTAGCATGTGATGGATATGTTCAAGTTAAACAACTACTAATAGAACCACATTAGCATGATAAGATGGTACTGATTGCATGGCTACATCAGTTTTTAAGTAATTAGATCTATTTTGGGGGAGGTATCTAGATTAAAATTATTAACTTACATATCACTAATAGTGGATGGTGACAAAAGCTCAATTAAAATTGTAAATATTTAATTAAAAGTTCTTAAACTATAAGAACCAAATACAAATGGCGAAAAATTACAAAGACCAACAAAATGAATTTTTTTAAAAAAAATCTTATTGGCACATAACTTAAAGTGGGATTATTTATAAAGAAAAGGCTGAGCGTGGTAGTTGATATAATTGTTGAAAATTCAATTGGTTGAACCACAATACAGTAGTAAACAAAATTCCTTGTTTTTGAATGTTTCGTTGTTCAGAAAATGACAATAATTGGATTCCTTATTATATGCTTGAATCCATATGCTTAATATATTGTGAAACTCCTTGGATTTTTTGACACATAAAATCCAAAAAGTAAGTCCTCTAAACTGAAGAGAAAAACACTACAAAAAAAAGACTTTTAGTAACTACTTTTAGCGATGACTTAAAAAAGTGGTCGCCGAAAAATATTTTTAGCAACGACTTTATTAAGTTGTCGTTAAAAGTTGTCGCTAAAAAACTATTTTTAATTCTAAAAATATTTTTAACAGCGACAAAAAAAAAGTCACTAAAACTATTTAGTAGCAACAAAAAACTCGCCGCTAAAACGTTTTTGCGACGACATAGACATAGTTGTCACAAAAAATATATTTCAAAACATAACTTTTAGCAACAACTAGATTTAGTCGTCACTAAAGCATAACATTTAGCGACGACAAACTTTAGTCGTCACTAAAGCATAACATTTAGGGACGACGTACGTGATTCGTCACTAAAAGTCCAAATGCCAAATTTTTCCTATTAAAAATATTACTGACAAAACGTTTAGTGACTACTAGTTTTAGTCGTCACTAAAGCATAACTTTTAGCGACGACTAACTTTAGTCGTCACTAAAGCATAACATTTAGCGACGACGTACGTTATCGTCACTAAAAGTCCAAATATCAAATTTTTACCATTAAAAATATTACTGACAAAATGTTTAACGACCACTAGTTTTAATCGTCACTAAAATATAACTTTTAGCGACGACAATCTTTAGTCGTCACTAAAGCATAACTTTTAGCGACGACTAACTTTAGTCGTCACTAAATCATAACATTTAGCGACGACAAACTTTAGTCATCGCTAAAGTATAATATTTAGCGACGACGCATGTTATCGTCACTAAAAGTCCAAATGTCAAATTTTTTACCTATTAAAAATACTATTGACAAAACTTTTAGCGACCACTAGCTTTAGTCGTCACTAAAGCATAACTTTTAGCGACGACGCACGTGATTGTCACTAAAAGTCTAAATGTCAAATTTGTTCGAATTAAAACTATTACTAACAAATTTTTAGCGACTACTAGTTTTAGTCGTCGCTAAAACACAACTTTTAGCAACCATTAATTTTAGTCGTCACTAAAGCATATCTTATAGCAGCAACCTTTGTTAGTCGCCACTAAAAGTTTTGGCGACAAAATTTTGGTTAAATAAAAATACTTTGTGCTAAACCTTTTAGCAACGACTTTTTGTATTCATCACTGATAGTTACTTTTAGCGGTGACTAAAATAGTCGCCGCTAAAAGTTTTGATGCAAAATTTTTTATGTACTAAACATTTTTGCTTAAAATATTTCTGTAATTTATACGTATCAATTAATATATGCAAATATACAGGACAAAAAATAAATTAGAGTATTTTTAAGTTAAAAATTTTTTTTTAAAATTGATAATTAATATATGCAGATATATAAGACTAATCATTAATTAAAAAATAAAACTAAAATTTTTATTAAGTTTAAAAAACTTAGTAGATTTAATAGATTTAAGAAGTTAAAATTTTAATTTTTGAAATTCATGAAATTAATATATCTAACATTTCATATGTTGAAGAATCCATATATTTAAATTTTGAATTTCCATTTCTATGATTCATTTTATTAATGGGTCCTTTTCAACTTTTGAAGCAACGTAAACAACAAAGAGGTAGAAAGAAAGAAAAAAATGAAAGATAAAAAAAAGAATGGATAAAAGATTGAACTCCGCCTTAATCTCTTATCATTGCAACATTAATTTTAGTTGGGTAACCTTTTTAAATTCTTATTTTATCTTTTTCTTCATCCATTAATGTCTTCTTCTTCTTTATGTTCCATGACTTTAAACTTGATACTTTATAATTTCAGCAAAAAATATAATGATGTCTATGGATTTTTTGGTGAAGGGGTAGCCATGGATGTGAATTTAGAACTTCACTCTTGATACTTTAAACTTGGAGAGGCCTTAAATGTTTTTTTTATAAAGATGAGCCCCAACGTAATGTAATGACCCCTAGTGTAATGATTTAGCATGCATTTCTTATTGAGACAGCAACATATACAAATTCTAAAGAGATAAGTTGGAGGATGACTTATATTTAGGATTAAGAACTTCAAATGTTTTAGTTAAAACAAAAATATAATGGGGTAAATCATAGAAAAAGATACATTAGGCTATTAAAGAATAAAAATTCTAAATTCTTAATTAATTTTTGAGTTCAATTATATATTTCTTAATTTTTACCCTCTTTATTATTAATCAAGTACTTAAATTCAGAACTTAAATAAAATAAAGCTTAAGTAAATTATAAAAAACATTATATAATTATAAACTTATTTTAATATTAGTGAAAGGTAGTAAAAAACAAAAATCACAAAATTAAAGGCCTAAACAAACTTTTTTGAGAAAAATAAGTGACCAAAGCGATTTGCCATGCTTAGATCTCGAAAAAATACCCAAAATAAAAAAAAAGATCACCTCAAACGGAGTATGGTACACAAAGTTATGGCATTTTGAAGTTTTACCCTCCAATATTGTATTTTCTTCATAATTTATGTTCTAAACCTAACCTATATTTTTTTTTTTTATCACTCAAACTATTTTTTTCATTTATATATCAATTATCAATTATTAAATTATCAATATATTTAGAATAATATTATATCATTACACATAAAACTCTATTAACACAGTAACAGTAAAACCTAGGGTCATCATCAGCTTTCATTCCCAACCTCTGTGTTTTTCCTATCATTCCCCTTTCCCCCTTTCCCATTTTCAAATCTTCTTTGCATCTGCTGGCAAAGGCTATCGCAAATCCTTCTCAATCTTCGTTCCAATACATCCTTCTGGTCGATTTCGTTGTGAGTGAAGCTATTCCAACAAAAATCGTTTTACGCACGAAGAACAGAGTATCCTTAAGAGCTGAGTTCACTGTGGAAGAGGAGAACACAAAAACTGAAGAGGAAGGAAGGCATGTACGTGGTAATCTGGCCTATTGTTTGCTCCTTCTCTGGTCCATTATTTGCTCCTTCTCTGGTTTATTATTTACTACTTCTCTGGTCCATTATTTGTTCTTGCTCTAGTCCATTATTTGCTTCTACTCTGGTCCATTATTTGCTCCTTCTCTGGTCTATTATTTGCTCCTTTTCTGGTTCATTGTCTGCTCTTTCTTTGTGCAATTGATTTTGTGTTGAGTGTTGTGGCTGTGGCTGTGGCTGTGGCTAGCAGAACTGAATAATGCCCCCATTTTGAATCGAAGTTACTTTCTTTTTTTTTTTTTCAGATTTCTTCTGTTTTGTTTTGGTTTCTTCTTCTTTGATGGCTACTTCTAGCCTTTGTCAACTTGTTGAATTTCTTATTTCTGATATGTTTTAATTTTATTTCATACAACACATATTCTCAAGTGCTAGCTCCTCAAACAATATCAACTGTGGCTCCTTGAATTGTAGCTGCTATAGCATAAAGGTATTATTTTTCTTTTTAATGAACTATCAAGCTGGGAATTGTGATGTTTTGCTATGACATTGTCATCAATTTTGTTTTTGTCTTGATAGTTTGCTGTGATATTGATGAAATGATTTTAAATTTTGATGTGAAGTTCTAATTTGAGGAAGGGTGGGTGGAATGGGTGGGTGGAATGGTTCTGTTAAGTGCTGAAATTTTGGTGTCTAAATAAGCTTTGGTCCTGTGTATGTACCTACATAAATTCTGATATGTGGCTAAGTCTTTTGTGGGTGGAATGGGTGGGTGGAATAGTTCTGTTAAGTGCTGAAAATTTGGTATCTAAATAAGCTTTGGTCCTATGTGTGTACCTACATAAATTCTGATATGTGGCTAAATCTTTTGTGGGTGAAATGGTTTTTTTTAAGTGTTGTAAATTTGATGCCTATGCTCTGATATATGCCCATAAGTTCTGTAGGTTTGGTGTTTATAAGTGATGTAGATTTGATGAGTGCTATAAATTTAATGCCTTTAAGTTCTGAAATGTGCCTTTAAGTTCTGATATGTGCTTTAGAGATTTGGTCTAACTCTGTTGCCTTGATAGTTTATTATGATACTACTGAACTCTGGTGTTAATTTTGATATATGCCTAAGCGCTAATATATGTCTTTAGAGATTTGGTCCAATTCTGTTAGTTTGATAATTTACTCTGATATTGCTGAGGACTGGTGTTACTTTTGATATGTGCCTAAGCTTTGATATATGCCTTTAAGTTTTAATATGTGGTTTAGAGATTTGGTCCAATTCTGTTACCTTGATACTACTAAGGACTGCTGTTATTTTTTTTCTTTTGAGGATAAAGTATGGTGCTTACGACTTTTAAGTACTGTAAAGTACTATAAATTTAGTGTTTAAATTACATTTTGTCCTATCTCCATACCTATGTGTATCATACCATCATACCATCAATCCTGTTGACAAGGGAATATCCTATCGATAAGGTTTTCAATTTCCCTTTGCTAAATTTGAGATCCTGTCGACAAGGTCTTATCTAGTCAACAAGGTCTTCAATTTTCCTTTGCTAAATTTGAGATCCTGTCGACAAGATCTTATCTAGTCGACAAGATCTGTTACCCTATCAACAATATTGTTTGCCTTGTTAACAGTATCTTATTACTACCTCTAGAAAAAGGATGACTTGTTCTCCATATTCATTCTAGCCTTTCCACTGCAATCATTTTTTAGCCTTGGTTTCACAACCTTTCCACAGGTGAAGTGGAACTATATAGGCCCAAAACTGAAATTAAGATATATTTCAATTAAAATGGAAATGTTTTCATTATAAATATATCATGTACAACCTTTCATGAGCAATATATTACATCAACGCTTATACTATTATCAATGTTAATGTCATGTGCTTAGAAGTAACATAAAAGAAAGTGTAACATAATGAATCCCTCATTATGTTTTGTATTAGAATAAAGTTTGGTTTTAGATCATATCTAAAATTTGGAGATCTGAATCAAAACATAAGTATATAATTCTTTACATGTAGCTAGAACAAAGTTAAAGCAGTGACAGCATGGACTTAACGTAAATATATAATTCTTTACATGTAAAAAGATTTGCCTTGTCCACAGTTTAACTTGCAATGATATTGATTAAAATGTAGGAAGTAACAAAGATAGATAAAAGTTGGATAAAGATCAATAATAGAACTAATCCAGCATATAGACGAGGAGTTGATGAGTTTTTACAATGGGCCTTTAATCAGCCAAGGGTGACAGATATGATTCGATGCCCATGCAATGGGTGTAGGAATACAGAATGGAAGAGTCACATTGACGTAAGGACAGATCTATTAAGGAAAGGCTTCAGCCCAAGTTATGAAGTGTGGGATTCACATGGAGAAGTTCGTCTTGGTGCTTATAGTTCATTGTATTAAAATAATAGTGGTGAGGTAGCTGATGATATAGTTGATGAAACTGATGAAGAAGATGATATTATTGGGATGCTTCATGATGCATACGGTCACACAGATTCAAATGAAGGGAACCGTGAGTCAGAGAACCATGAGCCACTTAATGGGTAGGCAAAACAGTTCTTTAACTTGTTGCAAGTTGCTCAAGCTGACCTCTATCCAGGTTGTGACAAAGTTTCGAAACTCTCTTTTATAGTTAGGCTACTCCACCTTAAGTGCCTTAACCATTGGAGTAACAAATCCATGGATTCATTGTTAAGTTTATTTAAGGATGTTCTTCCAGAGGGGGCATTAATACCTAACTCCTACTACGAAGCAAAGAAAGTTATTCAAGAGTTAGGAATGGATTACAACAAGATTGACGTATGTGAGAACGACTGCATCTTGTATTGGCAAGAGCACGCCAATGCTCAGTCATGTCCTAAGTGCAATATGCCTTGATGGAGGTCAAACAATCATAAAGGAAAGAAAATTCCTCATAAAGTGTTACGATAATTCCCTATAAAGCTTAGGCTACAAAGGCTATGCATGTCTCACCATACAGCTAAGGAGATGAGGTGGCATAATGAGGAACGCATTGATGATGGTGTTTTGCGGCATCCAGCTGACTCTGTTGCATGGAAATTGTTTAACCAGCAGCATCTAGAATTTTGTAGTGATCCAAGAAATGTTCGGTTGGGCCTAGCAAGTGACGGGTTTCATCCTTGGGAAAATATGAGTACTAATCATAGTATTTGGCCAGTTATATTAGTTCCATATAATTTGCCACCATGGCAATGCATGAAGCGCCCATATTTTATGATGACTCTTTTAATTCCAGGCCCCAGAAGTCCAGGTGATGACATAGATATGTACCTCCAACCAATGATTAAGGAGTTACTTGAATTATAGGAGCAAGGAGTAGAGACATATGATGCCCATACGAAGTCTAATTTCAAGTACATACAGCATTATTGTGGACAATTAATGACTTCCCAGCATATGGGAACCTATCAGGATGGTCTACAAAAGGAAAGCTTGCATGCCCCTGTTGCCACAAAGATACATATTCTATTTCATTATGAAATAAGTTGCGCTACTTAGGCCATCGTCGCTTCCTACCAACCCATCATCCATGGAGGCGAAATCGAAGGGCATTTGATGGGAAAGTTGAGCATAGAGTTTCACCCTCTTCTTTAACCGGCGATGAGGCACTTTGTCAATTACAAGCACTAGGTAATGTAACTCTGGGGAAAGGTCAAAAGCAAAAGCGTGGCCATGTCACTAACGCATTTAATTGGAGAAAAAAAGTATCTTTTTCTACTTACCTTATTGGAAAACATTATTGATCCGACACAACCTTGATGTTATGCACATTGAGAGAAATGGTTCAGATAACATCGTGTCAACTGTTATAGGATTAGCTAGAAAGACAAAAGATACAGTAAAGAGTCAGTATGACTTGGTTGACATGGGAATTAGATCTGAATTACACCTGATAGAAGAAGGAAATAAAGTTCTGATTCCAGTTGCTTGCTATGCATTATCCCCACAAGAGAAGTTAAAAGTTTGTAACTTTCTAGCTACTTTGAAGTGTCTGATGCCTTCTTTTCAAATATTTCATGATGTATTAATGTTCGTGATAGAAAAATCTATAGATTGAAGTGCCATGACCACCATATTTTGTTACAAGATATATTCCCTATAGCATTACATGGCTTGTTGCCTAATGAGGTATCTGAACCTATATTAGAGTTGGGTAAATTCTTTAAGAATTTATGCTCTAAGTGCTTAACAACTGAAGCTCTTGATCATCTTGAATCCTAAATTGCAAGCACATTGTGCAAATTGGAAATGGTTTTCCCACTAGCCTTCTTTGATATCGTGATCCACTTGCCTATCCATTTGGCAAGAAAGGCAAAGCTCGGAGGGCCCGTACAATATAGATGGATATACCCTATCGAGAGGTAACTTACTACACTAGATATGCCTTTTATAAATTTTATTAATACTCTATGCTAAATTTTTTATTCAAATCCTCTTATGTATCTAGGTACTTGCGGACATTAAAAACATATGTTCGCAATAAGGCTCGACCAGAAGGTTCAATAGCTGAAGGGTATTTGGCAGATGAATGTCTTACTTTTTGCTCCCGTTACTTGAAAGAAATTCCCACCAAGTTTAATAGGCCTACCAGAAACGATGATGGACTTATGGGAAAGGATGAAACATCCATCTTCAATAAAAGTGGCCAAGTCCGGGGAGGTTACGAATTAAGATTTCTCTCTAGTGTAGAGTTTAATCAAGCTTGTATGTATGTGCTCTACAACTGTGAAGAGGTTTGGCCATTCATAGAGTACGTTGGTGGAGCTTGGTAACTCCTTCTAAATAATTTCTTCAAGAATTTGTTGCCTTAACTATGTCATTCATTGCAGGGAGCATAAGAAGCAGATGGAAATGCATAGATCAACAGTTAAAGAGTTCCCAAAATGGTTTCGTGAACATGTTAGTTTCTAGACACCGCACTAGAATATAAGAATTATGTGATAAATTTTAATCATAATAGAATTTATCGATGGTGATATCTCATTATAGGTTGCAAAGTTAAGCACACAGGGTGAGGCTAGTGATGACCTCATGAGTTTAGCAGCTGGCCCACTTAAAGTGGTTCACTGCTACTCAGCATTTGCAGTGAATAGTTTAGATTCCACACAAAAGATCGTGCCTTAGGCCGAAGAACAGATAATAGTGGAATACTTGTGAAAGGTGATGATGAAGACGAGAATAAATAGTACTATGGTGTGTTAGAGGACATATATGAGTTGTCATATATTGGGTATAAAAAAGTGTATTTATTTAAGTGTTATTAGTGGGATGTGGCTCATCTAGGAAGAGGATACAAGGTTGATAAATTTGGAATCACTAGTGTGAATACTCGTTATTCACTTAACTCTAATGAGCCATTTGTCTTAGTATATCAAGCCAAACAAGTGTTCTATTTGAATGACATAGTTTATGCAAATTGGCTCATTATTGTCAAGACAAATCCCTGTGACCTATTCAATATGCCTGAGGTGATTGATAATGACGTCAGTGGGGACTTTGAAGGAGGGCCCATCGATGAGGCATATTAACAAGATGAGATCGAACTATATGTGGTCCTTGATGATAATGTGGGAAATGACTTTGTGGTCCAGTTGCAAAGGGATGATGTTGCTTCAGAGACTCTAAGTCATTCAAGCGAACACCTACGAACACAATGCCCAAGTGCAATTAATGCAGGACATGAATTCATTGATGACAATGATGAGGATGTATCCACTAACAAAGGAGATTTAGAAGACATACTTAGTGAGGATGATGAAGTCGATACTGACACCACAGATCTTGAGTAAAAGTAACTAAGATTCTATGTTATTTAATGGTACATATAATAAATGACTAAAATATTAAATTTGTAGATAGCATCATATTTCATTGAGTATTTTTTATTTTGATAAGGTCAAAGATCTTGTTCATAAAGTGGCAAATCTTGTCAACAAGATTGAAGATCTAATCTTTAAATTCAGTGGCTGAATAATATATTGTTGACACAATTGAAGATCTTGTCGACAAGATCTTGAATTCAGTAGAGAGAAGTTGGAAACTTTGTCAACAGGAATTGTTATCTTACAACAAGGTATTCTTTAATTAAAAAACTTAAAACAACCAAAATCATAATAAGTTATAACACATAATAAGTGATAATTATGACAATTTCTATAAGGTTGTTGTTGTTATTATTATTATTATTATTATCATTGCTTCAAATTTTTGAAACTTCCCTTCTTATAATTCATTTCTTGGTTAAAAGTTTCATAATTTTACAAATTGACATTATTCAACTACCTTGTTCTCATAATAATAAATGTGGAATGATCCAGGAAATGTCAGGTGCTGGGCATGTGAGAAGGGCTGGACGAGGCGGACGAGGCTTAGGACGTGGAAATGGACGGGAGAGGCAGAATTACACGAGTGATGTTGCATCTCCACCACGTACGAGAGGGCAACTTAAGCATGATGCACTAGAAGCTCAATATTCTCCATTGCCACTAGAGCCAGTTGGTGAAGAAGAACAAGAACAAGATAGTTCACCTCTTACCCAGCCATCACGAAACCAGAGTAGTACAGGTAAGCAAGGGAAACAATATACGTGTTTGGTTAATTTTTCACCTTGTGTCATATATAGGTATATTTGTTTTCTTATGTATAATCATCTAATCATTTTCTTTTTTCTATATTGTTCAGCTTCTTGCAGCACTGTTAAAAAGGGTCGAGGGAAGTATAAGTGTTTAGGAGTTGACCTTAAAACAAAATTTGGCAACAAAATCTTAATTACCATGTCTAGGACCACTGAACGGCGGATTGGAGATGGGGCTCAAGACTTATCTAGTTATATTGGTTGGATGGTACAGACTACTGTGTCCTTAAGAGATGGTGATTGGAAAGATATTGCAAATAAAGATGGGGATACCATGTGGTTAAAAGTAAAGGTAACAAGTTATATATTTTAAATGCATATCTTTAACTAATGTGCAAATACCTATGTTATGTTTGCAATTATAACTACTTATAATTTGAATTTGCTATTCTATTCTTAATGTATAGGACAAATTTGAAGTTCGCGATCCTCAACAGGAGGTGGCATTCAAGTCTTACTGCATGGACTCAATGCAATGACTCTTTAAGAATTGGAAGTCTTCATTGTCAAAAATATATAAGAACTACATGACTGACGAGGAGAGGCAAGTAGCAAAACCAAAGGATGTTAGCCTTAAAGATTGGGATTGGCTAATTCAACACTTTAAGTCCAATAAGTTTCAAGTCTTTAGTTCAAACTTTATTGCAGCTGTACTATTATTAATTAAAATTATCATTAACAATACTTTGGCTTTATATGCAGGCTGTAAGTAGTAGAAATAGTATAAATAGGTCAAAGTAGGTAACATTACATACATGTGGTACCCGCTCATTTATAGAGGTTGAAGAGTCTTTGGTGAGCATCTTATTGTATTTTAGGACAAATTCGTTTCTATATTCACTACTACTTTTTCTCATGCTAAAAAGCTTTGAATACTAATGTCTGAAAAATATGTAGAGGGACCCAAAAACAGGGGATCCAGCAACAGCTGATCGAGTATGGGAGGCACAACATACTCGTCGAACAAAAGAGGGGGAGATAGTGTGGGTTGATCCACAGTCCCAGGAGATCCATGTAATGTTCTCAAATTCATTAACTTTAAACAAATTGTTTGTACAATTTTTCACACTTCTAACTCATGTCCTACACTATAGTCACGCATTCACGATCTTGTTATTCAATAACAAACAACAAATGAAGAGACATGCCTAACTGGAGATGAGATATTAGCTACCATACTGGGGGAGAGATTGGGATATGTACGTGGCAAGGGATATGGGAAGAAACCCTCGAGAAAAAGAAGCATCGACAAATATGAAGTGGAATCTAGAGTTTCTTCTGCAATAGAACAAGTGCATGAAGAGATGCGTAAAGAAATGGAACAAAAACTACAAGAGGAGCGAGCCCAAAAGCAAGCACAGATGCAAGCTGAAATTCATGCTTAAATGATTGCCTTCATGGCCACATTCCAACAGGTATCTTTTGCACTTGTCTTTTTCTTTTCAATGTTAAAAAACTTAGTATTATGTTTCTTTTCAGCAGGGAAATGTACCTTTGATGAACAATGCTTCAAGTGGAGAAGCTCAATAATTTTGTGAGTAATTAAGAGTTTTAATGATTGATTATTCAACTAACACAAATAATACATCTTAAGTTTTCCTTTTAAACTTTTGACATTAATTTATTTATGGCATACATAGTCTTTTAAATATTATACTTTACTGAAATTGGAATATGGTCTCAATTTGTCACACAGGTAATTACTTTGATGGAGAAAGTCTTGACATTTACAAAACAAAATGAAGTGTCTAGATTGAATGCTAGTGCCTCTCCCTTGAATTACAAAGATTCAAGCAATTGCCAATACTAACTTCTTGCTCTTTTTCTTTTGTTTAGTAATATTGTAATGCTATTTTGAATAATGGAGTGTATGAGTGAGTTTAAAAAATTATTCATACTTGTTTGATGGACCTCTGCAGTAATGTATATATCAAACTTATTAGCTCTTTCTTGGCTTATGTATTTTAAAATGTTAGATTAAGTCGTCGTTCTTTTTTAGCTTATGTATTTTAAAATGTTAGATTTTGTAAAATGATGTATGTTATTAGAGATTTAGAAGATTTATTTTTCACCATTTATAATATTATAAAATCTATTTTAGTAAACAGGTTTGAAGAAAAGAATTAAGAAAAATATTAAAAATTTGAAAAAAAAAAACCTCTTTAGCGGCGACTAAAGTTGTCGCTAATAGTATATCAATATTGATAAAACCATATATTTAGTGGCGACTAACGTCATCGCTAAAGATATATTTAGTGGCGACATAAAATATTGACACTAAAAAAAAAATTTTAGCGGCAAAAGAATGATTCGTTACAAAAATAAGCATTTAGCGTCACCATAATATTTCACTACTAAAAGTATATATTTAGCAACGACAATACTCACCACTAATTCCTCTAAATACCCATTAAAAGGAATTTCGGCGACTACTAATTTCACTGCTAAAACAACATTTAGTGTCAAGGTACATGTCGTCGCTAAAGATCCTCACCAAATAAAAAGGTTTTTGAGGCAAAAAGGTCGTCGCTAAATCTTTTAAGCTAAAAGGTCATTGCTAAAAGTATATATTTAGTGACCACAACTATTGGCAAAAAGTCATCACTAAAAGTTTTTATTGTCAAAAGATATTTGTTGCCGCTAAAACCATATATTTAGTGACGACTTTTTTCGCCTCTAAAAATATTTTTTGTCGTCGCAAAAAGTCTTTTTAGCGACAACAATTTTTTGGCCACTAAATTTCTTTAGCAACAGCTATAATTGCACGCGACTTAGCGACGACTACATTGTCGTCGCTAAAACTATTTAGCGACGACTTTTGATGTTTTAGCGATGACTTTTGTCGCCGCGAATTCCATATTTTTTTGTAGTGAAAATACCAGGATACCTTAACAATGTCCCATAAATGTTGTTTTGATCCTGGAGTTTATTTGTGTGTGCCTTTGTTTTCTCTAGGTAATCATAGATATTTTTATGAATTGAGATTGGAATTTATATTTGGGTAATTTTGATATAGGCTTTGCATTACATGCATGTGCCAGAAAAATATTGGTTTCTTAGCTTCCTTTTTATTACTATTATTATTTTGAAGGTAAAAAATTGTTATGAATTATATTGTCAGACAAAGTTTGCATTTTCTTATGCTTGAAAAATAAAATAAGTTTTTAGTAATGTTTAAGATGAATAAAAATCACTTGGCTTATATAAGAGTTAGCAAATGAGTTGTTTCCATTTATACCTTGCCTAATCTGAACATTGTTGTGATAACCTAAGATTTCAAAAGTAAGTATTAAAAAAAATTAGTTGAGTAATTTAAAATTTTAAGCTTAGGAATAGTTAGAAAGTGTGGAGTTAAAATGGAATTTGGTTCATCCTCTACTCCATGTGACAACCTATGAAATAAGTAGGAAGAGACGTGGAAGACTTAGTTCGACAATTATTAAATCAATCAAAGCCAAAACTTATGTTTAAAATTTATAAAAAGGGGATTAGAAAACAAACTTGCCTTGGTTCAAGTGGTTAAAGTTAAAGTTTTAAATTGCAATTGTAGCTACTTTGTAGTTGCGGATGTTGCAAGAATTATAAAACTAATTGTGGGCATTGTGGACTATTATATTGTTGATTAATACGGATGCAGTGTGGACTACATTCGCAATATTGTGGTCGCATTATATGTTGTGGTCCGCAATTTAGAACTTTGGTTAAAGTCTAGGTTAGAGCAAACTTTAGGTCATGGGTTTGAACTATACTAGACACTTTCCTCTTTAATCAGATTTTTTTTTTTGGTAGTGGCTAACTTTTTGAAATTGCTCTTAAACTCTTGTATTCTTAAAATTTGCAAATGTGTCCCTTTGAGACTTACTCTTAGCAAAATCCAGAAACCTACTTTATCTCTTTAATTTTTTGGATTTTTTGCTAGCTTTCTTCCTTCTTCACTCAATTCTTTCTTGTGGTCCTGCTCTCCTAAACACTTTTGCCTCCTTTGTTGCTATTGCTTCTAGTTGCAACCCTCTCAAGTTGCATTTCATCCAAATGGGGAGAAAAAGAAAAAAAATAAAAAAAGGAAAAAATGAAGCATGTAATGTTAAAGCTTCTGAAATTGAAATTCTGAATTTAAAAGACTTTTACATAAGGTTAGTAAGCTTAACTATAACGTTTGGATTTTTGTAAAACACCGAAATGAGTCGATTTTCAAAGCAAGCTCCTTGAAATGAGTTATTTAAGACCAATAAAAATTAGAATAAAATTCTAAATAATAGAAAATCAGGAATTGAGCCCTAAATTGCCTAGAAATCGGGCCGCAGTGATTCAAAAAATTTACCGAAAGGCCAGTGATATTTTTATAAATTAGTGTAATTTTGAAAAAACATATAGGATAACTTTTTAAATGAAAGTTTTGATTTCTTTGGGGTTCTCAGAAGCCCTAAAAACCATGGGAAGCTTTGAGATAGTTAAAACCCCTCCGATGTATGTTTTTCAATGTCAAGTGACCTGAACTTTGACCAGTGCAGGAAGGTTTTAACTCTAATTTGAGTGATTCCAAAGAAATTTTACTAAATTGGGAACCTAAATTTTATAATAAAAAAGACGAATCTAAAAAAGGAGCTAAAACGAAGCCAAACCAGAAATGCCATTGCGAAGGGCGAAATTGGAAACAATTTTAAAAAGGAAGCTTCTTTATTCTTCTGTAAAGTTCATGTTCACTCTCCCTCACTTTTGACCGACTTTCTTCCGTCTAGAATAGAGAGGAGAACTAGAAATTTTAGGTACACAAGGGAGGAGGAAAAACAATGAGAAAAGGCCAAGAAAAAAGGTATAGAATCCATAGATTTTCTTAGTTCTTCCTCCTTCCCTCTTTTCCTCCTATGGTTTTCTTAACATATTTGGTGCTGTTTTAGTGGCGAAACAGAGAGGAAAAATTCGTGTTTGGATTGAGGCAACCAAGGAAAGTGAAAAGCAATCAAGAAAGAGCAAGAAAACAAGGTAAAACTTCCATTCTTTGGTAGCTTCTTTCCCCCCTTCCTCTTGCACGATTTGGCCACCATGAGCCTAATTATTAAGGGCTATTTTCTGCCCAAATCAAGGGGGGATTAGAGGTTTTGGAGTGCAAGGATTAAGAATCTATCATTGGAAGCAAGTAAAAGCCATTGAATTTCAAGTTAGCAAAGTGTAGGATTCTTGAAGAGTTTGTAAAATCTGTTTTGATTCATGAATTTTCTAGGCTATGTAAGTTTAATTAAGCTTTTAAGATCTCTAGGAAGCCTCCCAATTGTGTCTCCATCAAGGAAAAATCAAGAAGCCATTAAACCCCATTAATGCTCTATATTGTAACCAAGCAAGGATAGCATAGCTAGGGAGAGTTTTAAATTATTCCAGGTCTATTTTTGAGTCATATATGATGAGTGAAAATGAGGGGAAGCCTTGAAAAAAATTTAAAAAGCTTAGAGAATGAGTTGGTGCTTTAAGTTCTATAATGTGACCTAAGGAAGTAACATGTACTTAGGCTCTTGGTTTTAATTGGGTGATGACTCCAAAAGGCTTAAAGGGAGTCAAGAATTATGTATAAAAGGAAAGAATGGGCCTAGACTTCAAAGAGTGGATGTTGCTTCATTAGGTGCTATTAGGAACCATAATTGAACCATAAAACAAAGTTAGAGTTCCAAATAGATAGGTAGCTTTGAGAATAGTTCCAAGAGTCTAATTGGTTCTTATTTTGTGTAATTAGGCCAAGGAAAACAAGCCCTACTTAGTTATGAGTGTATAGCTAGGGGAGGAGATCCAAATTCAAGAGAGAAAGTGTACTTGTGTGGCAAAGGTAGCTCTCTCTCTTTTCTCCCATACATGAATGAATGTCTACATTGTCCTTGAAGGTGTGTGTGTGTATTTTAAGCTATGAATTATGTTTTGATATGATGCCTATATTCCATGGAACCATAGTGTTGCATTGTGTATTCAAATGATATCTAAAATGTTTGCATTGGTTTGCTTGATTGTGGAGAGGCCAAGAACCTTCTATCCACGGTGAGGATGAGCCAAGAACATTTAGAAGTGGTTGAGACCAAGTGAAAGTCTCCCAAGAGCAAAGCTTAGTTCAAGGCCTTTGAGAAAAAGGGTGAGACAAGTCTAAGAACCTTGAAGAAAGGGGTTAGGGTTAATCCATTCATTTGGCAAGCCTAAGTGTGTTATGTATGCTTTGTGTAAATGGCAAGAATGTATCTTGCACCATTTTCTATATTAATATGTCATGCATGCATCCTTAAAACTTGTATTACATTCTTTATGCATGATTGAATGGAAGATGAGCTATTGGAATTCTTTGAATCTCACTCCCTCCTCTCCAATATCCTAAAATGCTAGTAGGAGCCAATGAAGAAGGAAATAGAAGCCACCAAGTGGGAAGATGGAGCCTTGATCATAAAGCTCTTAATGTTGTTTATGTTATAACCAAAGGAATGACATATGATGTAATCTTTTGATAGAATTGATAAATAATGAGTGGAACATGTATAATTACCCTAATAAATGATGTATATATGAAATTTGATAATAAATAGAATGTATCACAATTTTTGGGTATTGAATGGCCATTTCAAGTACATGTGTCTTAGCATATGGCTTGAGGATGAAGGATGAGATTTTGTATTTTGAGTTTCCACACCTTTAAGACAAGTTTAGAGAGTCTTTTTGGGCCATTCCCACGTGCTCAAGTGGCCACAAGAACTTTGGGAGCCATTTTGCACACTTTTGCACCATTAAAAGGCATTAAAATGACCCAAATGACACCCTATGGTACTTTCTGACTAAACAAAGGAATTTTCCTATGAAATTTGGCAAACATGTAGAGCTCATTGAGATATTTTTAGAAAGTGCATCAAAAATAAAGCTCTACAAAATTAGTTATGAATTTTCAAGGTTGGGATTTTCAATTGGTTCTGGTATGTACACTGTTCACACTGACAAATCTATGTTTTGTGTCATTTGATAGGCAAATGATGTCCAATACTTGTAAAATTTTACAGATATAAACTAGAGGTCATAAGCTTTTTGGATCCACCAAGATCACCTGATTTGGAGGTCTGAGTAAAGAGTTATGCAATTTTGAAGTTTGCTATTAGTAGTAGTAGCGCCCTTTGAGTCCAGTTACTGTTCTATAGATTTCCAAGAGCTAATCGTATTTGTTTCATTTTGAAATTATTTTTCACATACATATAGCAGCTTTGGCATTCTAGAATAACTAAATGTGTGTGATTTCAATTTTTATAGAATTATTTATAAATTTTGAAAATTTATATCAGTAATCTGAACTAGCAGCCCAGACAGTAGCAACCTCAATGGCTTTTCAGATGTAAAACATTCTCTTAATGATTCATGAGCTAAAATTATTTTTTCCATGGGGTAGTCATCTAGAGCTTTCTATAATGGTAAAGTTTGTTGGATTTCTATTTTTATGGATTTAGTTATGAATTTATGAAATTGTGACAAAAAAATTGAAAATCTGGCCAAAAAATATATAGGTATTTCATACTCCCCTTTAGTTTCCACGAGATATAAGCCACTTTTGATGATGCAAATGAGTTGTATTCATGTAATTAAATATATGAATGTGATGAATGAATTCATATAATCCATGTGACATCGAATGAAATTTTTATACACGACGTAATGCTAGAAAATACATTATTTTAATCCCCTTTTTCTTGCTCCTTCATGGAATGTATAGTCTAAAGCATGGTAATGTGATAGAATAAGCTAGAAATATAAGGCATTACATTAACGATATTGGAAGAAAAGAAGTACTAGGCTTTTCGACATAAATTATCATTTACAGAACCCCCTTTCAACTTAAAACATTCTCCAAATTTTTCCATTTCCATTTTAACACTTTGTTAGGTACTGGCCTTCTTTGCGTTTCACTATCTTAACATTATTGGGAAATAAAGCAATGCTTAATAGCTGGTTAGGAGGTTAAATGCTCTTTTTTCAATCATTCATGTTCTATTTACTCCTAATTTTAGAATTCAATGCATATAAAATATAACAACAGTTTTGCTTTTGAAGCAAATAAGATAATTCTCCCTAAAGGACACATTAATTGAAATTTTAGAAGAGATGGATGAACTTCACAAGTTGCAGGTTTGTCAAACAATACTTTCTCTTTCCATTGCTTATTGAAGAATGGCTTTCAAGAGTTATTGTTGTAATTATGGAAGACATTGATCTAGGATAAGTGGTTCATGTTTAGCAATCATGTCCAAACTGATATTTACTGGTAAGGGTAATTGATGGTGTTTGCATTTTTGTTAATAACTTTTTTGGATATTTGGCCCATCATCTTTTTAGGTGCTACTGCCATTCATATAGCAATATATGCACTTTTTTTAATGATTTAGTAATTTTTTTCTAAAAAATATTATTCATTTATAGATATTAACTAAAAGTAAAATTATTTTAAATTATCAAATTTAATGAAACTTTATTCGGAAACACACTTTACTGCATACATTTATTTATTTTCTTTTTTTAATTAATAAATTGAATGAGCTATATTAAAAAAAATGATCTACAATTTATTACCCTGTGATACAGTCCATTTTCACTCAACTATTATGTGGCACATTTCACAAATTAGGCTTTAAAGTTGAATATTTAAAGAAATAATTGAAAATGTATTGCTCATGTGCGTATTTAGTCTAGAATTTAGCAAAAATAACATATTACATAGTATGATTAATGTTTATTGTTGAAGCCCAAGTCTGTCCTTATTTGTAAATGAAATTCATTTAAGTCAAAACTTAAATAATTAAACTAAATTCAACAACATATAATGAAGCCCAATTTAATGACATATAAAAAAGCTAAAAATTAAAGTTGGTTTTAGTATTTTTTAATTAAATTTATAAAAAAATTATATTATGTACAGTTAGGTTGACTCACTTTACTAATCTTGCTTGTAGATCCAAGAACCAACCTTGGCCTTAATTGTAAAGTAGACCAAATTTTTTGCTTAAGCGCAGTCTTTAGCGTTAATTGTAGAGTCAAAGCCTTAATTATATAGCCTTTAAAATTTTATATGAATGCTTAATCATGATCATTGGAAATTCAAGAGTCTATGAGAATGGTAGAAATAGAAAATATGTAACTTTCAAAATAAGAGTTAGGAAACTTTTAAATTAAGGTTTTCCTAAACTTTTTTGTTGAAAGGAATTTTCTCATAGTGAGACAACTAAATAACTTATTAGTTATGAGCACACAGTCCGCGTAATAAATAACTAATCTATTATGAGTTTTTAACTCACATAAAATAACATCTAGGATATAGAGTTTAAAACTTGCTTTACAAATTCTTACTCTTAACATTAACCTCAATTTAATATTTAGTCTACCTTCATTAATGTATTACCTATTTTAATTCTTATTCCTATTACTAACCTATCTTCTTTTACACCTCAAATTATTTCACAAATAATTATATGAGTTTGAAGCTTACCCTATAATGTCTATCACGAAGTCCAAATCCAAATATCAATAGAAGAGATGGAAAAAAAAAAAGAAGAAAGAAACAAGTTTTAGGCAACCAAAAAGAAGAAGCTAGGGATAGTCTTGTAAGCCGACAATAAAGAAGTTAATGATCCATGATTCAAGAAGACCGGTTACCTTAGTCAACAATTGCTTAAAATGACTTTGATATTCAACAATAGAGCTTGTTTGTTTTAGATCCTTTATCACAGCCATCGGGTTATCATATAGTGTGGTCAAACAATATTTTCTCTTTACATTAATTACTTATTCGAGAACAGCTTTCAAGAGTTACTGCTATAATTATGGAAGACATTGATCTCTAATAAGTTGTTCATGTTTCTCTAAACAAATATTTATTGGTAACAATAATTGATGCAGTTTAACATTTTTGTTAATATCTTTTAGGATTTCTAGCCCACCATCTTTTTAGGTGCTACTGCCATTCATTTAGCAATATATGCTTTTTTTTAATGATTGAGTATTTTTTTAAAAAAATATTATTGATTTATAAATATTAGCTAAGAGTAAAATTATTTAAAATTATCAAATTTAGTGTTATGAGCATAAGTTCTTGGGAGAACCACACCCCAAAAGCTAGCTGTGGAAGAGGGTGACACCAAGTCCTTATAAGGCCTCCTTTTCAAGGAAATTTTCCTGATATGGGACTCAAAACAATCTCACCCCTTCAGAAGTCGATGTCCCAACAATTACACTCTATGACACTTCACTCAACGATACTTCACTCTGCAACAGGTCAACCCTTCCACTAGTCAGAACCCTACGCAGGTAGCTCTTTTCGGTTGGCTGACTCTCAACAAGAGCACCAATTATTATGGGTATAAGTCATTGGGAGAACCACCTCCCAAAAGCTAGCTATTGAAGAGGGTGACACCAAGTCCTTATAAGGCTTCCTTTTCAAGGAAACCTCCCCAATGTGGGACTCATAACAATCCCACCCCTTTTAGAAGCTAGCATCTCAATGGCTGCACTCTGCAATACTTTACTCAGCAATGCTTCACTTTGCGACAGGTCAGCCTTCCACCAGTCAAAGCCCCTTGAGTTTATAAACCCTACTTCACTTATGAGGCTCCCCAATATGGGACTCATAACAATTAGTGAAATTCAGAAACACACTTTGTTATATATAATTAATATTCATTTATATTTTTAATGAATAAATTGAGTGGGTTATATAAAAAATATATAAACTACAATTTATGTTGTGATATAGTCTATTTTCACTAAACTACTGTGTGGTGTATTTTACAAATTAGGCCTTTAAGTCAAGTATTTTGAGAGAAAAGAAAATGGGCTGCTTATATGCACATTTAGTCCAGAATTTAGCAAAAATAAAGCATATGGTAGCAAAGTATAAATAAAGCATATTCCATCGTGTGATTAATATTTATTATTGAAGTCCAAGCTAATCTTAAGGCTATGGACTAGTCCAGTCTTGTCCTATTTGTACAATTTAATAATAAAGTAAATGATATTTATTTAAATCAAAATTTAAATAATTAAACTAAATTCAACAACAAATATGAAGCCAAATTTAATGACATATAAAAAAGCTAAAAATTAAAGTTGGTTTTAATTTTTTAATAAAAATTATAAAAAGCATTATACTATATATAATTAAGTTGACTTATCTTGCTAATCTTGTTTATAGATTCAAGGCCCAACCTTGGCACCAATTGCAAAGTAGGCTAAATTTGCTTAAGCTCAATCTTTGGGATTAATTATGGAGTCAAAGTCTTAATTATACACTAAAATTTTTGCTTAAGCTCAATTTTGTAACATCCAAGATTTCAGAAATTTTCTTAAGTTTGCCAACTATAGTCAAGATCCCCATTAGCTATAGTGAGGGTACCAGTTTGCTACAGTGAAGGTACCGATTCGCCATAATGAGAATGTAGTCTACTATAATAAGTTCATGTGTCTCATAAAAAATCTAGAGAGTTTCTCACAATAGCACCCACCGTAGGGAGAATAAGGAACCTAGAACTGATAAGTGCTCATTATAACGAGGGGTGTTTCCCACTATAACGATACTTATTCTGAAAAAAACATGAAAAAATAAAATTTTACTTTTTAAAGAACCTAAAAGCCTCTTATTTTATCTAACCGACCTTCCTTCGTCCAAGAGAGAGAAAGGGTGCCAAGAGAGACACATAAGAAGGACAAGAAAGAAAGGAAAATATTAAGGAAAAAGGTGAGAAAATTGTAAGAATTCATGGTTTCTTCCTTTAAAAAATTGGTTCCTCTCTCTTTGCTCTCTCTTTCCATAGTTTTGGATGCTTATATGGTTCTGTTTTAGGCTTGATTTAGAAGGGGAAGTGTAAGAATTTAAGGAGAAGATTTAAGCAAAAGGAGAACCTCTTGGAAAGAGCCTGATTCAAGGTAACTTCCTTTCATTTTGTTACATATTCTTCCCTTGCTTCTTCTTTAGTGTTTTGGCCAAGAACATGACCATGAGAGGGGGGAGTTTTTGACTTAGAACAAGCATGAAACCATTGATTTAGGCTATAGGAACTTGAAATATACAAAGAAATGGGAAGAAAACTAATGGAATTTAAGATAGGAAAGTATGAAGCTCTTAAGCATAATGCAAAAACTGATTTGATTCTTGAATCCCTTAGTATATTTAAGTGCTTGTTTAAGTTTCTAAGACTCCTAAGAAGCTTCCCAAGTGTCCCTTCTATCAAGGAAACATTGGAAACTCCATGGACTCCAAATGCTCTTCATGGTTTGACTTAGAGCACTTGAGAGAGGTAAGGAGTGTTTTAATTGGTTTTAAACTACACTTGGGATCATATGTAATGAAAGAAGATAAGAGGAACTCTTTGGAAAACTCAAATTCCATAGATTGAAAGTTGGGTCAATAGGTTCCATAATTTAGCTTATAGAAGCATCATAGACCTAGGCTCTTGGAATTGAGTCGATGCTGACTTCAAGGAATCCAAATGGAGCCAAAAGGCTAAGATATGGGAAGGAAATGAAGTTAAGAGATTGAATCATGGTAGTTGCTTCATTAGGCCAGTAATGGAACTAATATGAGACCAATGAACAAAGTATGCTTCTTAAGTGTATGTCTAATGCTTTACCTTATTCCAAGAGAGTAATTGAATCCTTTTTGTAGCGTCTAGGCCAAAGAACTCAAGCTCCATCTAGTTGTAGGTATATAGCTCAAAAAGGGAAGGAAAAGCAAAAGGAAAGCTTGTGTTGATTGGAAGGTAGCTCTTCACTCCTTATTTATATTTATGGATATTTAATTATCATTATAAGCTTGTATGTTCATTTGCATTTTGAGACATGCCATTTGATGTTGCTTTATTGTATTGGTACCAATATAATTATAATTTGATTGTGAAAATTGCTCTTAAGGGTGAGGTGGTGTCAAAAGTCTCATGTGATGGGTGAGGTAGAGTCAAAAGCTCCTAGGAATGTGTAAGACAAGGCCAAAAGTCTCATGGAGGAGTGAGGCCAAGTCAAAAGTTTCTAGACCAAGGATGAAGCTAATCTAAAAGTCTTAAAAATATAATGAGATTAGACCAAAGTCCCTAGAGCTTATTTTTAGCATTGATATGACTTTCATGGCATACAAACTATGTGTTAAATGAGTCATAATGGTATTGGATGCTTACTTGTGTACTTTAACATATTTATATGTCTTGATTGTTTCTTTAAATGAGTGTATGAGCTATTAAAATTCCATGAATCTCACCCGCTTCCCTCTCCCATCTCATATTGTCTAGGTGGAGCTAAAGAGCTAAAGATTGAAGGCTATGAAGCATAATTGGCCATCTCTTAACATTTTATAGTGTTATGTATAGTTTTTTATATAAAAGAATGTCAAAGTATTTATGTATATATTATTTTGAGTTATAACCATTTGAGCAAGTGTAAAAGCATGTATGGATGATGTATAAACTGTATTTGGAACTAAATCAACGTAAATGTAAGTTTTGGACATTTCATGGCTTGTAAATAATAGTGTATTCTTGCTTGTGACATAGTGAGTTTGAGATGTATGATGATTTAGACCACTTGGACAGCTCTTACATGTTATGTTTATGCCTTAAAACTTGCCCAAAAGGTGCTAGAATATGTATAAGGCCATTTGAACTCACTTTGATCTATATATGGTACCAAATTTGCTAAATTTAAAAGCTATGTCAAGATTTGACCAAATGACCTCTTCTTAGTCTAAAACTTAGCATGCACATAGATCTTGTCTAGAGCTTTATGAAAAGTTAAAGTATATAGTATTTGGAGCTCTAGAGAATTTTTGGTAAACTTTCAAAGTTGGCTGAATTTTCCAAATTTGATAGTGGCATTGTTCATAGGGTTAGAAATTTCTCTTTTGCCACTCGTGAGCCAAAAACTGTCCAATAACTATGAAATTTTACAAGGAGAAATGAGACATTCACAATGACCTATACTAACTAAAAGCACCTCAATTAGAGGTTTATAGAGGAAGAAATAATTTTCTAAAGTTTTATGTCAGTATCAAGGATGCCAGTAGACCTTGGCTACTGTTCTATTAGTTTTTGGGCCTAAAGTCTTCTAAACTGGTCTAAACACCTTCTATTTAACATCTGTAACTTTCCAAATTAGTATTGTTTGCCCAAATTGGATTTTTGTGGAATTAGTTATGAATTTTTGAAATTCATATCAATAAGTTGTACCATAAACGCTGGGTAGTATGACCTTTTGAGATTTTCTATTGTCAAATATGGTCCAAATGATATTATATGGCTTGGAATTACTTTTAGTATAAATTTAACATTTAGAGCTTTTCAAAAAACTATTAGTTGCTTGATTTCCATTTTTCTAGAATTAATTATGATTTTCCAAAGTTGGTGTAAAAAATCTAAATTCTAGATCCACGGGAAAGTTTTTTTTTTTTTTCTAGTTTTCAGCCTTATATTCATGGTTCATGGTTCATGGATTGTTTTGTAAGAACCGAAAGAGAAAAAGAAAGAAAAAAAAAAACAAATATATAATGGGGGGTTATTTATTTATTTTATTCATTTTCCTTCCTTTTTTTGTTAGTTTTCTTTATTCATTCTTTTTCTTATTTTATCTTCATTCTTTTCTTCCGTCGGGTAGCTTCCTCTCCGCCTCACTTCTATCACTGTTCCCTCACTTTTGCGACATCACTCTCTTCCCCTGCTAGCTCGCGAGTTTCTTCTCCGTGGAGCTGCAGCATTTTCCCTCACCTGTGAAGTGTTCCCCTGGTGTTGCATAGAGCTTCTCGAGCTCCCTCTCTCATTGCTGGTTTGAGCTCCCGCTCGTGCGCAAGCTTAGAGAGTGCAGTAGCTATGGTGAGTCAGCTCTTCCTTCGGTTAAATACCAGATCCATCAATTTTTGCTTTTCCCTTCCATTTTCGGCTTGTTCCAAGGAAAAGGGTAACTCAGAAGTATGAGATCTTACCCCTGTTTGGCTGGCCAAACGTAGAAGGGCGGAAGATTGGGGAATCTTGGAATGAGGCTTTCTAATTATGATAATCACTTATAAACTTTCAATTCCTAATCCCTAAGAGCGATTTTGAAACTCAGAGTTTGAATTTGAAATGTTATGAGAGGGGTTAAGCTAAGAGGTAATTTTGTATGTAATGGGTGAATTATAGAATGGAAGGAAATGATTAGGAAGCTATCATTGAAGTGGATAGATGTTAGGAATTATTGTTTTGGATATACATAATGATTTAGTAAGTTTGCTGCTAGTAGGAAACTCTGGAAACATTTACTGCAAGGGAGTTGAACTTTTGAGGAGAAGCAAGTGCCGTTAACTCTGGATATCACAGTGAGTAGACAATGATCACAATAAAAATTGTGTATTTGTTCCATTGTTATACATATATGTATACATATATAATTGAGGGGTCAAAATCCATCGAGCCTCAATGAGGTGAAAAAGGAGGTGGATTTGGGAATTTGTAAGATGAGTGTTAGACTCTTGTTTGATTTTGTCATGCATTCTAGTTAAAGGGAGAAAGACCTCATGTGAGAATTTAATTGCTTTTGATTGATGAATTTGGAAGTAGGATATGTCATGGGGATGATTAAGCTTGCTTAATGAACCACAACCGATGTAAATTGGGATGTGGCTTGAATTTGGTAGCTTGAAGTCTCTGTTCTTCTAAGATACATGCGTATATATACCCAAGTACATATATATATTGCGTAGTTCTATCTTGAACACTTGTTATGTGCATATACATATATATATAAATATTTAAGCATGGCTTTTTTTATTTTTTTATTTGTGTATTTATTTAATATAGATATATATATAGATGGTTTTCTTTCGGCATTATCCTAGCCTAGCGGAATTAAATTTTAAGCATTCAGTTATTTATGCTTTTAGTTGTCCTGGTAAATATTTAATTACCCAATTAGATTCATTTCTTATTGTTGTAATATCCTATTGGTCTATTGACTTGGGGTGCCTATACTTTTCCATAGGTCTTATATATTTTCCATGCATTAATAAAATCCTTACTTCAATTGTGATGACAAATGAGTATTGTTTATATCGTTTTAGTACTGGGAGTAGATTACTGGCCTGATACACTATATAGTTCGTGTTATAAAGTTTGGGCAGAGAAGGAGCTACCCGTTAGATGTAGCCACCCATGAAAAAGGGTAAGGAGCTGCCAACAAGGTGAAGCTGCTCTCGTAGGGTTAATTATAATCAGGTGGAAAAAGGAGCTGCCTATTAGACGTAACTACCCGTAAAGGTTAAGGAGCTACCAATAAGGTGTAGCCGCCACCAACCAACCAAAAAAAAAAAGAGAAAAGAAAAAGGAGAGAGAGAGAGAGAGAGAGAAAATTTTAAATGACCTTTATGTTGAGATTTAACTATTGGAGAAGGTCTCCTGTATGAGTTTCAGTATTTGGCATTATCTAGATAACTTAGTTGCTCTTTATAGATATTGTAATCATTTATCTACTCACTGAGTTTTGGCTCACCCTTTTAAATTTTAAATTTTTTAGATAGCACCGCGGGACCCGATCCGCCTCCCTCATCTTAGGTGCTGAGGCGTGTGGCGGTGAGTCTCCCTTTTGGAACTAGGGGCTCGATTAACTTTTCTTTTGGTTTTGATATTTATTGTAAAGAATTAAGATTTATATTATAAAGTATTTTAGAAGTAGGACCAGTGGTTATGGGTGTTGTTTTCTCCCTCCTTATTTTGGATCCTTGATGTTTTAGATGATTGGCTGGGGAAAGCAAAGCTCTCCGTTGTTGTTTCTACTGAATTCTAGCTGTTTGTAGAAATTTAGGATGTCTTATTTATAGGGGACACTCTACCGAAATTTTTATAAAAAGCTAGTGCACAAAAGAAAAAGAATTATATATATATATATATATATCTAATGAGGCAGGGTTACATCTAATATACATATATTCGATGTAGGGCCACCCAAAGATTATTTATTTATATAGGGTAGTAGATCAAGTAATAGCTAAGAATTCTGCATAGGTTCCTCAAGTTGATCACCTCTTCTCTCAGGGAGTGGGGCGTGACATGTTTTATGATATGTATGAGTCGTAAAAAGGGAGTTTGAGTAGAGAATGTGATTGATGAGTTCACGGGACCCACGGGGAAAAGTTTGAATATCCAAACCCCTAGTGTTACGTAATAAATTGCCATGGTTTTACCCCTTTTTCTTTGGCGTTGTATGAAATTAAGCCTAAGTGAAGAGTAGATGTGGCTAATACATTTTGATGTTACATTTATGGACTTTATTATAGGGTCAAAGCCTTAATTAGATAGGATTAGGTTCAAGCAACTTCTTAGCAAGGTTTTATTTGACCAACTTCAAATGTAGGCCCTATAAAAGTAGTATATATTGTTTTGTAGCCTATTAAAAGTTATATCAATAGAGTATTAAATTTTAAATTTTATGTTTTTTAAAACTAACCACCCTTTTACTAGAATTGGTTTTCTAGCATCAATCACTTCTTTATTCTTTTTAAATAATTTCCCATCACTTCATTGGCATTGGTTAAAAACGACACAAGCCCATCCTCCATTATCACCATCAACATGCTATCTACCATTGCCAGATTTGTCTAGCATATACTTTGACTTTCCCTTTCCCTTTCAGCTTTGATAAAGCTTATTTCCCTATCTTAGTGCACTCCAACAAGTATATTGTGGAGCAATCTTTGTTTTATTTTGGGTTTTGAGGAGCATTGGACCTGTGGCAAGTGCAAAGGAGGTCCTTTTCACACTAATTTTTAGGATTTTCTAATAAGCACTCATAACATTTGCTTAATATCCATGTATAAGTAAAAACCAATTGTATAAAATCTTTGCAAGTTAGTCCTAATTTTGGAAGGAAAAGTGTAACTAAGCTCTACTTATATCCAATAACCAATAACTCTAAAAGTAGGCAATTTTAGATGTAATTAACCTTAAAAATAGTAGAAAAAAATGATAGGTCCTATAAAAAAAATCCTTAAAAGAATGCATAAAAGTAGGACTTATTAAGATCATATTTATAAATTTTATAGAGCTATAACTAGATTACAAACTTATAATAAAAAGAAATCAACAAAATAATGTTGCCTATGTGAGACGATGCAAGGCTCACCAAAGAGAGACTAATTCCTTCTACATAGTTGGTATGGATTCTTATTCAGTTTTAACATCTAAGACAATAATTATTCTCTTATAAATAATATTCTACAATGAAATAAATAAAATAATAAATGATGCATTCTTCGAAATCACTTTTTAAAAGTTTTAGAATTTAACATAAATGTTAAATCATGATCCTTAGAAATTCAAAAGTTAGTGGGAATGGTAGAAATATAAAATATGCAACTTCAAAAATAAAAGTTAGGAAACTTTTAAATTAAAATTTATCAAACTTTTTCATTAGAAAGAATTTCCTTAGAATGAGGCCCATGTTGTGAGCACACAATTCACATAAATAAATAACTTATTAGTGATGTACACATAACCTATGGAGATAAATAACTAATCTATTGTGAGTCCTTAATTCACATAAAATTTCATCTCACCGGGATATAAAGTTAAGACTTGCTTTATAAATTCTTACTCCTAACATTAGCCTCAATTTAATACTCAACCTACCTTTATTAATTTATCACCCATTTTAATTGTTATTCCTATTACTAACCTATCTTCTTTTACATTTCAAATTATTTTACAAACAATTATGAGTTTGAACCCATAGCTATCATGAAGTCCAAATCCAAATATCATCAGAAGATATGAAAAAAAAAAGGGGAAAAAAAAAGGAAACAAGTTTCAACCAACCAAAAAACAAATTGAGATTTTGCCTAAATAAGCATAAAAGTTACTTACAATTCCAATCAAGATGATGGCCCCACAGACAATGAGAACCGCTTCACTAAAGCAAAGGCATCTTGAAAAATGGTTGCACAACAGGCCCCAGGAAAGAGCTTAACAAATTGAAATTCATGGGAAATGCATGGGATGTTACTAATCGAAAGAATTGATGTTGTAGTTGCAGGCCATAAGCCACTAATTTGCACCGCTACAGGACAAAGATGACTCATGAAAAGGACCACTAGGCAATAATAGATAATGTAAGGGTAAAAAGAAGGAAACAAGTAAAGTTGTAGTTTGGCTCCCTGACAACATTAACACAATCATGATCAGTAAAATGAGGGAGAAAAGAGAAAATAAAAAGTTTTAAAAAATTGACAAGAGCCCTCACTTGGAATTGAAACTGCGTAAAAATTTTAGTCCCAACCCATGACCACTAGAGCTATGGTCTAATTCTTCCATTAGTTTAATTTAATTAAATCATAATAAGAACTAATTCTTTCTTGCTCCTTAATTCTTAGTTTAAACTTCATGTTTTGCAATCTAATTTTGGCCCAACAAAAATTAATTAATTACCCCAAATTTCATTATATCCCTATTAAAATATTAGGTTATTAGTTACTACAATTAATTTAAGAGTATAATTTCATTCCCCTTTTCTTTTATAGTCTAACAGATAACATAGCAATCAACTATAATTTCCTCTATCTTCCCTCATATATATACGTCATATTATGGCAATAAATTGGTAGAAAATCACATAATATGATGGTATTGGACTCTTCTAAAAGTAATATAGATTTCATAAAATGACACACTATGTCACTTTTTATAGTTAATATTTACTTACCCTTTAGATTCCATCATCACTAAACTGCTGAAGATTCTTATCTAATATTTACATTTTCTTATTGGTATACTTGGAAGTCATTTTATTCACAATTCCTTTCAAGTCTTTTCCCCCTTTTCTTTGTTCTTTGTTAGGTGGATGTAAAGGGAAGCAATAGGTATTTAATAAAATTGTATGAATTTCTAAAAATGCTTACATAAATTAAAGAAAAGGAAAAAAGTTAAAGAAATATTAAAGAGGTAAAATTCCAAACAAACACTTTCAATTCTGCTCTTCTATTCCTATAAACTTCAAGACTTAGGGCCCAGTGTTGTAACTGATTTGATTGTTGAAAATTAGATTGGTTGAACAACTATACAACAGTACATAGGATTTCTTATTTTTAAATGTTTTGTTATTTAGAAAATGACAGTAATTGGCTTCCTTATTCTATGGTTGAACCAATGTGCTTTTAAAAAAAAATTGTGGAAGTCCTTGCATTTTTTTAACATATAAAATCTGAAAAGTATGTTCTCTAAACAAATGAGATAAAATATCAGGTTACCTTAATAATGTCCCTTAAATGTTGTTTTGACCTTGAAGTTCATCTATATACTCTTCTATTTTCTTCAAGTAATCACAGATATTTTTAATAGTTGAGATTAGAACTTACATATGGGTAATTTTGATACAAGCTTTGCATTATACTGATATGTTAAAAAATTATTGATTTCTCATCTTCCTTCTTTTTCTTCTTCTTATTATTTTTATGAATGTCAACGTTTTTACAGATCATATTATTAAAAAGTTTGCATCTTTCTTTAAAAAATAAAATAAGTTTTTAGTAATGTTTTAGATGAAATAAAATTAAATGAGTTGTTTCTATTTACACTATGCATAATTCAAACTCTGTTGCAGTAACCTAAAATTTAAAAAGTAAGTATAAATAAAAAAAATAGGTGAGTAATTTAAAATTTTGAGTTTAGAAATAGTTAGAAAGTGTAGAGTTAAATTAGAATTTTGGTTAATCCTCTACTTCATGTGACCACCCATGAAATTAATAAACTAGAGGCAAGAAAATCTTAGTTGGATAGTTATTAACAAAGCCAAAACTTATGTTTAAAATTTATAAAATGGATCAAAAACAAGCTTGCCATGCTCAAACGGATGAATTGTAGGCTAGGGTTTGAGCTATGCTGGACACTTTCCTCTTTAATTATATATTTTTTTTCCTGCACAGTGGCTAAGCTCCTACTTTCTGAAATTGCTCTTAAACTCTTGCATTCTTAAAATTTGCAAATTTGTCCCTTTGAGATTTACTCACAGTAAAATCCAAAAACCCACTTGATCTCTTCCATCTTTTGAATCTTTTGCTAGCTTTCTTCCTTACTCACTCAGTTCTTTCTTGTGGTTTTGCTTTCCTAAAGATTTTTGCATCCTTTGTTGCTATTGCTTTTGGTTGTAGCCCTATCAAGCTGACATTTTCTCCAGCCTTAGTTATTTTATTTTATTTTATTTTTCTCCTTCTTATAGTTTCAACCATGTCTCCTCAGGTAGGCAAAATTTTTGGCAAGTTTAGCAGCTTTTTCTCTTTTTTTAGCTTCTTTCTCTTGATCCTAAGTAAATTAACAACCTTTTTCTTTATTACAGTAGCCCTTACTTCCCCTGTAGCTAACTGTCCTTCCCCAAATAGCTTGAATCCATAAGGCATACTCCTTTTCAGCTTGAAAGCAGGGGATGTGCGTCTTGTAACATCTAAGGTTTCATAGACATAAGAACTTAAGGTTGCTGAAGTTTTTTTAAGTCTGCTGGCTATAACGAGTATACCTGTTAGCTATAGCGAGTATACCTGCTCGCTATAATGAGAATGCTGTTAGTTATAATGAGTGTACCTGTTCACTATAGCGAGAAGCTAGTTAGCCATAGTGAGTTCAGGGGCTGATACAAAATCCAAAGAGCTTCTCACAATAACACCAATCGTAACGAGCACGGGGACATCTGGGACTAATAAGGGCTTGCTGTAACGATGGTGGTTTCCCATTATAGCAAGATTTAGTCTGAAAAAGTATGGAAAAAGAAAAATCACTTCTTAAAATTTCTACAACTTGTTGCTCTCTTTGAAGCGTACACGCAAGTATATATATCGTGAAGGCAATATAGTGATAAGAAAAGATCGTTCCCACGAGGATTTGTTGTCAAAATATTGTCAAGTACTGAAATTTACACTCTAATTTAAATTAAGCGAATCAATTTGTAATGGTTGGTGTAAAAGAAAGTTGTTTATGGATTAAAAACTGTGCAGAATTCAGGGTTGATATTTGGATGTTCCGGGAAATTAGTGGCATCTAAGATTATTAGTCCTCTTGTATTTCATAGTAGTCAGCTCAACATTCAATACTTTTGTAATCAATGGTAACACATGCTGGTCAAGGATTAAGTTGCTCCTATATATATTTTTCCAAATATTATATAGGTCTACCCAGTTCATTTTATAATTCCTTATAAAATCAACTAAAATCAAACTATTATCACAATACCTACTTGGACCATGTGAGGTTATTGAGTATATTCCTATCTCAGTAACTAAACTATCCACTTACTCAGGCAAGTTTCTAGCACCCACACCACTCAACTTTTGATCTCACCTCCCTTTCCCTTTCCCAAGTTCAAGTTAGATATCAAATCAATCTAATTATTGGCCAATCAATCAGAAAGCATGAAGCATAAAGTTGAATGAACAAGTATTAGCCATTGATTGCAAAGTCAGAATGAAGAACGACCGCTAATCCATACAAGAGTTCCTAATAATCCTAGATTAGAGAGGGTTTAGCTATACATAATCATAAAATTCCAAGACACGGTTGAAGCAACAAGCAGATACATCAATAAAAATGAATAAGATAGAAGAAAGAAAGAAGAAACTCCCAAAACGAGATGGTTTGAGCTTCAATCTTCAATCTTCAGCTTCCTTTGCTTCAAAGTGCCTTCTTAGCTTCTCCCTTAGCCTCTACTCACTTGGAACCACACAAAAATGACCCAGAATGCCCAGAATGACGGCTCCTCGACTCTCCAACACATATGAAGCCTCAAACCCTCGAAAAAGTCTGAAAACAAAACGCTGCGTTCAGTTAATTCGAACCGTGCCGCGGCTCAGCGTTTTACGCCATGGCGAGGTTGAGTTCTATCTGACTGAGGGCCGCGGCGTTGACCTGTTGCGCCTCGACGAGACTCGGTTCTGTGAGCTTCGGAGTGTCATGCAGATTCCTCGCCTCGACGCGCACAGGTTTTGCTGCGGCGTATCTTGATTCTGTGAGACTCCAGGCCGCGGCTCAACATCTTGCGCCAAGGATTTTGGTTCATTTGAAACGCGCCGCGGCTCCTCAACATCGCGCCTCGGTGAGTTTTGCTTCTGACTGAGCTCTGGCCGCGATGATAACATGCTCTGCCGCGGCGCGAGTTACACTCCTCATTTTCAGCCGCGGCGGGAATGAACTTGGCCGCTGCGAGACTTGCAAAATCACCATTTTCCAGCCTTTTTCTCCTGAGACTGCTCAATAATTCTTGACACATGCATCTTATATGAAAAATAAAATGTAATTAGTTATCAATATACTCAAAATTAAAGTATAAATGCTGATTTTTCAAATAAGTATTGAGTATATAGCTATTCATCTTAAATATGTTCATTTTCTTTTGTGTAAGTGTCATTTGTCTTATAAATGGAGGTTAATCATCATATTTACTGAGAGAAAATATATACAATAACACAACTCTCCCCCACCTTTGGATCGACTTTTAGCTGGCTGAAAGGAGAGAGAAAGGCCAGAGAGAAGGGTGTACAGGAGGGAAAGCCAAGAGAGGAAGAAGAAGTTTTAAAAAAGTGAGATACCTTACTCCTTTCCTTACTTCTTCTCATGCCAAGCCTATTTTCCACCTTCTCTTTTGTTTTCCTTGAATTTAGAGGTTGATATGGTTCTATTTTAAGGTCAGCCTAAGCAGAAGAAAAAAGTCTTGAAAGGAGAGGCTTATTGCAAGTGAAAGACTCTTGGAAAAGCTCACAAACAAGGTAAGCGTCATGAGTCTTAATGGCTTCTTCTTAGATGTTTCTCTTTAGTAAAATTTGGGTCAGACCTAGCCATTTAGAGGAAGATGAATTTTGACCTTAGCAAGAGAGAAACAAGTGCTTGAAAGTGTGGGAATTAAGAATAGTTCCTTAGAATCATATGGGAAGCAATGAAGTCCAAGATTGAGAATTTTAGGGTTTTAAGACAAATACTTTAGTGTAATTTTCCTGGAGTTATTCTAGCATATCTAAGAGCTTGTATGAGTCCCTTAAACCTCTAGGAAGATTGTAAAGAGCCATTCCCTCAAGCGAAAAAGCAAACAACTCCATGGGCTCCTTTTATATACATATCATAGCCTCAAGGGAGCTAGAACATCTAGGGAGCAATTTAAATTGTTCTAAAGCTAGAAAGGGTTAATTATGAGTAAGAAACATTAAAGGATGTCTTAAAATGAAGCTAAAAGGCTTGTAAGGGAAGATGGACTTGTAAGGTCCATATTAGAGCACAAAGAGGCATTATGAGTCAAGTAGCCTAGTCTTTAATTGTAAAGAGCTAAGTTTTAGGGAAAATTATGTTTAAGGACCAAGAAGTGAAAAAAATTATTTGTAAGGATCTTTACCGCTAGCTTCAACTGATTGTTGCTAAACTCAATAACAATCATCCTAAAACAAGTGGTAACAGGTTCTTAAAAATAAATTTCTTCACTTTTTAATCCTTTATTATAATTCTCCCTAAGTTTTATCTCAATGACTTAGTTATGCTCCATTTGTGTTTAGAGGCTAAGAGAAACGAGTCCCACCTCCTTGCAAGAGTGTGACCATAAAGAGGAAGGGAATTTTAAAAGAAAAGTAATGCGATCCATTATAAGGTAGCCCTCTAACCTTTCTTTCATATATGTGTGTGGATGTTTTTTACTTGGGATGCTTATGTGTATGTTTGAATTATGAAAAGTATGTCCAGCTACTAAGAATATATGTGGTGCCACTTATGTGTATTAAATTGACTTTATGTATACATAAGACTTTAATAGACTTAGTGAGGCTAAAAGTCCTTTGATAAGGGTAAGGATAAGCCAAAAGTCCCTTAGCATGGATGAGACAAGCCAAACATCTCAAGAGGCGTGAGGCTTAGTCAAAGGTCCCAAGAAAAATGGGTGAGGCAAATTCAAAAATCCCAAGAAAAGTGGGTGAGGCTAACTAAGGTCTTCAGAGTCTCTTTTAATGTAATTGAGACTTTATGAAATGAAAATTATGCTCTTGATATGCACATGTAGCTCATAGACTATGCATAGCATCCATTGCATGATAATGCATCCATCATGTATGACTGAAAGTGTATAAGGCTATTGAAATTCTTTGAATCTCACTCCTTCCCCATTACCTAACATGTCTAGGTGGAGCAAAATAGCAAGGAAATTGGGAGCCATCCCACTTGAAGTCATAAAAGTTAGCAAAGAGGTTGTAAAATGCTTGTATTATAGCCATATAGATGTCAAGTGATGTAATGCAATAATGTAAATGATGTATAACCCCTTAGATATATGTAGATACATGTATACGTGATGTATGTATGGAAACTAAGGGTATATGAATGAGAATGAATGTTTTTGACATTGTATGGAAAGAATGCATATGTGTGCTCTTATGTATATCAACAAGTGGGG